>CM066331.1:77281404-77568904 GCA_033807585.1 Hydrophis major
ATCATAAAATATTCAATCTGAATCTATGACGTCAGCCAATTTCCAAATCAAGCTATATTCTATAGTTAGTATCACATTAATTTATTGTGGCTATTTTAGTTCACTTTATAGCATTAGGTACTTCATAGTCGGCATTCATTTCACAGCAATATTTATTTGTATTCATGTTTATTGACTTTACTGAAAGCTTAAAAGATTGCTATCCTTGGCTTCTGTGCTAAATTAGCAAAGAATAGAGGAAGAAAGAGGAAGGAGCAGAAAGATAAGATCTACACAGGACCCCTTTTCATGTCTAAGAAATTGAGATATTAATAATTTTCCAGAATACTGTTCCTGGTCAAGGGTTCATGACCAGCAGTAGTGTCATATAGGTTTGTAACACAAATACAAGGTGCAGTTCTTGTTACTGGGAAAGCAGTGAAGGGCAGGGGAGGGTTAGGGTTAGGGTTGATATTTTTGATACAGCTTCTGAATGTTAACAAAAAAATGATGGAAAGAAAGCTTTCTCTACTGATTACCAATCTTGAAATAAATAAGAGTTTAGGAAATCACACATAGAGACATACACAGATGCACAACCCTCCACCTGGAAAGTTGCCTTCCTATCATTTAATCTCAGGAAACTGACTTTATCTGAAACTACAGAAGCAAAATATTTCTTAGGCACCACCAGTAAAGGAAGTGCTCTTTTGATCCATAGTGCAGCCTTCCAGGATTAAAATGAGAATTGTGCTGCAGCTATGCGGTATCTGCCATCCCGCATCTGATAGGCGGCTCATGAAAGGGAGCGAAGGGAAGAGAAATGACAGGAAGCGAAGTTTCCTCTTGATGAGCGTGCCCCGAATGTCTTGGCATACGCTCTTTTATTGTGCTTTTTTACAAGAAAATGATTTAATCAAAAAGCTCAAGTCAAACATGGTAATCTCATCAGGATGTGCATGTTTAAAAAGCTGCATACCGGACAGATTATTTACAGTGTGGATAAGCTTATTAACAAAACGTCTAGCTCCTTGTCTCTTGTACGTGCCTTGCAAAGGTCACTGAAGAGACAGAAGTTAATGATTACACGTGAATGATACAATGTTGCAAATGCTTGAATGATACATAGTTGCAATGATACATAGTTGCAAACACATGAATGATACATAGTTACAACACAGCTACAGTTTGAAGCCATCAGATGAGATGGAATGTAGTCTGGATTCCCGGGAGGGAGGGGCTGCATTCCAGAGATCCAAGAGGCAATGAAGCATTGAAAATTTAGTTGGGAGGAAGAGATTTAAAACAGCTCCTCCCTAGTGATTCCCAGAATATATCTATGGTAATGCATGTAAATAGTTGCTTTCATTTGTTAAGATTTCTTCCTATAGGTGAAGAACAATAAAGGAAACTACTCAGAATGTGTCTTTCTTGATTCTTGGAGCAGGGAGAGCTACTGACACCAAAGTTCTCCATCCACCCACAGGAGACAACTTCTGATCTGTAGTCAAGAGCTCCAAGTGGAGATATTTCATACAGCTTGAGAAGATTGTCCTCCAGGTCTTCAATAAGCCTTCCTCCTATGGGAATTTGGAGAATTCCACTCTAAGCAAAGTATCTTGAAGTCTTCAGGAAATCTTGTAAAAGACAAAACCAGGCTATTTTTTGCACTTGCCTCCCTTCAGGCAAACATATTTACTGGCTTGGTTTCATGTCAATGGAAGATTAATTAAGATCCAATTACTTTAATTTTCAGCCTGACAGTAGGATGGGCTCCTTATCCTGGTTAATTCCAAAATGCCATCTCATTCCATCTTTCATTCCCAATCCCATTAGAATCACAGAATCATAAGGCTAGAAGAGATGTTGAAGGTCTTCTATCCCAACGTCCTTCCCAAAACAGGAGTTCTCATGCCATCCTGGACAAATTAATTGTTTGACCAACCTTTTCTTGAAAACCTCCAGTGATGGAGTAGCAACAACTTCCTGAGGCAAGTTGTTCCACCATTTAATAGTGTTCGGGAAATTCCTCTCTATTTCCAAGTTGGATTTCTCTCTGGTGAGCCTCCACCCATTGTTCTACATCAAGTGCTTTGGAGAATAAACCAACAGTTTCCTCCCTAGGTAGCCCTTTAAGTATTAGAAGACTGCTGTCATGTATGCCCCTCAGTCTTCTCTTTGTTGAGTTACACATCCTATTTCCTTTAGCCCTTCTTCATAGGATTTAGCCTCCATCTCTGATGCTCATCTCTTTTTTAGAGCCCTGGAATCTTTTATGTATTGTGCTGAACCAATGAACCAGTCATGTTCTTCATCTGGAAAAACTGGCCATTAGTCATGCATTTTAAGCTAAAGTCATTATACTATAATGCTTCCTAAACAAACAAGCACCCTCACTGCTGGGAAACATGTGATATCTTGGCCTGTTTTGGGGGGCTCTGTAAGATTTAATATGCTTCTAATTTAGAAAGAATTAGGCAGTGCATTTCATTTCGTTACTAGAATGGCTCCAACTGTGGATAGATATTTAAAAACTACTTTATTCGCCTAGCAGTTTCTTGTTTTTATTGCCATGTTTCCTGAAAGCCTGTGGGGTGGGGTGGGGGGACAATATTTGTCTTTTCCTGCAGCTTTTCATGGGAGAAGGGTTAGCATAAGCTATTTCTTACGAAGGAGCACCATTGCAGAGAAATTCTAGCAGTGGAATTAGCCAAAATTGAAAACTTTTTTTTAAAAAAAGGAAAGGGATTTAATGAAACCACCATCAAGCTTTAGAGTCATTTGTCATATCACACGGTGCAAAGACAGCCTTGACTACAAGTATGCATTTGTTAAATGTTCTCACAAAACTGTGATCATTAATTCTAAAGCACCTGTTTGCAAAAGGAAATATATGTTTTTGAGCTGTCGTGCAGTGCAAGACAGTTGTTAAAAGTCTGGAGAGAATGTGATTTTATAGCATTTTAATAACACGCCCAAAGATGTCTTTATCACCAATGTATGGGGTGGGGGTTTCCTCCCAGACTGAAACTCGAGTGAAATCAGTTTTTTATGCAAGATGCATATTACATAAAACACCTTGGTTTAGTATTAACATATTTAAATTACCATAAAAACAAATGGTGCACCAAAATCTTCTATACTGTAGCTTTTTCTTTGATAAAAAGTATTAAGTCCGCATGGAAGGAAGCCAGGAGTCGGTGACTTTGTATCAAGCTCTTTATTGTAGTCAGGAATCAAACTGGCTCTTAGAAAAACTTTGCGGCTTTTTATTTCCAAGCCGCGGCAGCCGCAGCCAATGGCACCACTTTGAATCTCCCGCGATTCGAATCTACCAATCGCGGGAGATTCTCAGCGAGCCAATTGGCGCAGCTCGCCTAGCCAATCCGATCACCCCGCGCTTTGGCCAATCAAAGCACGGGGATCTCAAGAATTCAAATGAAGGTACAGAACACCCCTCCCCTCTTGGTTCAGTCCTACATAGCGTAGTCCCGTAGGTAGGCGGGGCTCCGTCTCTGCCTACTAGACCTGCACAGGTCAGTCGTAGGTTGGATCCCGTCCAGTTCGGTCAGGGTCTCTGTTTCTCCGGACTCCGCTGTGGGAACCGCCTGGTCTGTCTGGCCGGGCCGCTCTCCACAGCTCCCTCCTGGGCTACCCGGGTTGGTTGAGCTGCGGGTTTTGCCGCTCCCGCTCGATCTTCCCGGGTTGGTTGAGCTGGCCTGGCTGTCTCTTCCTGGTGAGGTTTCGTGCTGGCTGCTTGCAGGTGAGTATGGCTGGTTTCTTTTTTCTGGGTTTTGGTTCCCGGGGTATCCCCTCCCCTCTTGGTTTGTGTTGAGGGGGTTGGTTTTGTTTGGTTGCATGTCGATGGTGTCTTGTGTGGCCGTTCTCGATCTCAACTGATCGATGTGGCATTTCCACGCTCATCCGTCGGTTGTTTGTAGCCAGTACGAGCATGGGCCTGTTAGCTGTGTTATGATTGCTGGTACCCATAATGGGTCTCCGTTTAGGTTCTTCGCGTAGACGGCGTCGCCTGGTGTGAAGGTTCGGTGTTTGCTGGTGAAGTCTGGGGGTTTCTCTGGGTTGTAAGTGGTGTGTAGTCTATCAAGTGGGGACCTTATTTTCCTCCCCATTAGCAGTTCTGCCGAGCTTTTATTTGTTGTGGTGTTCGGGGTTATGTGCTGTATGACAAGTAATTTATTTATTTTGTCCTGGATCTCCCCGTGGTCTATTTTCTGGATGGTTTTTTTTGTGAATTGAACCATCCGTTCTGCCCTACTATTCGCCGCCGGATGCACCAGGGCTGTCAGTGCGTGTCGTATGCCCCTTTCTGCTAGGAATTTTTCAAATTCTAGTGAAGTGAATTGGGGCCTGTTGTCGGACACGAGGACGTCCAGGAGGCCGTGTGTTGCGAAGAGTTTGCAGAGTTCTTTGGTCACGGCTTCCGTGGTGGTTGTTCTCATGTTGCTTACCTCCAGCCAGTTGGAATAAGCGTCTACAGTTATTAAGAAAGTGTGTCCTTTTGTGGGCCTGGCGAAATCTATGTGGATCCTAGACCAAGGTCCCCTGGGGGTTTTCCACTCTAGGATGGGTGCTGTGGGTGGGCTTGGTCTAGTTTCCTGGCATCGTTGACACCTTGCTACCCAGGCCTCGATCTGTTTGTCCATCCCTGGCCACCAAGCGTAACTTCTGGCCAGGGCTTTTGTTCTAACGATGCCCGGGTGCCCCTCGTGTAACAGTTCCAAAATGTTCCCTTGTAGTTTTTCCAGGATGACCACCCTATCCCCCCATAGTATGCACCCTTTTAGTAATGAGAGTTTCATTTGCTGGTTCCGGAATGTCCTGAAGGTCTCGTCATTGTCCTTTTCCGGCCACCCTTTCTCTACCCAATGCAAAACCCGTGCCAGACATTTGCCTTTATTAGTTTCTCGGGCAATGTCTGATGCGGTTATGGGTAGGTTGGGTAGAGTCTCTATGCTGAGAGTGGTCATCGTGGGTGCTGGGTCAGTGTCTGGTTTGGGTAATGGTGAGTGGCTTAAGGCATCCGCATGGGAGATAGTCTTACCGGGTCGGTGTGTGAGCCCGTAGTTGTAGGCGGCCAGGAATTCGGACCACCTTGTCATTCGGGGAGACAGAATGTTCGGGGTGGCCCTGTTCCCTGCGAGTATTCCCAGCAGCAGTTTGTGGTCAGTGATGATGGTAAACGTCTGGCCGTAGAGGTACTCGTGAAACCTTTTTACTGTAGCGACGATAGCCAAAGCCTCTTTGTCCAGCTGGCTATAGTTCCGCTCCGGTTTGGTGAGGGTCCTTGAAAAGAACGCGATGGGTGCTTCCTTTCCGTTGGGGGGAGTGTGACTGAGGACAGTGCCAACGCCGAAGGGTGATGCGTCGCATGTGATGGCTGGTGGTAGGGTTTCGTTGTGCTGGATGAGGACGGCATCTGAAGTGAGGAGGTCCTTGGTTTTCCTGAAGGTGGCTTCCTCACGTTTCCCCCAAGTCCAGGTAGCCGCCTTGTCCAAAAGCCTATGCAAAGGTTCCGCCGCGGTCGCCTTTTGGGGCAGGAAGACATTATAAAAGTTAAGTAGCCCCAGAAATGCCTGCAGTTCTGTTTTTGACCTGGGTGTGGGGGCTTCCTTGATGGTTTTAATTTTTTTGTCAGTGGGGTGAATGCTGTGTCGGTCTAGGAGGTATCCTAGGAATTTGACCCACTCTGTGTGCAGCTGGCATTTTTCCCTCTTCACTTTGAGCCCGGTTTCTTTGAATCTCGTTAGCACCTCCCTTAGGCGACTCTCTAGTTCGGCCTGGTTGGTTGCTGATACTAGTACATCGTCGAAGTATTGTACCACCCCCTTGATGCCTTGTAAGAGTCTTTCCATGAGGCTCTGGAAAATTCCAGGCGCCACGCTGACTCCAAATTGGAGGCGGTTGCATCTAAAGGCTCCCTGGTGGGTGACTATGGTTTGCGCCTCTGCAGTTTCCTCGTCAACCAGCAGTTGCTGGTATGCTTGGGCCAGGTTGAGTTTCGCGAAAATTTTTCCCCCTCCCAGTGAGTGTAGGAGATGCTGCACTACGGGGACGGGGTAAGCGCTTTGCTGCAAGGCGCCATTTAGGGTGGCCTTATAGTCCCCGCAGATTCTCACTGACCCATCAGGCTTGATTGGGGTGACTATGGAGGTCTCCCACCGGGTGCGGTCTATGGGTTGTAAGACCCCTTGCTTGATGAGCTTGTCAATTTGCTCGTCGGTTTTCGGTTTGAGTGCGAAAGGTACCCGCCTTGGTTTTAGGCATTTCGGGGAAACGTTTGGGTCTAGGCTGAAGGATATAGGGGGCCCTCGGTACTTGCCTAGGGTGCTGTCGAACACTTCTTGGAAGTCCCGGGCCAGTTGCTGCTCCCAGTCGGCTTCGGCGATGTGGTCGATGCCCATGACTGCGATGCCTAGCGGTGTGAACCATTGAAGTCCCAGCAGGCTAGGTCGGTCTCGATCGATGATGGTCGGGGGAAGTCTTTCGGTGTGCCCCTTGTATGTCACTGCGAATTTTCCTGTTCCGACTACAGGGATGCGGTTTCCCTGGTAGTCTTTGAGGATTAGCTTCTGGTTTTCTAGTTCCCTCCTCTGGATGGTAGGCACCAAGCGTTTAATTTCTTGCCATGCTACCATTGAGAGGTAGGACCCGGAGTCCACCTCCATTTTACAGGGTTTGCCTTCGATGCCTACCTCCACGTAGACCTTTCTGGCGTCTGTGGTAGTTGCATGGCCGATGGTGACCGTCTGATGTGTCTCTTCTCTCCACCGGCTCTCGCCCCCTCGTTGGGCTCGTCCATTCCGTTCCCAACAGTTGTCTGCTGGGCGGTCTCTGGTCCTGGGGGGTGGGCTCTCTCGTTTCCGCTCGCTCGGGTCCCATCATCTGGGGCTGTGGGTTTTCTTGAGGCGGCAGACGCAGGCGATGTGGCCTTTTTTGTCGCAGTGCCGGCAAACGGAGTCGAAGAACCGGCATTCGGATCTGGGGTGGTCACCTCCGCAACCGGCACACACGGTCCTCGACTTACGACTCCGCCGGCTGTGCTGGTCATGGCCTGCCTGGAGACGGTGGATGTCTTCCTCCTCGTCTGACGTGCCCGAGGTGGAGTGGAGTTCGCCCTGGTGGGTGGTGGTTTCGGTCGACCTTGCAGGGTTGTTGTTTACGGTACGGTCCCCGGCGTTCGGTCTCTGCATGCGGTCTGCTGATTGTCGGGTTGCTTCGACTGCCGCAACTTCGGAGATGGCATCGGCGAGAGCGATGTTGCCCTTAGCCATCAACCGACTTTGGAGAACAGGGTCACAAAGGCCGAGCACGATTCGGTCCCACAGAGCCTCGTTCATATTGGAGAACTCGCATAGTCCTTCAAGGCGCTGCAGCTCTGCAATGAAATCACTGAAACTCTCGCCCAACCACTGGTCCCGCTGATAAAATTTGTGTCGTCGGATGAGCATGGGTACGGCTGGAGCGTAGTGTTTCCGGAGTAATGGCTCGAGGTCCACCAATCTATCGCGGTAACATCGGCGGGCTTGGCTAGCGCTTTTGCCATTTTAAACACTGCGGGCCCACAGTGCGTTAGGAAGATGGCTCATTCTTCGGTCCTGTGGCATCCTTCAGATCGTTGCATTCGAGGAACATGTGGAATCCGTCCGTATAAGATTCCCAGTCCTCGCTGGTGGGGTTGAAGGGGGTTGGTGGCGCGATGCTGGCCATCTCGTTGGTTGGCTGGCTTCTGTCGGACACGTGCTTCGTCGCCAGTGTTAAGTCTGCATGGAAGGAAGCCAGGAGTCGGTGACTTTGTATCAAGCTCTTTATTGTAGTCAGGAACCGAACTGGCTCTTAGAAAAACTTTGAGGCTTTTTATTTCCAAGCCGCAGCGGCTGCGGCCAATGGCACCGCTTTGAATCTCCCGCGATTCGAATCTACCAATCATGGGAGATTCTCAGCGAGCTAATCGGCACAGCTCGCCTAGCCAATCTGATCGCCCCACGCTTTGGCGAATCAAAGCGCGGGGATCTCAAGAATTCAAATGAAGGTACAGAACAAAAAGGAAAAGAAAAATTAGACATATTCTCATGGAACGATCTTATGCATGGACATGTTATGAATTCATTATTTTATTACATGGCAGAAAATATATAGATTTTATGCATGGTTCACAAAGAAAATTAAGTGCAAAGGAGAATAGACAGGAGGAGATACACTGAATAGCCAGGAACAAGTATTTATGTAAAGACTACTACTACTGCTTCTACTGCTACTGCTCTCTTCCTCCTCCTCCTCCTCCCTCTCTTCCTCCTCCCCCTCTTCTTCTTCTTCTCCTCGTCCTCGTCCTCATCCTCATCCTCGTCCTCGTCCTCTTATATAAATATATACAGCATATATTTATTCTTATTTACTGATATACTCCTAAATCTCTTGCTATATATGTAGGAAATATATATAATTAGATGCTAATTGAGTGACTTATACACTCCATTATTTCACTATGTGACCACCCATCTGGGAAACCCTAATATCAGTGTGCCCAAAATAACAAAGCAAGAAAAAACAGATTTAAAAATAGATAGCTTGAAGTAAATTTGAATTTCTGACATTCTTGTCTTTACTTAGTTTTGGTATCCTGGGCTCCTTATACGTATATTTTCCTACTCTGCCAGATTTTATTTCACAGCCAAGTGTCTAGAATTGGGAGCTTGTAACTACACTGTTTCTTGCCTTTATGAAATTAACAAATTAGCTATAATCTGTACTGATATTTATTAAGAGATTATACATTAGAAAAAGCTACAATATTTCAGCGGGCAAGGCAACTGCCCCTTACAGGTGTTGGTACCCAATTCAACATGGCAGAATAATTGCCTCTACCTAATAAACCTTACAGAAATGTAGAGTTAGGCCATTATGAAAATAAACCTAATGGCAAGAAGCGCAATGGAATGTTATGACCATTTTTTGGTCCATAAGGTATCAGTGACACTATGTATCTGAAATTCACAACCTAACAATCAATTTCACACAAAGCCAACTTTTGCTGACCTCCCTTGGAGCATTATATTCGCGTGAGAGCTAACACAAAATAAAATATGATATTTCATTTTCCTTCTGGTGTTAACTTTACCAATATGACTTTTGTGGGTTGTATCATGTCATTCTGGAGATCTTCAGGTAAAAGAGAAAGTTATTTTATGTTCTCCTTAGATTGCGTGTTTGTGTGTGTGTGAATTTTGTGTGTGTGTATTCCATGAGTATTCTAAAGCTTTTTACTAATTCCACTGAAAACAATATAATATTATGCATATTTATTTAGTAAAAATCAATTTCAAAGACTACAGATAGGGTTGCAACCTAATATAATTTGATCATCTCTTCAGAGGAGAGGATCTAGTACAAAAGTATAGTGGAAACCTGGGTCGTGAATGCTCCTGTTCGCAACCAAATCAGGTGGCAAATAAAAAATCCACCTGATTTTTGATTCAAAAATTGGTGAACAAAATTGGTGTGGAAAGATTCTATTTCCATGCAGATTTCCCCTTCGGTGCCATTTTTTTTTTTACTGTGCACAAGTGCAGTCAGTCATCCTTCTAGACATGACCAAATCGGATCGCAACCAGAGTCTGGGAACTCTGTAGAAATATAGACCTATGCTGTTTCTCCTCTTGCTTTTGTAGAAAATCTAACAAGCCTTTATTTCTTTTTTTTTTCCCCAAGGTTTTTAATCCCATTATTTTTCATAGACAACACAATGTGGTTAACACACCACTACTCCTGTCTCCTATTTGCCCCACAACCATCTTGTAAAGTGAGTTTGGCTAAGAGAGAATAGCTGGCCCAAAGTCACCCAGCCAATTTTTCATGGCCAAGCAAGACTACACCTCACAGTTTCCTCGTTTGTAGGCCAATTCTTTCACTCCTGCACCAAACTGATTTTAATTCTCATTCATTTCCCAAGTGAACTGCTCAGTCTCCAAACTGGGCATCTTTTTCTGGAACGCCAAGTTGAAGAAATAGCCCGAGACTATGTTAAAGTAATATGAAAGCATTTTTTTTTTTTGCAACTTTTCAAATGAAACTGTTGTAAAGCGGCAAAGTTTGATCATATATGCCTAAAAAAACAGTTCATGCACAAAAAAGTAGCCTCTTTTTCTATAAGTATGATTTAACAGATCAGTTTATTCTATGCTATTTGTCTCATAAAAATACCACCCATGGGAATTTATTGGAACATCTGTGAAAGAAACATGAAAAGCAATTTATTCAGAAATTCTATTTTGGTTTGAGAGAAATTTCAGAGCAAATTATTTCTCATCAACTTAAATAATAACTGGAAAAAAAACCTTGAAGGACAATTTTCCTTCAGCCTTCCTCCCCTCTGACCACTGCAAAGGATGAAATTACCTGACCCTGATTCCACAATTATCATCTTTGTTTCTTCCAAACTGTTCCTAGGCAATACCTTGATCCAAAAAAAAGGGGGAGGATTATGCCCTTTCTGCACCTTGGAAACTTGGCAATGTATGAATTGGGATATTGTTTCATAACTGCCAATCAAAAATATGTAATCCATTATGCAAAAAATATCTCTGCTACAAGAAGAATGTAGAAAACCAAGATATGGGAGCAGGAATATAAGAATCAGATAGTGGTCTGTTTATTATATTTGATATTTTTAGTCTTGTTCTAAGTACGAATTTGACTTCTCCTTGCATCTGCTTTATTCCCTCACAGCAGGAGTGGGATTCTACTGGTTCAGGTGAACCTCTTGCTCTGAAGATCAGCTGACAGCAAACCGGTTTGCTATGACGAACATGTGGGCCGGCCAGCCCTGCTTTTTCCTGTGCTTTATTTCCTTCTTTTAGAGCACAGCTAATTCATAGAACAGTTTGCTGTGCCTCAGCTGTTTTATTCACAGGGACCGCAGTAGAAGGTAAGTATTAGAGTTTTTTAAAATGGGATCGTGCACACACAATGCACGCGAGCACCGAACCAGTTGCTATACCGGTGAAATCCCACCCTGCCTCACAGTAATACAGCTGCTCTTTAAAACTCTTTTCTATTTATTTGCTCCGTGTGTTTGATTTCTTGAACATAGTATTCTGTCTGATATATATTCATTGCTTCCAATGGCAATTTTTTCTGAACCAGATACCTCCTAAAAGTGATGGGACCATCCCCTTGATGGGAATTATAAAAAATGTAATCCCACACATTTTGGCATGCCAAATTATTTAGTACTTTTTAAGTATCAGATTCCTCTTGTGTAGGTTTGGGAAACAATAATTAGTTTCATTTGTCCACAGGCATCTCCTTACAAATGTTCTACTTTTAGAAGTGCACCATTCAGACATGTTTCAGAAACTGAACTCCTTAACTCCACATGAGGATAAGGGGAGAAGGAGTCACTTTGACCAGACAGTATTTTCATAAACCTACATATTAAAGAAGGATTTTTCATTTCATTTCATTTCCCTTTCTTTCTTTCTTTCTTTCTTTCTTTCTTTCTTTCTTTCTTTCTTTCTTTCTTTCTTTCTTTCTTTCTTTCTTTCTTTCTTTCTTTCTTTCTGTTTTATTTTACCAAAGAAATTACCAGTCCTCCCCCATACATACCCTCTTTGGTATTCTCTCAGCTTTCCTGGGAACCTAGAGTGGGCCTCAAGTCATTGAGGAAAAACTTCAGAAAGCTTCACCTGCTTAATTTTTTTTCTGTGCTCTACAGCTGGAACAGCAGTGTGACAAATATATTTACCTTAGCATGCATAATTTTTATCAGGAAATAAGGTGATCAGAAGAAAGCGAAGTTAAGCTATTAGGGAAGAGTACTTACTGCCAAGAGCCATAATCCGACACAGACTGAGCTTGGTATAGTAGTCAATTAATGGCTCAGTGCTCATACAATAATGACCTACTAACCTGACGGTGTGTTGCTCTCACATTTTGCTGTCCCCTGGGATGCTACTGTCACTGCGTTATCTATTGCCGGCTTCCCTATCAAAGAAAATAAGCAGAGCTGAAATGTATGTACGCATCAAGCTCTGTAGTTCATTGCACACCAACCCTGGCAATTGGAGGAACAATAGATTTATAAGTTTATCCTACATTAAACCAAACATGCCTGACTGCACTGTAAATTACTAAATAATAAACCAGGTGGTGTAAGATCCTGACTTGGACAGAATATAAAAATCTATCAACCTGTAAAGTACAATAACCATAAATGTGCTATGTAGCCGAGGGCTCAGGTAAGCTATCTACCTCTGGCAAGCAGAGGTTCTCACACCCACCAAATTTCCTTAGGTGAATTTCAACAGAGATTATTTTTCCTCCTAAATTTAAACTCATGGTGCCTTTTTCTTAGGCAGAAGAAATATAATTGGTCGGGAAAAACAAAATGGAAAATATGCATGTTGTGTTTATATTGCTTTGTGTAGTGTCTGGGGCTCTTTCATAGTAACCTGTAAACATACAGCCACAGGCATTTGATCTGATCATAAGCTAAAATGAACTAATGTCTTGAAGCATGCAACTTTTCTATTCCACTTAATATTTAAACTAAACTGCCAAAATATAATGACAACTGTCTTAGCATTGAACAATCACTTTCAAATGTATTAAGATCCTTTTCTTCTCTCTCCTTTTCCTTCCATCTTTCCTTCCTTCCTTTCACAAAAAAATATGCGAGTTCAATAAAACATTCACACATATTCTACACACCATTAGCCTTCTCTTAAATTAAAATTGGAAATTTTAAAAGTGTCCCCATCTTTTCAAAATTAAGTCCCTGTGAAGGAACCAAGAGAGATTTATTTCAAGCAAAGCCAGGTTCAAAAATATCCCATAAATGACAACTCCCAGTTCAATAAAGCTAATTAATTCCATTTTAGGAGCTGTTCAATAGTGAACCAGGTTAGGTTTATATGATTTACAAACAGTGTTTACATTCATAAAAGGGCAGCAAACAGTGGCACTGGTTGACATCATTATAAGAAAATGCTGGGGAATGCAGGCAGTTTAATTAGGGGTGGGCTTGAGTTCACTGTGCAACCAACATCATAGTATTTTGCTAATGGGCTTTCATACAAGGATAATACTATAACAAGATTACTAGGGGTGGGGTCATTGCTCACTGGTTGGTGTTTGTTTTGTTTTTGTTTTGTCTTCCCATGGAAAACAAGTTCTGCCTTCAAAGGATCACCAAACTTCCCACTGTTTTCAGCAGCTTATTTGCCTTTCAGTTCCCTGCTCCCCGGCCCCCTAAAAAAACAACAACCCTACTATCAGTTGGTACAATTGTTTATTGTACAAAGCCATGGCATGAGATAAATATTCCAAACCATGGTCTATGC
This sequence comes from Hydrophis major, assembly GCA_033807585.1. NCBI lineage: Eukaryota > Metazoa > Chordata > Lepidosauria > Squamata > Elapidae > Hydrophis > Hydrophis major. The sequence continues at coordinate 77,294,742 of CM066331.1, forward strand.
TATTTGGATTTGAACTAACTGAATCAGTCTATATTGCATCAAACTGTAAAAAGGAAGCAGTTGCCTCTGAATCCAGCCTGTTTTTCTCCCATGAAACAAACAAATTGTCTAAATCAGATGGACTCTATCTGTACCCAAACCAAATAAAAAGCAATATTAACATATGATTAATATACCTGTTGCCCTCTCCATCCATAAAGTCATATTCATTCTAAAAGTCATATTTACAAAGTTATATTTACATATAAAAAATGTGGGATGAGGAGAGTAATATACCAACTGAAGAAATACAGTTCTTTATCTATTTAAAATATTCTTCAATATCCACTTGAGCAGCCAATGGTTTTGTCTCTCTTCTCTTTCTGCTTAGAAGCTCAAGGGATTCTACAAAGCTTCAGAAAAAAGGCCAAGCTACATGCATAACTAGATTCTCACGACTAGCTATTGTCATCCCTACTGTTAGTCCTAGTTGTGCGAACTTTCAGAGTAACAGGTAAGAACATCAAGATTTCCTGTCTGGCGGGTATGGAAATCGCAGAATTGTCTTGGACAGTTCTGATATTGAAGTGTCCAAGTCTTGCAGAGTTATTCTATTAACAATACCACAAATACATTTAATGCCGTGTTGCTCACTTCCGGGAATTTTGTCAATTGATTTGATAGCTATCATTTGCAATGGGAGAAAAACTATTTGGATCAGCTTTCAAGTTGAATTAACTATTTAGAATAGGTGAGGCCCTGACATAGAAATGAAATTGTCAGCTTTGGAAGCCATATTCCATGCTGCCACAAGTTTGAGAAAGTGGGAGCGGATGGATTCAATCGAGTAGCTCTAAGTAGACAAAATAAAATTCTTTTATTAGTTCAAGGTCATTGAGTATGGCGCAGGATGAAATAAGAATATTACTTTGGATGAATTGTCATTGGTCCATGTGATGTGATGACAGCCAAGGTGGGATAGATTTGTAGTTTGGGACATTGTGGGGAGCCCAAAAACTTTCAGATTTGGGATTCCACAGATGTACTAGTTGCTATATTCTAATAAATGTACTTTTGAGATATGGTTGTTTCGAAGTTACTGATTGGAATGAAGTTACTGATTGGAATTCAAAGTTACTGATTGGAATGGAGTTGTTTCGAAGTTACTGATTGGAATGAAGTACTGTATTTCTGGAATGCTGACAGAAATACAGTACTTATCTTCCAAATTCAGGTGCCCCAGCCTTGTCCCATAATCTACTCCTGAAGTTTTCTGATGTGGGAAGAAATATCCATCTGGTTCAGTTCCAAGATGGAAGAAAGACACTGGAAACATGGAGGCTGATTGGAAAGATGGTTTAATGATGAAGCAGAAGAACATGGATTCTGAGCAGCTGACAAAATGGAGAGTTGAGGGGAGTGAGGGATTTTTATACCTTCTTTGAGCTTTGTACTTGAGCTTCCTGTTCCTGTGCAAGAACATGTCTTCTATTGGCTGTTGTTAGATTCCCATGGGGCCATGTAGAGGTTATGTAGGGGTCATAGCTGGCTCTATAGGCAAAAAGGAAATACAAATCCTAGGTGTTTGTCTGAGCTAAATTAGATCGAAGTTTGGACTTCTCTGATCGTGATAAAATGAAGCCTTGTGTTCTGAAAGGGTGTCGGGCGATTTGTTTTGGCTCTTGGGTGAGGGTATTTGCTTATGAATAGAGCTATCTAGATAGTTGCCTTTTTTCAATAAGCTCTTTATCTCTTAAGTGCTGTAATCTGCTGTGGGCTATTAAGAAAAGGTGGAGGCTGCTTTCTGAATAGGCTGGCCCAATCTTTCTTAATGGGCACAAAATATCTGCTGGGGCTATTAAGAAAGACTGAGTCTGCTTCCTGCCTCTAAAAAAACATGTTTCTCCATTTCTCATTTAGGGAAATATAATATTCTGCCTTTTTTAAATATTCCTCAAAATGGTTCATTCTTCTGGGAGGGAGCTTCCCACACTGGGTTTGGGATTTCAGATATTGAAAAGACCTAGACTCAGAAGATGATGGAATTTTATGTTAGATTTAACCTCTACTCTCCATGGTCTCTGAACCTGTTCTTTAACACATGTCCTTTGCCATAGTTCAGGAATTTTGTGTGGTAACTTTTTTTATAAGAAAAAAGACATGCTGTGACTTATGAGACATGATAATGAGACTTCTTTTTCACATTATTAGCAAAAGGGCATAATTTCTATTGACCTTCCAATCAAATCATTTTTATGGTAAAAGTAGAAGTGTCTATAAATACTTATCTGGAGGTATACATTAGGAGGTGAACAGTGTATAAATGTAATACATGTATTATTTTTGTCTAATACTATGCATATCCTATAATTCATCTCATATTAAAATCAAGGTGCAGATGAGAGTTAATAAAGTTTGTGTTTATCTGTATGTATGTGTAGTTGGGTGGGCTGAGTGTGTATGCATGCATGTGTATATTTCGTGCATATGAATTGAGAAAATAATTTGTAACATTCTTTATAGCACATCTCACCTATTTTAAGTACTGCTCAGTTTCATACACTAGTCAGTAAGCACTATTGGGAGCAAGCTGTTTGCATAACAGAATTCATGTAATTCATTTTATGCCACCTGCATTTTTGTTTTATATAAAAATATTCACACTCCAAAACCTCTCTGTAAATAGTGCAAAATCACCCACTGATGCTGAAGAATTAGAAGTTCTACTCCACATTTATATTAGCATGCATTTCTTCCTTGGAAATACTCAGTGTGAATTTGCCAAGGTTTGTTGTAATGGCAAAAGTTGTCTTCCTCAGAAGGAGGCCATTGGTGCAACAAATCCATATTGCCGAAGTTACAACCAAGTTGAGTCAGCTGGAAAATATCAGGTATCATGATCTGTTTGTCTTTATTTATTTAATCATTTTTAATGCAGCCATCAGTGCAACATCTGGATTCATTACTCAGATTAAACGTAACAAAGCATTAAATTGAACAATTTGTAAAGGGCAACATAAACAACTTCCATTATTTTAGCATTCCTGTCACCAGCCTTCTGAACAATTGGCTGGAAACACAGAACATTTTGAAGTAAGATGGATCTATAAGTGTTGGTTTTTGTTGGGACAGTGTTTGAAGAAGCTGATACTGGCAAAAATTCATTAGTTGAGTGAATGAATGAATGAATGAATGAATGAATGAATGAATGAATGAATGAAAAGATACAAAAGAAGAGAATGAGAATTAATACACTGATTTTTAGGGTGATTAAAAGAAGCTGGGATACAGATGCTTATCTCTGGGAGTATATGGAGGAAAGCTAATTTTAGGGCTCTAGAATGTTATTAATTTTTTATCTAATTTTGAATATGGGATATAGATAAGAAGGTATTGCATATTTATTTAAATGTTTCACTATGACCATATTCTGTTGCTATTCCCTAAATATTCTTGATATTTAAAGTAGAATTTGTTGGGAAGAATTGGTGGTTTGTTTTCTTCTAGGAAGGTTTCCTAGTATCTTGATACTTCTCTAAATATTTGTTTTGTCCCAGTCTTCTATTATAATGCTTTTTACTGGTTAGCTTGTTATTTATGCTTGCATGCAAAAGTTAGTCCTCTTAGTTAAACTGTAGGTTTAAACTGAATCTCTAAGTCAGGGGTCCCCAAACTTGGCAACTTTAAGACTTGTGGACTTCAAGTCCCAGTATCGCTGCCTGGAGAATTCTGGAAGTTGAAGTCCACAAGTCTTAAAATTGCCAAGAGGAGACCTCTGCTCTAAATGAACTTCAACATAATACAAAGTTCAACACAATAGCCTTCCACAAATTTGAAGGCATGCATAATATGCAACTTCTTTGTAAGAGTATATTTATTATTGGAATAGAGCATGGTAACAAGGCCAGCCAATGAATAGGCATAGCAACTAAATCAGCCAATGAGTATTGTTTTGGAAACTGAAACTAGAAGTAGCCTAGGCTGGAAACTGAAACTAAAAGTAGTCTAGGCATGGCTCTATATTAAGCTCTGCTGCTCTGGAGCTGTGTTAAGCTCAGAGTCTGTCTATTGAAAATGAAACTACTTCTCTCCTCTGTTGTATATAATGCTTGCTACTGAAGTTACCTGCAACATGCTTTTGTCTGAGTTTGCTCCGTGTTGGAGAAATCTACAACTGATTTGTAAAATGTACTTATTGTGTTTCTAAAGATGTTAAATGAAGCAGCAGTCATCTGTGTTTATTTTTCTGACACTGAATTAACACTGCAAAAACTCTGAATAGTTTATGGGCCCAGAAGGCCAGAAAAAGACTGAATTGTAATTAAAGCTGAGAGACTGCCTGTGTTAAAAGTAAGAAACAAGGCAAGAGGCTTTGCAGGATGGCTGAAAAAATTAAAGAAAGCTGTCTACCCCATTTGGATCAAAAGAACTATATTATTTGGGCTGCAAAGATGGAATGTTTCCTGAAAGCTAAACAGCTTTGGAATATTGTTGAAAAATCCACCCCAGGCACCAATGAATGCTGCAGATCAGAAGCTGCATGATAGAGCATTTGCTTATATCATCTTAAGTTTAGAAGATGGTCAGTTTATCAATGTAGCTGATTTAAAGACTGCAAAGGAAGTCTGGGATAAATTGAGGACTGTTCATGTGTATCTGCATACAACATCATGCAGTTGTCAGGAAAGTTATATAGAGCTTGTTTGCAGCAGACTTATATACAGCTTCACAGTGCTTTACAGCCCTCTCTAAGCAGTTTTAACTGAGTCAGCATATTTCCCCCAACTTTCTGGCTTCTCATTTTACCCACCTTGGAAGGATGAGTCAATCTAGAGCAGGTGAGAATCAAACTGCCAAATTGCAGGCAGCCACTGTTGTGAATGAATAAATGTGTAATAAAGTTATCTAGAGGTTGAAATCAAGTGCAGGGTTCTGGCCCTGCACTTCTGATTGGCTGTTAAATGGCGAGATCAGATTGGTCCAGTCAGGAATGTCTGATTGGCCGTTAACGAGCTGTTCTCATTGGTCAACGGAGCTAGCGCTCCCAGATTTTCATTGGTTGAATAGTTAATAAGTTGCCTATATAAGGAAGGCTATAGCAGCCATCCAGTTTGAGCTGTCACACCATGTAAATAAAGAGTTGAAGTTCACTGTTTCACCGGCTCGTCTCCATTCTTCGCACCCATGCTCCACACTTAACACTGGCGATGAAGGTAGGATGTGGAGACGTCAGAGCTGACTGAACAACAAAAAAGATAACCGAGCACGTGGCTGAAAACGCACAATGGCGGAACCATGTCCGGCGGTGTCATACCACCCGCTCCATTCGACCCAGCACAAGAAGACTGGGAGTCCTACATGGATCGTTTCCAAATGTTCTTGGAAACCAATAATTTGAAGGATGCCACAACCGGGAAGAAACGGGAGGTATTCCTAATGCATTGCAGGTCGACCGTATTCAAGATGGCCAAGGCACTAGCAAAACCGGCTGAAGTGAAGGCTATGGACTGGGACGTCCTCGAACCCCTACTGAGGGCCCACTATGCACCGACTGTACCAACGCTTGTAAGGCGGCACGAGTTCTACCAAAGAAACCTGCGGTAAGGAGAGAGCGTTGCCGATTTCGTTGCGGACCTCCGAAACTTTGGAGGCCTCTGCAGGTTCGCCAACCTGGAGGAGGCTTTGAGAGACCGATTAGTTCTGGGATTAGATGCGCTAAATGTGCAGAGCAAGCTGATGGTGAAAGGCAACATTAGCCTTGCCAATGTCATCGCTGATGCTACTGCAGCAGAAGCAACCAGGAAATCGGCTGCCTAATTGCCCCGCAACCACGCTCCGATACACCAACCGACCGACAACATTTCACCTAAGTCAGAAGGACAGCTTTTGACGGCCCACCACAAGGACCTCTCTTTGTCGTCAGACAGTGACGAAGAAGAGGTCCATCAACTGCAGTCCGATCGGGACCATTACCCGAAGTCCCAACACCCATGCGCTGGCTGTGGGGCCAAACATTCCCGGTCCGAATGCAAATTCCGTGACACGCTCTGCCATGAGTGCGGGAAACAAGGCCATATCGGACGGGTCTGTAGAAGCCTCCTAGGACCCAGCCAGACCTCGAAGGGGACTAACTATAACCAATCGACAGGAAACCGTCCTGTAAGGCAAGAACCAGTAAACCACTCCTACAGAAACCGAAGCATAAATCGCCCAACGAAGCGAGAAGAGGCTCACCAAACTATCACTATCGGTCACGCTTCTTCCTTGGATGCCAAAAAAATCCAAATTAAAGTGGCCATCAAAAATCAGCCCTGCCAAATGGAAGTCAACTCGGGATCGTCTCTCTCGATGGTTTCCTGGAAGACCCTCAAGCAACTCATCCCTACTATCCGGTGCCAAGACCTCCATTCCCAAAGACTCATACTTAAAGACTATCAGGGGAATAGGATTCCAGTCGTAGGATCCAGTCGAGTCCGGGTCTCGTTCAAAAACCGCACAGCGTACTTACCCCTGATTGTGATCGACAAGGACTGGCCTAGCCTGTTAGGCCTCCAATGGTTCGCGCCACTCGGCATTGAAGTGGCAGGCATTAACCGAATCGGTGGCAGTGACTGGGAGGAGGACCTCGTCCATGAATTCAGGGACGTCTTTGCAGAAAAGCTAGGCGAGTACAAGGGGACCCTGATATCATTTAACCTTAATCCAAAAATAGCTCCCATCCGCCTTAAGCCTCGTCGAGTTCCATTTGCCCTAAAACCGAAAATCGATGAACAGCTTGATAAGTTAATAGCCCAGGGAGTGTTAGAGCCAACCGATCACTCTCCCTGGGAGACCCCAATTGTGACACCCATTAAGCCAGATGGCTCGATTAGAATTTGTGGGGACTACCTAGCCACCCTGAACCAAGCCCTGCAGCAAAACGCATATCCAGTGCCGGTGGTGCAACACCTCCGCCATTCCCTGGGGGGCAGAAAAGTCTTCGCTAAACTAGACTTAGCTCAGGCATATCAGCAACTGCCGGTTGGTGAAAAAACAGCACAGGCACAGATGATCGTGATGCACCGAGGTGCCTTTAAATGTACACGGTTCCAATTCGGAGTGAGTGTGCCCCGGGGATCTTTCAGAGCCTGATGGAAAGACTATTACAAGGGATTAAAGGCGTTGTCCCCTACTTTGATGATGTGTTAATTGCTGTCCCTACTTCAAAAATTTTACGGGATCGTTTAAGATTGGTTCTCCAGAAATTCAAAGATGCAGGCCTTAAAGTGAAGAAAAATAAGTGTAAGTTGTGTACAGATCATGTTGAATTTTTAGGGTATCTAATTGACAGTCAGGGCATTCACCCTACCGATAGCATATTGAGAGCAATAAAAAATGCTCCCAGACCCCGGAATAAGGCCGACCTCCAGGCATTTCTAGGCCTTATCAATTTTTATAACGTATTCCTGCTGCACAAGGTGACTGTCGCTGAACCTTACATTGTTTACTGGACAAAAAAGCACTTTGGGTATGGGGTCATAGAGAAGAGCAGGTGTTTCATAATGTGAAAAAACTACTGACTTCTGACGCTGTACTAATGCAGTACAATGAGACCTTGCCATTAACTATCACATGTGATGCATCGCCTTTTGGAGTGGGCGCCATTTTGAGCCATGTATTGCCTAATAGTAGCGAAGCCCCTGTTGCCTATTTTTCAAAGACACTTTCAAAAACTGAGCGAAATTATAGTCAGATTGATAAAGAAGCCCTTGCAATTGTGTCTGCTGTCAAAAGATTTCATGAGTATGTGTATGGCCGGGCTTTTACTATAGTGACTGACCACAAACCTTTGCTGGGAATAATAGTGGGGGATAAGCCAACCCCCTATATATTATCTCCCAGAATGACTCGCTGGTCAGAATTCTTGGCTGCTTATAATTATCGGCTGCAATACCACCCCGGGAAAGCCATTCCCCACACCGATGCATTGAGCCGAGCACCGCTTCCAGAGACTATTGACGACCCCCCACCAACAGTGACAATGTTGCAGATCGAGGCACTTTGTACACCACCATTAACCACCCATGATATCGTGAGAGAAACAAAACGCGACCCCGCCTTAGCACGAGTCCTCACTTGGGTGGAATGCGGATGGCCATTGGACCAAGTATCAGATGACTTTGCACCATTCAAAAGTCGACAAACAGAGTTGTTTTCTCAAAAGGGCTGCATCATCTGGGGCGATAGAGTCGTTATCCCAGAATGACTCCAACAAGCAGTACTGAGAACCTTGCATGATGGGCACCCTGGCATCGTGCGCAAGAAAACCCTCGCACGAAGCTACGCATGGTGGCCAGGCATTGACAAGCAAATCGAGACTTGGGTCAAAGCTTGTCATAGATGCCAGGAAGTAAGCAACGCCCCACCAAAGGCAATCCCAACCAAATGGGAAACACCGTGGGGACCCTGGTCCCGTATCCATCTGGATTTCACTGGGCCGACCAAAGGCCACACCTTCTTGTTAACCGTGGATGCCTACTTGAACTGGCTCGAAATTCACCAAATGAGGAACACAACAACCGAAGCGGTCATTAAAAAACTAGAAAGACTGTTTGCAACCCACACATTACCAGACATTCTGGTATCCGACAACGGGCCCCAATTTACCGCACTGTCCTTTGAACAGTACCTGGTGGACCGCGGTATTCGACATGCGCTGACTTCGCCTGCGCATCCTGCAGCCAACAGAAGGGCCGAGCGCATGGTACAATTCGTCAAGAAAACACTACAGAAAGTGGACTATGACAACATCGAAGAAAAGATAAACCGAATCCTCTTTTTACAGCATATCACTCCGCACAGCATCACCAACAAAACTCCCGCCGAGCTGCTAATGGGACGAAAGCTCCACTCCCACCTCGACCGGTTACACCCAGCGTACGAACCGGAGAAACCACTCAGATCCAGCGGCCGATGCTGTACCTTCCAGGTAGGCGATTTGGTGTTCGCTAAAAATTTATCAGGCGATCCGTTGTGGGTAGAAGCGACTGTGGTCCATGTAACTGGCCCGAGTTCATACCTTGTACAATGCCATGATGATAGACTATGGAAGCGCCATATCGAATAACTACGATCAAGGCTGCAGTCAGGGATCTCCGAGTCCCCTAATAACCAAACTGAGGGGGGGGAGATACAGAGGAAGATGAACTTCAATTAGCAGAAAACCTTTTTGAAGGGAACGATAGCGGAACGGAAACACGAGAACAGGAATCAGGGATGGGAGTGTGTTCACCTCAGGGTGATACCGAAGATGTTGGTGACAACGAAAACGCGAACTCAGAATCAGAGACACCCCTTTCGCCAAACAACGCCCTACCTCAACAAGAGTGCAGCCAAATACTGGGTGCACAACAAAAATCAAAAAGACTAACAAAACAACTGTCCTACCTCAAGGACTACGTGACCGCACCCCGTAAACGGAACCCGGGGGGAAGGGGTGTTGTGAATGAATAAATGTCTAATAAAGTTATCTAGAGCTTGAAGTCAAGTGCAGGGTTCTGGCCCTGCACTTCTGATTGGCTGTTAAATGGTGAGATCAGATTGGTCCATTCAGGAGAGTCTGATTGGCCATTAACGAGCCGTCTCATTGGTCAACGGAGCTAGCGCTCCCAGGTTTTCATTGGTTGAATAGTTAATAAGTTGCCTATATAAGGAAGGCTATAGCAGCCATCCAGTTTGAGCTGTCACACCATGTAAATAAAGAGTTGAAGTTCACTGTTTCACCGGCTCGTCTCCATTCTTCGCACCCATGCTCCACACTTAACAGCCACCAGGCAGCAGAAGTAGCCTGCAGTACTGCACTCTAACCACTGTGTCACCGCGGTTCATCAGAAGTTCCATCAGGTGCAACTTTTGAAGTGTTATGCATTTGTGAAAACCTCACAAGTGCTGTTCTTTAGTTGTAAAAATATATGTTTGACTCTTAGAAACCGCTCATTTAGACCTTTCAGGAGGTATAATAGCCTAATTCATTTGAACATTTTAGGTGAGAGATGGCTGATATAAGCAATACTGAACTTAATGATTATCAACATTTCTTTTGTATAAAGCAATTTCATATCTTGCTAGGCAGATAAAAAGAAATATTTTATTTAAAGATATGCAAAAAGAAAAGTTTCACAAGGTAATGTTAATGATTTCATGAAAAAGCTGGCTTCATTATATAAGGGTACTTCTTGAAATAGACGTTGCTTCTCTGAAAGTTTCTTCCAGCTTTTTTCTGAATCTTCTTTGACTGATATGTCTAATGATGACTAGGCCTTACAATTTCCATTAAACTTGCACAGGTTGAACATTCACTTATAATTACTCAATATACACTTGTCTATTGGTTTATATTCATAAGCCAGTGAGAATCAAAGCTGATGAATGTCTTATCAAACACATATGTGAAAGATTCAGTTCTAAATATTAAGATCATAACATAAGTCTTTTGTAACCCCTGTGAGGGTATATTCAAGTAACTCAGAACAAGGCAACTGCTGGATTTCAGCTACCAATAATCTTTGCATAATATACATTGTATTTCTGTAAATACATTTTAAAAGTATTTAACAGTTTAAATCTTCACTGAGTAGATAAAAATCAATAGAATTAATGCTCTGCTATTGAAGCAATTAAAACAATTTGATTATATTGCATTTTTTCCTTTGAAGCAACCTATTCTGAATTATTTCTATATTAAAAAATAATGATATTAAAAATTATCAATATTCCATTCTTTAAACTGAACTCCCAATCTTATATCACTGTGATGAGCCTCTTCATTTTAAAATACCAGCAATTGTAAAGGTTTGAAACTGCACATACAACACAGTAGATCAAGGGTGTCAAACTCTCAGCGACCTGTTGCCATGTGACGTATCCCCCCCTTTTCCCCCTAAAATGGAGGTGGGCGTGGCCAGCATGTGATGCATCCGGTTCATGGGCCATGAGTTTAACACTCCTGCAGTAGATTCTATTTGACTTAGCATTGCACACAAAATGCATTATTAGTTTCTGCCAGTCAAATAGCATGAATAGGTCTCCATTTTATAGAAAGAATGTTCACTAACTGTTCCTTTTAGAAAGTTCTAGTTTCTAAACTTTCATGTAAATGCTCTCAGAAACATGGAGATATTATAATTAGAGGGATACAGGTATGTTTCCAAATAGTTTAATATTTCCAATATCAAGTGCTAAGTGGGGATGTTTTAATTTAAACAAAACTAATATTAGGTAGCAAGTTCTATAAAGCAATGATTTTTTAAAAGTCCATTCAGTTAACATTTCATAGATGTTTTAATCAAATTTCTAAGATGAACATGAAATGATCTGAAAACTTTCTCTCTTTTGTTATTGTTAAAAAGCAATAAAATTAATTAAAAATCAATTTGATAATTTTAAAAGTTGATTTTAACACACGTGTAAATGTGTTTGTCTGTGTAGGAGTGTGTGTGGGAAATATATAAGTTTCTTAGAGAACTTATTAAAATAGATATAATGAAAAGCAACAAATTTATTTGAAGGACAGAAAAATGAATCGGTCTTTTAGAATAAGGAAGACATTGACTGAAAAATTGTCTGATGCTTTAGAAATAGTCATATATGCCTACCCACAGAGTTTCCTTTATCCTAACCAATAGGAATATATGGACATAATAATTGGCTGAGTAACTATGGACTTCTTAAAAAAGTGAAAAAATCAATATGCCTTTTTAAAAATTTACTGATTGCTCGTTGATTTTTCTTTTGCATAAAAAGGGTAACTGGTTTTGTAAGAGACTCTGATGAACAGATTAACCACTGAGTGCTGTCAACATTAAAATGCCCTTCGTCATAGTGCTTTATCTGAAACCAATATAAATAAATTCCTAGGCAAAAAAGAAATTACTTTGGGTATGTATCATTCAAATCCTTAAGGATTATTGGCTAATTAGGAGCACAGTAATGTAAATTTGCTTTGTGTCAGGCTTTTAAGAACAGTAAAATAACACAATTAAGCATTGAACAATGTAAATAATTTAAGATACTCTTCAGTGCCAAATGTATATGATGTCTAAATATAAGGAAGACTTCTCACCTAAAACCAATAACAAAAAATTGACCAAAAATACTTTTATTAGACCTTGCAGTTATGCTATTTTATAGATACTGCATTTATAGATACTTACTACTGCATTTTAAAATCCTGCAGTTAATGGACAATTTAAATATCCTGTTGATCTTTTGTTCAAGCTGAGCCTTTTTCAGTCTTGACTACATGCAAATTTAAAAACCCACCCATAGATTGTAGATTTTTCCCTTGATGTTCACCAAGCTTCTACAAAATCTGTTTATTCAATATATTTAAAATAAAATTATTAAATAGGAAATAAACTTGTTGGGAAGAAAAGCATCAGTCTATAGCAATGTACTTTTTCTAAGAATATTTCTGGGTCCACCAAACCTGTTCCCTATTCCTCTTTCCCAAAATACATTGTGAGAATGTCCATAATATCCTTTCAAAATTCAATTTCTCAAAAATATTGGGAATCTCTGATGTCACATTTAACATTCATACAAATGGGGAAAAATAATATTGGTAAATTAGTAATGTGGGAGCCCTTACTTCCACCTGGTGTGTATTGAGATTAGCTTGAATTTTCAAGATTTCGTTGAATAGTCAGGAAAGAACTGATCCATTGAAGAACATTACGCTACTTGCAAACCTTGCAAGAAGTCTACAAAGCTATTATGGTTGATAGTTCTGAAGTCTGCTGAGTTATCCAGAGACTAGATGATTTATACTCACTCCATCTAGGTCCTGATGAATATTACCCCATAGGAACAATCAGTATCACTTCCATCCCATTTCAGATCTGAAACAAAACAATCCACTGAATTCTCTGTAATCTTCTCCAAGTTCTGGGGAGGCTGAAGATATGTAGAAGTTGTCCAAAGATAGATGATAGATAGGTAGATAGGTAGATAGGTAGATAGGTAGATAGGTAGATAGGTAGATAGGTAGATAGGTAGATAGATAGATAGATAGATAGATAGATAGATAGATAGATAGATAGATAGATAGATAGATAGGTAGATAGATAGATAGATAGATAGATAGATAGATATAACATGATATATGATATATAATCAATATAATATATAATGAAGACATATACTAAATAAAATATATATATTGAATAAAATGATGGTATGAATACAATTTGTAAGTGCATGTTTCATAAATCTCCCAAAGATTGTACTTTGAAATTCAGATTACTAATTGTAACACAGAATTTGTTTCTATTTAGCTTACATACTCCCTCCCCTTCATTATGATTGTTTTACACTTGGGAATTTGGAGTTTGGGAGACAAAGAACAAAAGTACAAGTTGACCATATTATAGTTGTAGAGGTTTCAGTTGCCCCTTTGCATTCATTGCCTCCATTTAATGGTGGTTGCCATATCTGAGAGGCTTTTAACACAGATTATAACACTTCAATTCTGACTGAAAGCCAGGATATTGCAGCCACTGATGAAAGGTTCCTCTGATTAGCCAATCAGGCATGTTTTTACCTTATAGTTTCCATTTTAAGATCACTTCAGCAACCCACATTTGACCATTTATCCACCATCAAAAAGCCATAAAGACTCTTGAGAGAGACAGAGTTCAAATGTTACCATGCAACCTTTATTGTTCACTTCCCTACACCCCTATTCTTGCCTTTTAAAAGGAGCATTCCTATTTTATTTTTTTCTCTTTTATATCCACACCAGATGTATTTCTAAATTACATACTGAGTAAATATTTGATTGCTGAACCTCACAATGTAGAACATAATTGATTCTCACTCAAAAGGCTTTAAGGTGAATCATTACGAACACAATAGAATGAAATAATTTGTGTGTGTCTTATATGTGCATCCTATGTACAGTGAAAATATTTCACGTTAATCATTACTAAGGATGCCCGGGAATTTTATTCAGTCCATATTTCAAAGTCAGTTGAGCTAAGTCACACTTCCTGCACTAACGTTTAATAATTGGAGACAGAATCACATTTCAAACCTTATTCCTTTATAATATATAATTATTTCACTCATCCATGTCTACAATATTCAAAGATGTATAAAGTAACTAAAGGAAAAACCATTATGACCATGATTTTTTTTTGACCTTAAAGTATAGAACAAGCATTTCCTTCCATTTTTATTAGCTATGATTCTATGATTTTCAAAGGTTGATGACATCATAACTTTGTGCCATACATGTTGCTTAGCAACAAATATGCTATTCCTTATTATTTTAATACATAATACATAATATGCTATTCCTTATTATTTTAATAATTCACTTCTATCATTGAAGCTCAATGTTCATCATTTCATCACTTTCTTCTGATCCTAACAAAGTGAATGTACCTTTATATATACTATTTTAGAATAATATAAGTATGAAATATCTGAGATATATTTCTTTTTTTCTGAAGATTTGTAAATGGCATTTTTTAGAAGGCTAGAAGTTGTGGAAGCCAAAGTTTTAATCAATGGTTGCATAATATGCAGATATTGACCTTCTGATTCTTTTGACATAAAGGACAAATACAATCAATGCATTATATGTCCCTAATAGCATTGTATATGTCTATTTAAGAAAGAAATTTCATATCATGTGCTAGTACTTATTTCATAATGCACATTTACATTATGCAGGCTTCACTTTAAGTACAGAATAATTTGTCTATATCACTGAAGCTATATTTTAAAACCAAATTACAATTGATTTATTCATAATAGAAATATATAATACAATTATACTAGAATTGAAATGAATTAACACATTTAAAGAGAAAGCAATTCATTTTAATTTTCCACTTCAAAATTTGACATTGATTGCTGGAACAGAAGTAGCATTCCTTAAAAAAAAAAAAAAGTTCCTTTCTGGCCAGTCCTACTAGTTTAAGCAGAAGATGAAACTGACTTCATGGGAAGGCTTCAATGACTTTTATTGAAAATGGCTGCAATGAGAATCTTGCACCTCTAAATCTGCTATACCATGTTTCCCCGAAAATGACCCAACCAAAAAATAAGCCCTAGCATGATTTTTAGCATGCTCCTAAAATAAGCCCTACACACACCCAAATAAGCCCCAGTTAAATTGGCTGTGGCCAGCTCGATGACGCTTGTGTTGGGGGTGCCTGTGGAGACCCAGGCAGAGCAGAGCATGGAGGGGAGTCCTGGCTGAATTCCTGTTCACCAGTGCCATTGCAGGTGGGGTGGCAGGTGGGAGGTTCATCACTGCTTGTGTGGGATGGAGCTGAAGGAAGAGGTTGGATGGCAGGGGCTGAAACACAAGGGCACAGTGTGGCACCACCCTGCTACCTGCCTTACCTCGCCTCATGGCAGTGCACCAGCAGCAGGTGGTGCAGAAACCAGGAGAGGCAGCCTCTGCATGTTTCCCCCGCACTATCTTGTCCTCCGCTGCACACACAGAAAAATAAACCCTAATGCATCTTTTGGAGCAAAAATTGATATGACCTGGTGTTATTTTCAGGGAACCCAGGTGCATCCTTCTCTTTCTTAGAGTTCAGTGAATTAAGGAAGTGTCTGTCTGAGCCTCTTCCAAATGTTATCTGGATGTTTTGTACTTACAAAATATTTTAGCCTCTTTTGCCTAAGCAAAAATTCTGCGTATTTTTTTGTCAAACTTATTATTTTGTCCTTATTCTTTGTGTTGCTTTAATAGTCCAAATAAATTAGCCCATTGTTTTCAGAGGTAAATTTCATACTTCTATTTTTATTTCATGCTTTCAGAATCTTTTTTAATGCTGAAAAGAGATGACAACACAGATATAATGGTTGATATTAATTTTATTAAACAAAAGTTATAAAAGACACATGTCTATGCATGTATAAATTGTTCAATTCATATTTTACATGTTTCTTGTGAAAATTGTACCATCTCGATACAAAACAAACTTCTCTATGCAATATATGTATAAGAACATAAATTATAAAAATTCTACTTTTAAAAAAAAAGTGGTTGTTTTTGAGCAGCATAAGCATTTGGAAGGGTTTCAAAAAGTGCTTAGCACATTATGATATGTCTTACTAAAATAGTTCACCATGAACTGAATTTTCAAAATTGCTTAAAGATGAATTTTTATCTTTTCTAATTGAAGATTATGCATTAGGGAAAGAAACTGTTCAATTTGATTGATAAGTATCAATGGAGATCAATGCCGAGAAAACCAAGCTGATGACGAACAGTACCCAAGGTATCTCCTCAGACATCAGAGTCAGCGGAACACCCCTAGAGATAGTAAAAAATTTCAAATATCTTGGGTCCATCATTTCCGATGAAGGCTCAAAACCAGAAGTAATGGCAAGGATAGCACAAACAACAGCTGCGCTTTCGAAGCTCCAAACTATTTGGAAAGATAAGAACATCAGTCTGCGCTCAAGGATCCACCTAATGCGCTCCCTCGCAATATCAATCTTTTTATATGCCTGCGAAACCTGGACACTCAATGCGGATTTACAAAGAAGAATCCTTGCAACAGAAATGAGATGCTACCGAAAGATCCTTGGCATCCACTACACAGACCATGTGACAAATGAAGAGGTCTTAAATAAAATACAACAGGCAATAGGACCACACGACAACCTTCTTACTGTCGTCAAGAAACGGAAATTGAGATGGTATGGACACGTGTCTCGCTCTACTGGCCTCGCAAAGACCATCATGCAAGGGACGGTAAGAGGAAGCCGCAAACGGGGAAGACAACGAAGGAGATGGGAGGATGATATCCATGATTGGACAGGCTTGAACCTGGCAGCATCCCAGAGAGCAGTGGAGGACAGAGACGGATGGAGAAGCGTGGTGGTTAAATCTTCGCAGGCGCCCCAACGACCTCAAAAGAGGTCACGGGATAGGTGAGGTGAGGTGAGAATTTTTATCTTTTCTAATTGAAGATTATGCATTAGGGAAAGAAACTGTTCAATTTGATTGATAAGTAGAAGTGATAATAGACCTTGTAAGGACCTTGTAAAGAAAAAATGTGAATATTCCTTTTTTATTAAATAGTGCTAAGATCCCTTAAAAATATTAATGTTAGCATTTCAAAAATCTATATCATTGTACTCAAAGATTGCATGTGACTTTTGGCAACAGATTGTTACCTGGGAAAAAAAATGATCTTGTTATTCCCAGATGGAGTCACTTCAGACATTTGTGTCTTATTGGAAGGAGGCTAAGCAAAATAAATCAGCTAAAGAGTAAAAGTAGAATTTGCAATAACCTGGTACTACTGTCTCATCCTCTCACATCTCAGCACCATAAAACTTACTGTCAAAAGAACTCACATCAAGATAATTAATCAAGGAACTCTTAAAATACTCCAAGCATCTACTTTTTGATGACTAATTTGCCTTTCCGATTGCAAACTACTAATTTTTTATCCCAATCGATATGTACAAATAGACCTCACTATCAATCACCGGGAGGCAAGGACAGATTTCCACTATTTATATAATACTCACTGCAAGATGAATCAAGAATTGACTACAGTTAACTTGGGGCAAGCTTTAACAACTGTTTAGAGGAAAAGATTAGAAAAGAAAGAGAGAACGTGAAAAAAAAAGGAGAGTTACACAGAATCTGACATGACCCTAGGGATAAATGAAGAGCATCAAGGAGCCAAACTATATTCTAAGGATTCAACACCAAGTCAAAAATACAAACAACAGGGATTAAAATGGTCAAACAGAAATAAGCACAGCGTAGGTCACTTAAGGCTGACCAATTTTTTTAAACATACAAAATCTGCTGGAGAAGAACAACAGTGCATTAATATGCTTCCAAGACAGGACAGTCGATGCCGAGTGGTTGCAAGCATTGCCTGAACACCATGGCCTGTTCTTGTAGTTTATCACAAGGATTTGGCATCAGAAGGTACATTGATTCTGGAAATGGAAGTTCATTTTCCTTCCACAGATTTCAATGAAACATAAAGTGTATCATGCACATGTTTGTTCTATAATTGAAGAGGCTCATGTAGACTCATATACAAACCAACATATGGGAATCTAATTGCTTCTGCTGAAATGGGTTAGGAAATTAAGCTGTAATGCTGATATTAATGTTGAGGACTGTTTCAAACATTAAGCTGTAAATGAGGAGATATGGAAATAGCCAGAATAGAAAGAAAATGTTGCTAGAATTTATTTCACTTTAGTGATATACATGAAATAAATTCTAGCAACATTCTTTCTTTCTTTCTTTCTTTCTTTCTTTCTTTCTTTCTTTCTTTCTTTCTTTCTTTTTTTCTTTCTTTCTTTCTTTCTTCCTTCCTTCCTTCCTTCCTTCCCTCCCTCCCCCATGTCTCTCTCTGTCTTTCTTTTAGTTGCCTATGAACAAAAGAGCTTTGACACAGCAACTTTTTTAGTTCTAAAAGCTACCCAATTCAGTGATGGGATTCAAATTTTTTTATTACCGGTTCTGTGGGCATGGCAGAGGAAGGATACTGTAAAATCTCCCATAAGAGGTGGCATTTGCCAGTTCTCCGAACTACTCAAAATTTCCATTACCGGCTCTCCAGAACTGGCCAGAACCTGTGAATACCACCTCTGACCCAACTCCTTTCATAGTTTAAAAATCATCCTACAGCAGCGGTGTCAAGCTCACATTGTCACAGAAATATCATGTGACATCAGGACTTTCCCCCCCTTTGCTAAACTGGGTGTAACACATCCTGCTCATGGACCAGGAGTTTGACAATCCTGTCCTACAGATATCCCAGACCATCCTGAACTGAGTAACAAAATAGCCTGGAGAATTGCAACTATCAGTACCTTCTAGCTCCTAATATCTTTTTACACACTGGTATAATTGTTTCCTTGATATTAAAAACAAAAAACAAAGAACTCAGGTGCTTGATATAAATGTATTGATATAAATTATAGAAAAGAAACCCCACATCTTCCTGTAAGCATGACCTTTTTGTAATGAAGCGAAGGTTGAGGCAAACTACTTATCTTTGCTGGACACATGTTTTTGGGCTTGTTCAAATTGGCAGACTGTTTTCCATTGTAGTTGTCTATTAGATTTAAACTGCTAATACCCAGAAGATCATTAGAGAGCAGCAAAGAAACATAGAAGCCCTTTGCTGCCCTCTAGTGGTTGTATGATGTTCATCCATCATGTTTGAAGAGGACCTTGACATCTAACAGGTTGTGGGCTGTCCACGGTGTGTCCGTAGATGGCTGGTAAGGCCTATATGGCACAGAATGTTCTGCCACATGTCGAGCAGATGTGTGGGCACCATTGTTGCAGCATTTGCAGCTCTGGCTTTGTGGGGTGCTCACTTCTTTTGTGCTGTAGTTGTTCTTCTGTCTTCAAATGTCTGGCAGCCTTGGTGGATCAATGTGCGCCATGTTGATCGATCTTGTACCAGGGTTTGCCAGGAGGTGGTGTTGATGTCCAGGGGCTTGAAGGAGGCTTTCAATGTGTCTTTGTATCGCTTCCTTTGTCCCCTGTACGATCGCTTTCCTTGAGACAGCTCACCACAGAAGAGCTGTTTAGGGATGTGATGGTCTGGCATACTTGCAACATGGCCTGCCCAGTGTGTCTGGGCTTTCATCAGCAGGGTGGGAACTGATGGCAGGCCTGCTCTGGAGGGGACTTGAGTAGTTATGTAGATTTGTACAGAACAGCACAGATCGCCCAACATTGTAACTTCTCTCCCATCCTCATTGCAATCACATTGTTAGAGATTATCTTTGGACAGATAAAGTGAAATGAACCATAAAACCATATCAGTGGCTGTATATGTGACATATTACATGAGAATCAGAGCATAATATGCTTATAAGTGCAGCTGTTCTCTCTCATGCTGTGCAGAGAACAAACTATCAGAAACCTAGGGAGTTACATAAGGGGTGGAGGATGGAGAAAAGAGCTCCAATTCAAACTGCAGTTAAATCTGCAGAGGGGCCCAAGGTTAATATGGCTACAGAGAGCTTTCAAATAAAGCCCGTTACAGTAATATCTAACATTAACCCAGTAAATTAAATTTGCATGGCACATCTTCTTGAAAACCCCTTGGCAATGTGCAAAAACCATCAAATCTTTGCAGGATCAGTTCCCAGCCATCTTATTTTCTGTCATAAGCTTCAATTAAATGGATAGTTAAAAGGCTTCCGAGCCTAGCCCATATTCTATTTGCTCTGTAGCAAAATCTAATTCCTACAAGTGTGGTTTTCCTGAGGCTGCTCTTTTTATTATGGTGCTTGGTTTTGAGGGTCAGTTTACATTTTCTAACTGGTTCCTTACTTAGATCTTCTCATTCGATTTTTCTGTTGGTTTCTCCATGCTCTCCTGAAAGGCCTGATATAATATAAGCATGATTCCAAGCATAAAACAATTCCTCCCTGTCAACAGTCTGCACAGGATTATTATCCCTAATGAGGGATACTCCCCTGGATCCAGGCACAATTACTACATTGTGAGAATGCACTACATTTGCATGCCTATCATATAACAACTTTTTAGATGTGGATTACATACAATTTTTATTTGCTTGATTTTTTTAATCCCACCTTTATTATTTTATAAATAACTCGAGGTGGTGAACATTCATAAGGCAAATAATCTTTGACTTACAACCACAAATGAGCCAAACATTTTATGTTCTTAAGTGAGACATTTTGCTAAGTGAGCTTTGACCCATTTTAAGGCCTTTTGTGATGACCCAGGATGGGATACAAAATAAATACAGTCACAAAAACAGGTGAAGGCCCTTTTATTTCTTCACTTTGCTTCAAAGCTCCAAATATCCTTGACTGGAGACAAAAAACTCCCCACAAACAGTTATGAAAAAGAGGAAATGCCATTTAAACTAAAAATATCTATAAATTATAAAAAGTAAAAACAACACAAACCACACTGAAGCAATTAAGGGAACCAGGCAAGATTAGGGCTTGAATACATCCACAGATATTGGAACACACACCGGGAAGGACACCAAACTCAGAGAGGAATGACAGACTAGAGATATTTCGATGCTTTGTTTCCATTACCTGCCCATATGCATGTCTGTCCTTTTAACCAGTTCTTACAGATGCAACCCATGAAGAGGATCAAGGCCCTTACCTCCCCCATAGACCATGCCATTCATATATCTCCCTTATCCTCTCCTCCCTGCATGCCATAGGATGCAGAGGGAATGGGCCTAGTTCTTCTTCTGACTGTCCAACCAATGTCTGCCCTTCACCAGCCTCCTCCACAACCTCCAGAGACAACTTCCACTTCCTGTTGGCTATTCCTCCTCTCCCTTGGAGTCAGTTTCCAACAGGGGCATGACACCTTTCTTGCCACAGTTCTTAAGTGAATCCCTGAAGTTGTTAAGTTAGTAATCCAGTTTTTAAGTGAGTCTGGCTTCCCCATTGACTTTGCTTGTCAGAAGATGCTAAAAGGGACACTGTCATAAATATGAAACAGTTGCCAAGCATTTGAATTTTGATCACATGACCGTGGGGACGCTGCTGTTAAGTACTTGGACATGGGTCGGAGTAAATGAAGACAGCCTCTGAATGTGAACTTTCAGCTCTTTATTGCATAGTGACTTCTCAAAACAATAACAGTTAACTCTGCCTTATATAGGCAACCCTTGTGAGAATTGTCCAATAGCGAGCTATGAATGCTAGCTCTTTAAATCAATAATAATCCTCTGTTAAGGGCCAATCGGATTCCTAAGAACTAACCAATCCGATCTGGCTGCCTAACAGCCAATCAGAAGTGCAGGGCCAGAACCCTGCACTTTACCTCAAGCTCATACTTTATTAACTATGGTACATACACAACATCCCTTCCCCCTGGCTTCTTAAATTACGGTGTAGTTATACAGTCCTTTAAATAGGACGGTTGTCTTTTAAGTCTTTCGGATTTTCGTTGGACTGGTTGATTGCAATCCTATTGAGGCAGATTGTTGTTTGGCAGTGGCTCTGCTTCTTGCTCAGGTGCAATTTCTTGCGGTGCAAACAATTCTCCTTCCTGCTCCATTTCCTGAGTCTCGCTTGATTCGTCGCTCCCTTCGAGCATGTTCCCTGGAACGTCATCTTCTTCTGTACCTCCCCCCCCTCAGTTTGGTCATGGGGGAGTTGTTGACTGGCCATTGTGAGTCGTGACCGTAATTGGTCGATATGTCGTTTCCACAGTCTATTGTCACAGCATTTCACTATGTAGGATTTGGGGCCGGTCACTCGCACTACCGTTGCCTCTATTCATAACAGCTCGCCCGATAAGTTTCGTGCGTAAACGTGGTCTCCTACCTGGAAGGTGTGATAGCGGCCACTGGATCCTATTGGCTTTTCCGGTTCATAAGCAGGGTGCAACCGGTCGAGGTGGGAACGGAGTCTTTGTCCCATCAGTCGTTCTGTGGGAGTTCTGCCGGTGACGCTATGTGGAGTTATCTGTTGCAAAAAGAGAATTTGGTTGACCTTGTCATCGATATTGTCATAGTCCATTTTTTGCAAAGTCTTTTTAACAAATTGGACCATGCGTTCCGCTTGTCCATTGGTCGCAGGGTGCGCAGGCGAGGTGAGCGCATGGCGGATGCCGTGGTCAGCGAGGTACTGCTCGAACATTAGTGCCGTAAACTGTGGCCCGTTATCGGACACCAGGATGTCAGGCAACCCGTGGATTGCAAAGAGTCTATTTAGGATCTTGATCACTGCTTCGGACGTTGTGGCCGTCATACGATGAATTTCTAACCAATTGGAGTATGCGTCGACTGTCAGCAGGAAGGTATATCCTTTGGAGGGCCCCGCGAAATCCAGGTGGATTCTGGACCAGGGTCCACGTGCGTCTCCCATTCAGTAGGCATGGCTTTTGGTGGGGCGTTGCTGGCTTGTTGGCAATTGGCACACACTTTGACCCACTGCTCGATTTGCCGGTCCATGCCCGGCCACCATGCGTAGCTTCGTGCAAGCGCTTTCATCCGCATGATGCCGGGGTGGCCCTCTGCAGAAGTTGTAGCAGCGTCTTCCGGAGTCGTTCTGGGACAACAACTCTATCGCCCCAGATGACACAGCCTTTTTGTGAAAAAAGTTCAGTCTGTCTTGCTTTAAATGGCGTGAAGTCATCTGGGACTTGGTCCAATGGCCATCCGCGTTCCACCCAGCCTAGGACTCGAGCTAGGGTGTGGTCTCGTTTGGTTTCTCTTGCGATGTCTCGGGCGGTCATAGGCGGCAAGTTGAGTGTTTCGATCTGCAACATGGTTGCCGTTGGTGCCGGATCGTCGAGAGTCTCTGGAAGCGGTGCTCGGCTTAATGCGTCGGCATGGGGAATGGCTTTCCCCGGGCGATATTGCAGGCGATAATTATAAGCAGCTAGGAATTCTGACCATCGGGTCATTCTAGGGGATAATATGTAGGGGGTTGGCTTGTCCCCAGCTATTATCCCTAGCAAAGGCTTGTGGTCAATTATAATGGTAAATGTCCTTCCATACACATATTCATGAAATTTCTTTACACCTGAAATGATTGCGAGAGCTTCTTTATCAATTTGTCCATAGTTCCGCTCTGCTTGTGAAAGAGTCTTCGAAAAGTATGCAACAGGGGCTTCGTTCCCATTAGGCAGTACATGACTCAAAATGGTGCCCACCCCGAAGGGCGAGGCATCGCAGGTTATAACTAATGGTAAAGTCTCATTATACTGCATAAGTACAGAGTCAGATATGAGCAATTTTTTAACATTTTGGAATGCTTGTTCTTCCTGGTAACCCCATACCCACAATGCTTTTTTATCTAATAACCGGTGTAACAGTTCAGCAACAGTCGCCTTGTGCGGTAAAAATACATTATAGAAATTAATGAGGCCTAAGAATGCCTGGAGATCGGCCTTGTTACGTGGCCTGGGAGCATTTTTTATCGCCCTTAATTTACTTTCGGTTGGATGAATGCCCTGGCTATCAATCCGATACCCTAGAAACTCAACACTGTCAGTATATAAGTGACATTTATTTTTTTTCACCTTAAGTCCTGCCTCTTGGAATTTTTTAAGAATACATTTCAAACGATCCTGCAAGATTTTTTTGGTAGGGGCTGCAATTAATACATCATCAAAATACAGAACCACGCCCTTGATTCCCTGTAACAACCTTTCCATGAGGCTTTGGAATATCCCCGGGGCTACACTAACCCCAAATTGCAATCGAGTACATTTAAAAGCACCTCTGTGCGTTACAATTGTTTGGGCTTGGGCCTCCACTGGTAGTTGTTGATAAGCTTGAGCTAAATCTAATTTAGCGAAAACCTTTCTGCCCCCCAAGGAATGGAGGAGGTGCTGCACCACCGGAACTGGATACGCATTCTGCTGTAGGGCATGGTTTAAAGTGGCCCGGTAGTCCCCACAAATTCGGATTGACCTGTCTGGCTTAATGGGTGTTACAATAGGGGTTTCCCATGGAGAGTGATCGATGGGCTTTAACACCCCTTGAGCAATTAGCTTGTCGAGTTGTTCGTCGATCTTAGCTTTAAGAGCGAATGGAACTCGACAGGGCTTCAAGCGAATTGGGGCTACTTTTGAATCTAGACTAAATGAGATTGGGGTCCCTTTATACTCGCCTAAATTGTCCGCGAAGACGTCGCTGAACTCAGAAATAAGGTCTTCCCACTCACAACCACCGACTCGGTTCACGCTGGCCACTTCGATGCCGACTGGCGCGAACCATTGGAGACCTAATAGACTAGGCTTATCTCTATCGATGATCGTTAGAGGTAAGTACGCTGTATGCTTTTTGAAGGAGACTCGGACTCGGCAGGACCCAACCACGGGGATTCGATTCCCTTGGTAGTCCTTGAGGATGAGGCGTTGAAATTGGAGGTCTTGGTGTTGGATTGTGGGGATAAGTTGCTTGAGTGTCTTCCATGACACCATCGAGAGGGACGATCCCGAGTCGACCTCCATGTGGCAAGGCTGGTTCTCAATGGCTACCGTGACTCGAATTTTCTTAGTGTCCAAAACTGAGGCGTGACCTATAGTGATAGTATGGTGAGCCTCTTCTTTTTGCAAAGCTCGATTTCTGTAGGAGTGGTTTACTGGCTCTCGCCTTACAGGATGGTTTCCTGTCAATTGGCGATAGTTGGCCCCTTTTGAGGCCTGGCTGGGTCCTGGTAAGCTGCGGCAGACCCGGCTGATGTGGCCTCATTTTCCGCACTCATGGCAGAGTGCGTCGCGGAATTTGCATTCGGCCCTGGCATGGTTTGCTTCACAGCCAGCGCAAGGGCGTAAGGGCTTCAGGCAAGGGTCCCGGTCAGACCGCAGTTGATGGACCCCTTCTTCGTCGCTGTCTGACGACGAAGAGAGGTCCTCGTGGTGCGTTGTCGCAAGCTGCCCTTCTGAGTTGGGTAAGATTTCGCTGGTCGGTTGTGTTGCCAGAGTGCGGCTTCACCATAATTGTGCAGCCGACTTTTTGGTCGCCTCTGCAGCCGTGGCTTCGGCGATGGCGTCAGCAAGGCTGATGTCGCCTTTCGCCATCAGCTTGCTTTGCACGCCTAGTGCATCTAATCCCAGAATTACTCGATCTCTTAGTGCTTCTTCTAAATCAGCGAACCCTCAGAAGCCCCATAAATTCCAGAGGTCCGCCACGAAATCGGCTACGCTCTCTCCTTTTCGCTGGTTTCTCTGATAAAACTCGTGGCGTCTCACGAGTGTAGGCACGGTTGGTGCGTAATGGTCTCTCAGGATGGGTTCGAGGTCGTCCCAGCTCATGGCTTTCACTTCTCGAGGTTTGGCGAGTGCTTTAGCCATTTTAAATACAGCTGGGCCGCAGTGCGTCAGGAACAGTGCCCGCTTCTTTGCTGGCGTAGCGTCTTTCAAATTATTCATCTCGAGAAACATTTGGAAGCGATCCATGTAGGATTCCCAATCCTCTTGGTTTGAATCGAACGGAGCGGGTGGTACGATGCCGCCGGACATGGTTCCGTTATTGGCGTCGTCTTATCACGTGCTCGGTATTACTTCCTGGCTTCTTAGGTTCAGACGTCTCCACATCCCATCCTCGTCGCCAGTGTTAAGTACTTGGACATGAGTCGGAGTAAATGGAGACAGCCTCTGAATGTGAACTTTCAGCTCTTTATTGCATAGTGACTTCTCAAAACAATAACAGTGAACTCTGCCTTATATAGGCAACCCTTTTGAGAATTGTCCAATAGCGAGCTATGAACACTAGCTCTTTAAACCAATAATAATCCTCTGTTAAGGGCCAATTGGATTCCTAAGAACTAACCAATCCGATCTGGCCGCCTAACAGCCAATCAGAAGTGCAGGACCAGAACCCTGCACTTTATCTGAAGCTCATACTTTATTAACTATGGTACATACACAACAGCTGCAAAGATTATAACTGTTATAAGTTACTTTATTTAGTGCTATTGTGATTTTAAATGGTCACTAAATGAAGTGTTGTAAGTTGAGCACTACCTGTACTCCTTCCTACTCCTCTTTTCCTGTACCACAACACCATGTGAGACAGGTTGGGCTGAGACAGATTGACTAGCCCAAAGTCACTCAGCCAGCTTTCATGCCTAAGGCAGGAGTAGAACTCACAGTCACCTGGTATCTGGCCTAGGGTTTCAAACACTGGGGTCTCAAACAGCCAGATTTTATGCCTGAGGCAGGACTAGAACTCACCAGTCACCTAGTATCTGGCCTGAGGTATCAAACACTGTGGTCTCAAACAGCCAGATTTCATGCCTGAGGCAGGACTAGAACTCACCAGTTGCCTGGTATTTGGCTTGGGGTCTCAAACACTGAGGTCTCAAACATCCAGATTTCATGTCTAAGTCAGGACTAGAACTTACCAGTCACCTGGTATCTGGGATCTCAAACAACTGGGTTACATATGAGCCCATCCAGGGCTGTCCATTTAGGAAGTTAGAGAGAGATCATCCACAACTGTATGATTACAACTTCATCTCTTTTACAAGTGTCACACTGAGACAATCTCTGGAACATAATTCTGCCAGAAACAAAATTAGCACATAGAAGCAATTGCTGTATCAATTCTTCATCAAGTCTTCATGTATGCCCCATGTTTATATAATAGATTGATGCAATTCAGGAAATATCAGTACTGTACTCAAAGTTACAGCACACTCAGAATGATGCTGGAAATTATTACTGGGTTGAGTAAAAACAGTTCATTGTTTTTCTGCTCCCAATTTCCATTTTGTAACTCTAAAGAAATAATTCCAAAACTCATATTCAGCATGTATTGCTACCTCTTACCATTCTTGCTTAGCATGCATAAAAAGTTTTGTGTAAATGTTACCACGAAACCTGTAGTCTTCACATTGTTATAAAGAGAAACTCCAACTGCATACTTTTGACTAGCCTAATATAACTTAATTCTTTAAAGGTACAGGAAAAACCTGTGCCTTCAAACCATATACATATGCATAAATGAAGATAAAATAATGCCTAGACAACAAACATCACTCTCCACTTCAGTTCCTCATTAATGTTTCTTCTTTAAAAATGGTCCTGCACTTTGGTTTAAATGTAGCAGTCTTGCCGATATTTTTGAGATACCATTTTCTTGGGTTATAGTAAGAGCCAATTGGGCGG
Organism: Hydrophis major; assembly: GCA_033807585.1. NCBI lineage: Eukaryota > Metazoa > Chordata > Lepidosauria > Squamata > Elapidae > Hydrophis > Hydrophis major. The sequence continues at coordinate 77,322,352 of CM066331.1, forward strand.
AGTGGTTAAGATAACAGGCTAGAAACGAACAGAATAGCAGAGTTGGAAGGGAACTTAAAGGTCTTCAGTCCAACCCTCTGCTGAAGCAAGAGAACCTAAACCATTCCAGATAAATGGCTTCCAGTATGTTCTTAAAAACCTTCAGTGATGGAGCACCCACAACTTCTGAAGACAAGCCATTCCACTGGTTAATTATTCTCACTTTTATGACATTTCTTTTTAGTTCTAGATTGATGCCAGTGGTGGGATTCAAATATTTTTGCCACTAGTTTGGTGGGCGTGGCTTGGTGGGCATGCTTTGTACGCAGGCACACATTTTGCGTGCACAAATGAGACAAGCATGCAGTTTACTCAGGTGCAGAGGTGTTTGCGCAGGTGCAAAGGCATTCTAACTCGCCTCCTGCAAGGCTGCACGATCCCAATCGCTTCAGCAGCTGCCATGCGGCACTCTTCTGTGCTGCACAAAGCAGCTGCACTTCAAATTCAGTGGATAAAGGTGAATAGGGGAGCCCAAGCGGGCAGATGGACCCAATAGCAGAGTGGCAGAGAGAACTGGTTCGGTCTCCACTGCTCAGCGCTGCTACCAGCTTGCCAGAACCAGGCCAAACCAGTAGAATACCACCACTGATTGATTCTTTCCTTGATTAATTTCCATCCATTGCTTCTTGTCCTGCCTTCAGGTGCTTTGGAGAATAGGTTGACCCCCTCTTCTTTGTGGCAGCTCCTCAAATATTGGAACACTGCTATCATAACAAATAATTCCCTCAACACTGTCCAACTATTTACAAAGTCTGCACTACTATTACTGTTAATCTTCTCATCATTCCTTATCACCATCCCCTCCCACTTGTGACTGTATGACTGTAACTTTGTCGCTTGTATCCTTATGATTTATATTGACTTATTTCCTAGTATGATTTGATTGCTTATTGTATCCTATGACTATTATTAAGTGTTGTACTTTATGATTCTTGACTCTTGATGAAAGTTGTACTTTATTATTCTTGACTCTTTTCTTTTATGTGCACTGAGAGCATTTACACCAAGACAAATTCCTTGTGTGTCCAATCACACTTGGCCAATGAAAAATTCTATCATGTCACCTTTACTCCTTATTTTCACTAGACCAGACTAGGCAATTGTGAGTTCTGGTCCTGCTTTAGGCATAAAGCCAAGTAGGTGTCCTGGAGCCAGTCACTATTTCTTAGGCCAAATGTAAGGTTTGGTTGACAAGCTGGTGAGTCAAATCCTGTCATTACCAATGGATCAACACTCAGTGGACTGACTCCTCCCCCAAAAAGTGGACCTGCACTTGCAGAAAAAGGCTAGGAAGAAAAATAAATATTATTGGGATATTGTGAACACAGAAATGAGACTATCTTCCTGTAGTTTTGTGTACATCTTTCCCAACTAGCTACCTTTGAATTCTGGATTTGTTTTGACTATTGAGGCCAATGAAATGACTTTGTCCTTGGTTCAGTATGTTACAACTGAGCATTGTAAGCTATAGTACCATGTATTAGTTTGTACTATAGGTGAGTTCATTCATTATAATCATATAAAACATATAAATCATATAAAGGATTCAGATTGTGTTGGGTACTTTCATATTCTACCAAATATCATGTAGAAGAATGATGACTCTTGCATAAGCTACCAGAATGCTGCTGATTGCTTTATCCATCAATCCATTTATTTACTTACTAGCTGGATGCTGGTGCTTCACAACGAAACTTTGTGATTGGGTTATGCAGGAGAAATTCAGTTCACAATTCATTGGCTCAGTGGTAGCCAGTGATTGAAACACATAAGGAAATATCGTTCCCTTCGCCTTGAGTCTGGAACCAGTTCCATAGTTGGAAGGCATAGACATTTTGGTGAGGTGCTGATGTTTAGTACTGTAAAGAGCCCCAGGCCACTCCTGAGTGAAGGAATAAAATGTCTGCCAGTTTGAGCTAAGGTAATGGAATGTGAGGCAACTGGCAGTTGGAATAGATTTATTTTCAAGTGGAAAGGGGGAGTAAAAATCCTTAGCATCAGAGTGTGTTAATTACTGTATAAAAAGTACTAATGATCTGATGGTCATTTTGAAAAATCCTTTCTTATCAAGCACATAGAAGCCAAGAGGAACAAATTTCAAGTTTGTAGGTTTTACAGTTCTGGAAATTTCATGATGAGTGAGTGGTACTTGGCTTTTATATAAATAGATAGGTTTAGTAGATGTCTAAAGCCACCCACTTGACAGTTAACTCTGTAAAGCTGGCTGGTTTTAAAAGAAAAACAACTAAACATTAGCCATGTTTAAAAAGAAAATCAATCACAAACACCGATACATGCCTGATTATTATTATTGGGATCCTATTGTAGCCTAGTCCAGAAACTGCTAGAAGAGACAAAGTTTAGATCTTTTCCCTAAAAGCCAGAAGTTGCATTGTTGATCCAGCCAACAAATGATTCATCATTTTGCTTTGCATTTGTATCCTCTGCCAATGTTGGGGAAGCTATTACAAGTTAGCTTATTCCAAATTTAGCCATCATTTTAAAAATAGAGATATTAATGCCTGGGCAGGCAGGAAAGAATGCAAGAGAAAATCCATAGTTGAGTACCTAGCAGTACCAGAATGTTGATGGTATGCAAGCCTCCACATATGCAACCTAATGAAAACAATGTACCAGGAATTGTTATTTTCAGTGACTGTCCCCCTGGGTGTTATAATTGTTTTTTTTTTTTCCTGCTATACCAATGCCTGCTTTAAATGCTGTTCATTTTGGTTAGTGTTTTAGTTTTTGATGAATTTTATTATTTTCCAAAGAAATGTAAGCTTCTCAGAGCTCTGTAAATGTAATGGAAAGGCAATATATAAATATTTTAACAAATGAGAGATAGACATTCCAGTGCAAATATGATTTATGCCTACTGCTCCTTATCTGCAGTAGAGAGCTTGCACCTATATGGATGTCCATGGTATGGTTGGGGCATGTATATTATTACAGCATTCAATAAAGGAGGTAAAATTGAAGATATCTATGTAAGTAAGGGACTATTTCCTTTGTTACCCTTGTAACATAATCAAGATTCTAGGCTTCATTGGTAAACATGCAAGGATCACAAAGAAGGGATGAATGAGAAGATTATTCTCTATGCCAACCTTTGCAAATAGTAGAACTCTTGTAAATATCTGTGTTATATTCTTGTCATTCATCAAGGCATTATGAGTCATGATTCTGGGCAAGCAATACTCAGCAACTGCACATGTCCTAGTCAACAGCAGAATGTATGTATCTGCATCCATGTGTATGTAGCACCTAAGAACTATGGGTAGGGAAAGGAGCATATGATGAAACGTGTGTCACAAAATCATCATGCAAACTCTACCGCTTTTGTATTTGCCTTGTAGCAATGCTCACAAAAACATAAGAGGCGGGCTTGCATTGTTTATAAAATAATACACTGTTTGCCAGACCTTTGGTTCTTGAAGTCATGCTTATCAGCATCAGTGAGCAAAATATAATGGGAGAATGCTTACAATCTTTTCTCTCAATTTTATATATTTGTGCATATATTGTATACTCTGCTACCTCCTTTATTCATCTTGTCATCCTTAATATTTTTAAGCTGCACAGTTTTATTGAAATACCTTTCTAGATGGATAGGATTGGCACTTTGTTGGATATATTACCTTATATTAGTGTAGTAATCCAGGTCATAGGTGATTAAAATATTATAAAGCCTGGTGCTGCTTCTAAGCAAACTTCCATTCGTGTAGAGAGAGAAAAAAATGATCTAAGTACTCATTTCTTCTAAACACAATTCAGTTAAATAAAAAGGTTCTCAAATGGCATTTTACTTTCTTCTCTTAAAAAAATGACCTGAACTGAATTTGCATCATTATCTGTAAAAAGAAAGAAAAAACTTCAAGGGGATATAAATTACCAATGGGAAAGAGAAGTAGCATATTCCAAGGGACAAAAACAGAGATTTCATTTTTCTAATACTTTTATTTCATTGCTAATAAAATTGGGTAGTTAAACCTCCATGGTAGAATATGAAGGTAACATAATATGGTAGAATATGGTAGAATACGAAGGTAGCAGAGTTAGGTTTCTGTACGATATTAGCAAACTCCAACCCTCTTAACTGATTGGTCCTAATGGACAGCGACCTGATTGGTCGAATACTCGGCCATGATTGGAGCGCTAGGAATCTACCGCGATTGGCTGTGCTGATCGCGGGAGATTCAAAGCGCAGCCATTGGCCACCGAGCTGCGAGCCAGCCGCGGCTCGCATTCTCCAGACTATTTTCATCTAAAATAAAGAGCTGAAATCACTGAATGGTCTCGTGTCTCCTTCGAACCGATCCACCCCAGATCTAACACTGGCGACGAGGGTGGGATCGTGAACAAGGAGACCCCAGCATGTGGCGGAGCGACACACTGAACAGGCAGCATGGCCGGCATCAATTCACCACCCGCACCCTTCAACCCTGCTACCGAGGACTGGGAATCCTATACCGATAGGTTCCAAATGTTCCTCGAAAGTAGCAACCTCAAGGACGCCAATGGCCACAAGAAACGAGCCGTGTTCCTCACGCACTGCGGGCCTGCAGTATTCAAGATGGCCAAAGCCTTGGCCAAACCAGAGGACATCAAGGCGATGGAGTGGGACGATCTCGAGCCCCTGCTGCAAAGCCACTATGCCCCTGTTGTGCCCATTCTTATCCGGCGGCACGACTTCTACAGGCGGGATCAACGCAAGGGCGAGGGGCTGGGAGATTTAATGGCAGCACTATGGGACCTGGGTGACCTGTGCTAGTTTGCCGACCTGGACGAGGCCCTGCGAGACCACGTCGTCCTAGGACTCCGAGACCCCATCCTCCAGAGCCGCATCATGGCAAAGGGAGACATCTCCCTCACTGATGCCCTCACCGAAGCTGCTACAGCAGAAGCGGCCAGGAAATCAGCGGATCGGATGCGACAATCGAGCATCATGCCATGAGCGGTGGCCGGAGAGACAACGTTGACCCCCGAGAGGTGACCAGAGGCAGACCAAACAACCACACACCACGGCGACATTGACTCCTTCTCGGAAACCGAAGACGAGGAGGAGGAGGAGATCTACTGCCTCCAATCAGCGCGGGAGTGGCAGGAACCACGAGGTTGTAAGTCGAGGTTCCAGTGTGCCGGCTGTGGCGGCAATCACCCCCGAGCGGACTGCCGTTTTCTCGACACCATTTGCAGGCATTGAGAGAAAAGGGGGCACATCGCCAAAGTATGCCAGAATAAAAAACACTACAGCCCGCGACGACGAGATGCCAGCCCCCAATGGAAAGAAAGCACTCCCACCAGGAACCACGATCGCTGGATGGAGAACCGCTGGAGCCAGGAAGGTCGGAACAGGCAACTCCAGGAGACGAGACAAAGAGACGAAACACACCAGACTGTCGTCATCGGCCATTCCTCCACCAGCAACGCCAGGAAAGTATATGTGACGGTCGGGATAGAAGACCAGCAATGCGACATGGAGGTGGACTCAGGGTCCTTCCTCTCAATGGTCTCCTGGCACACACTCAAGTGCCTGGTTCCCACCATCCGCCGCCACGAACTGGAAGACCAAACACTGACCCTCAAAGACTACCAGGGAAACCGCATCCCTGTAGTTGGCAGAGGCCATTTCAAAATCACCTTCAAGGGTCACACAGAAGTGCTACCCCTGACGATCGTCGACTGAGATCGCCCGAGCCTGTTGGGACTACAGTGGTTTGCACCCCTGGGCATCGAAGTAACCGGAATACACCACATCGGAGAGGCAGACTGGGAAGCGGCGCTCGTGAGGGATTTCCGGGATGTCTTCGATGGCAGCCTAGGCAAGTACCGGGGGTCCCCTATCTCATTTAACATAGACCTGAGCATCACACCAATCCGCCTTAAGCCCAGGCGAGTGCCGTGTGCACTCAAGCCCAAGATCGATGAGCAGCTCGATAAGCTCATCGCGCAAGGGGTGCTGGAACCGATCGATCATGCCCGATGGGAAACCCCAATTGTCACCCCCATCAAGCCAGATGGGTCTGTGAGAATTTGTAGTGACTACAAGGCCACCCTAAATCATGCACTCCAACAAAGCGCATACCCCATCCCAGTAGTCCAGCATCTTCTGCACTCACTGGGGAGAGGCTGAATTTTTGCAAAGCTCGACCTGGCACAAGGTTACCAGCAGCTGCCGGTTGACGCCACAACAGCAGAACCCCAAACCATCGTAACACACCGAGGGGCTTTCCACTGCAACCGGCTCCAATTTGGAGTCAGCGTGGCACCTGGGGTCTTCCAAAGCCTTATGGAAAGACTCCTTCAGGGCATAGAAGGGGTTGTGCCCTACTTTGACGATGTCTTGGTGGCCACGAAAAAAACAACTAGAAGCCATTTTGAGGGAGGTACTGAAGAAATTCAGAGACTCAGGACTTAAAGTCAAGAAAGGGAAGTGCCAACTACGGGCCGAGAGGGTTGAATTTCTAGGGTACCTCCTAGACAAACAAAGGATCCACCCCACAGAAAAGAAACTGAGAGCCATAAGGGAAGCACCTTGACCCAAAAACAAAACGGAGTTACAGGCTTTCTTGGGATTGTTAAACTTTTACAATGTCTTCCTACCTCAAAAGGCGACCGTGGCGGAACCGCTGCATAGGCTGTTAGATAAAACAGCCATCTGGACCTGGGGAGCACGGGAAGAGAGCACCTTCAACAACACAAAGAACCTGCTAAGATTCAACACGGTACTAATCCAGTACAGCAAGACCCTGCCATTGACGGTAACTTGCGACACATCACCATTTGGGATCGGCGCCATCCTCAGCCACCAGCTACCAGACGGGAGGGAAACACCCATCACTTTCTCATCAAGGACACTTACAAAGACAGAACGGAACTACAGCCAGCTCGACAAAGAGGTTCTAGCAGTCGTGGCTGGAGTCAAAAAATTTCATGAATACCTTTACGGTAGGACTTTTACAATCATCACAGACCACAAACCGCTGCTAGAAATCCTGGCAGGAAACAGGGCCACACCAAACATTCTATCACCAAGAAAGTGGTCCAAATTCCTAGCAGCATACAATTACCAGCTGGTACACCGACCCGGCAAGGACATTGCCTACGCAGACGCCCTGAGCCGCTCACCCCTACCTGACCAGGAAGATGACCCAGCACCCACAACAGAGGTACTCCAAATAGAGACAATATCCAACCCACTCATGACCGCGCTAGACATTGCCAGAGAAACAAATAAAGACAAGCGGCTGGTGCGAGTCTTGAGCTGGGTTGGAAAGGGTGGCCAGAAGGGGACAAGGACGAACTATTCAGACCCTTCCAGAAAAGACAAACTGAACTCTTTACCGAGAAGGGCTGCATACTTTGGGGGGACAGAGTGGTAATTCCGAAAACATTACAGGAAAGGGTATTAGGGATGCTGCATGAGGGGCACCCAGGGATGGTCAAAATGGTGGCCAGGAATGGACAAACAGATCAAAACCTGGGTGGCCAGATGCAAGCAATGCCAAGAATCCAGACCTAACCCTCCCGCACCCCAACCCAAGAATGGGAAACACCCAGAGGCACGTGGTCTAGGATTCACATAGACTTCGCGGGGCCAACCAAAGGACACATGTACCTTATCACAGTGTATGCTTACTCCAACTGGCTGGAGGTAAGCACCATGAAATCTACCACAACAGAGGCAGTAATCAGAAAACTGAGCAAACTGTTTGCCACGCATGGCCTGCCAGATGTGATAGTATCGGATAATGGGCCCCAATTTACTGCCCTAGCATTCAAGCAATTTCTGGCAGGCCAAGGAATACACCATGCATTAACCGCACCAGTAAATCCAGCGGCAAACGGACGAGCAGAACGCATGGTCCAATACACTAAGAAGGCCATCCAAAAAATAGAAGTAGCCAACATACAGGACAAAATTAATAAAATGCTCCTCATACAACATATCACATCTAGCGCAACCACAAATAGAAGCCCAGCAGAACTGATGATGGGTAGGAAACTGCGGTCAACCCTAGATAGAATGCATCCAACATACAACCCAGACAAACCCCCGGTTCCTCAAGCAAACACAGAACATTTAAAATAGGGGACACGGTATACACGAAAAACCTGTCAGGAGAACCACTCTGGGTACCAGCAACAATCACCCAGATAACCGGCCCCATATCATACCGATAAGAACAAGTGATGGAAAAAGCTGGAAACGACACATTAACCAGCTAAGATCAAGGATAGCTGTCACCGACAACCAACTACCAGAGCAGGTAACTAGAAAGGGGGGGGAATCGGCAAGCGAGAAAGAAAGAGCCAAAGGGAACCAACTAACACAAACAGAACACCCCCCACCCACAATAAATAACCACAAATAAACCGATGCTACCCACCTGTAGACGCAAGACCCATGGAACACGAAACCCCAGAATCTTCACCTGGAAGGAGCAGCCAAACCAGTTCAACCAGCCCAGAAAGATCTGTTGGGAACAACAGAAACGGCAGCTCAACCAGCCCAGGTAGACCGGGAGGGAGCTACCCAGAAAGGCCCAACTCAACGTTCCAGGCGGTTCCATCCCAAGGAACCGGAGTGACAGAGAAGGCATCCGAATCAGTCAACGACCACACCAGAACTGAACCGTGCAAGTCAAGTAGGCAGATACGAAGCCCCGCCTACCTACGTGACTACATCACGACGCACTGACGGGCAAAACCAAGAGGGGAGGGGTGTACGATATTAGCATACTCCAAACCCTCTTAACTGATTGGTCCGAACGGACAGCGACCTGATTGGTTGAATATTTGGCCATGATTGGAGCGCTAGGAATCTACCGCGATTGGCTGTGCCGATCGTGGGAGATTCAAAGCGCTGCCATTGGCTGCCGAGCCGAAAGCGAGCCCTATATAAAGGGCTGCTGCGGCTCTCATTCTCTAGACTATTCTTATCTACAATAAAAGCTGAAATCACTGAATGGTCTTGCGTCTCCTTCAAACCGATCTACCCCAGATCTAACAGTTTCAGCACAGACGAAAGGAAAAAAGAAGAGGCCTTATTAAAATGTGGCCTGATAGACTGTAAATTGAAATCTTGACAGTTTCAGTCATAATCTACAATGAAGAAATGGGTCTCACACCAGAATGACCACATTGAAGGTTATTTCATTTTATTTCTACATCCTATTTCCCACCATACTTTTTCTTCAGAAGAAAATGGTGAATTTTATGCAAACTTGTGAACCTGATAACAGTAATATCATGCTATGATTCAATAACTCTTGCAGAGGTAACTGGAAAGTGTAAGCAAATACTTCAATGATATCCAAAAGATACACCAAATAAAATCCAAACAAATGAAAGAAAATTGCAGTAGGAAGATATATTGGATGTGTTTGCCACCTTGATCCAAAGGTGCTTTTTCAAGAGGCAACTGGACTTTCTTGTTTTCTTTAAGTTAAGAACTGTTGAAAGAAGAGGGCTGTTCTACTGTTTAGAGAAGGCTGTTCTATTTGACATAGATGGTGTCTTTGAGCTGTCTTTCTAAGCAGCTGTCCAAAATGTGGACTTTGCTGTCTTCAAACAGAGTGGCCTTTGTCTTTTAAATGCAGATGGACTGCTGAATCTTGTCCTTATGGGTTTGTTCTGCTATATTGTGCTCCAGTGGGTGTGAGAATCAAAATGTAAATATTGATCTGTGTGAGTGGATCTTCTGTAAACTTCAATGTTAAGGTTTCTGTCTTCTTTAATGTATACTGTACAGTCCAGGAAGGCTAGACTATTTTCATTAACATCTTCCTATGTGCTGTATCTGTCCACAGAGTTGATATGTTTGGTGAACGCTTCCAATTCCTGTGTTTTGATCTTGAGCCAAGCATCATCCATATACCCATACAAGGGAGAGGGTGGAATTCCTGTGAAGGAGTTTAGGGCTTTGGTTTCTACTTCTTCCATGTAGAGATTGGCTACCATGGGGAACACAGTTGAACCCATGGTGTAGCTGTGTTTTTGTCTGTAGAAACTTTCATTGTATTTAAAATAGGTAGTGGTGAGGCAGAAATACAGCACGGCACATATGTTGTCTGGCTGAGATTGGTTCTGTCATCTAAGGAGCTGTCTTGTAATAGTTGTTTCTTCACTACCACAACCATGACAACTTCAGTTGTTTGAATGCAGGTGAAGAGGGAAGCCAAGGTCTCACCTGAGTCCAGTTTTAGTTTCCAAATCTTGTAGGTGAAGGGCTGTAAATTGTTGGTGTGATGCATGATATTGCCAACTAGAGGAGATAATATGGTGGTTAAAAATTTTGCAACGTTGTAGGTGGAAGAGTTGATGCTGCTGACAATTGGCCTCACTGGAGTTCCCTCTTTGTGTGTTTTGGGGAGTCCAAATATGTATGGCGTGGCTTCTCCAGGTTAAAAACGGTAGTATTGTGGCTTGTTGATGGCCTTGTCCTTCAGTAATTGTTGCAAGAAATCAATGTTGTCTATGAGCTGTTTCAGCTGTTGTAACTGCTGGTGGGATTTCTCTTTAGAGTCTCATATGTGGCAGTGTCCACCAGTGTTAAGGATGACTGTACATCTTCCTTTACCAGCTGGCAGGATGGTGAGGTTTAGGTCTCCTTCTAGGAATGTCCCTATTTTTCTTTCTTGAATTGTGAGGTTGGAAGGGGGTGTTTTTGCACTCAAAAGTTTTTAGAGAACCAAACTGGTTAGGGTTAAGATTAGGGTTAGTGTAATTAGGTAAAATTAGGTAAAAGGCTAGAATTTCCCTTATTTTGGGTAATTGGTACAATGACCTGCAGGTATATGATGCTAATTTACATTCATACTAATGAATGTAAAACCAGTTTTCCTCTTATATCATTATCATTTGCTCAAAATCAGACTGATTCCTGTATCAACTGGTGAATTTAGCAAGCACATTTAAAAATAATGGATTAGGCTCAGAATTTAGAAATGAAATAGAAGACAATCAAACTACTCTATCAGACAACACCTGAAGTTTAAACCAATCATCTTAAGTATATATTTGAACTTGGATATGTAGATGTGGTGTAAGAGTCCCAATAGATCAGCAATATCCTCAAAGGATCAGCAGCCCCATAGACAGCTAAATTACTCAGAAAGCCAGGGAATTTATCAAACAAGATTTTCAAAGTGGATTTTAGCCTCCAGGAAAAACGGAAGTGCCCATTAATGTACATACAAAATAAATGTTGTCTATGAGCTGTTTCAGCTGTTTATTTTGACATGAAAAGCAGTTAATTTGTCAGGGTGGGGGAGGTGGAGGCACAGAAACTATTACCACTTAGATAGAAATTATTTTTATACGCTATTAATTAAAAAGGAATCCCCAATGAACAGGTACAGTATGAAGTAATTGTTCATTAAAGGACAGTCATATGGCTACTTACCTGGAAGTAAATCCTGATAAATTCAACATAATTTACTTTGGATTGCAGCTATTCTTTGTCATTTATCATTTACACTATTTGGGGAATGTTAGCGATTAATGTGATTAACACATGTAAGAGGAAATTCTAACCAACCATTCATATATTATAGATGTAAAATAAAACACCAGTGCTAAAACTAGGTAGGAACAGATATGACAGCAGTAAAGCACTTAGCTAACTTAGGCTGTGTTTATCTTACAACTTCAATATTTACTTTATTGAGCAAAAGAATATTAACTTCATCCAACGTTGACAGACCATTCATCAAAAAATAATAATTTTTAAGTAGCAGAATATTTCATTGGCAGGATTGTGCAGAAAATTAGGCAGTGGTTTTCCATTCCTAGACCTCAGATTCAATTCACCTAGAGGAGAAGAGCAACATATCAAACTGATCAGATTAGCAAGGGGGAAAAGCACCCTTAAGTAGAATAAACTTGACATATTTAGTTTAGCTCTTATGGTTTCCATCCATGTAATAAACTGGCTATATACTGACCAAAGGTTCACATGGTTTAGCCATTTGTTCTTCTAAGGCATTGTAACAATTATGCTTTTTAAGAGAAATTCTAAAGCAAAATTAACAAACATTTGCACTAACAGATCGTTTGACACACCCAGCATCCCACTTTTATATATAAAATAATCTTCGCAGTGATGAGACTTACAAATCTATGTCTTCATAGTTAAGGGACAATCAAAAGGAATCATTAGGCCTGTACAACTATGTTAACATGGAATATAGAATAACAGGGTTGGAAAATACCTTGATGGACTTTTAGTCCAAACCCCTGCTTGAGCAGGAGATCCTACACAGGGGTGTCAAACACAAGGCCCATGGGCTGGATTCAGCCATGATGTGGTTGGATCCGACCTGCGGGGCCATCCTGGAAAATGTAAGAGGCTGGTCTGTCTGATTTCAGCCTGCTCCACTCAATGCAAAGAGGAAACATTGGGCCAGCATGGCTTCAGCCCAGTCTACCCAGTGCAAAGAGGAAACATGCCAGAAGTTTGGGGAGTAGCGTCAAACTGGCCATGCCCACCCAGTCAGCCACGCTCACCAGTTGGCCACACCCATCCAGTTGGCCACACCACCACTCACCTACCCTGAGGTTAACCACAGCCCTGATGCAGCCCTCAATGAAATCGAGTTTGACACCCCAACCTACATCATTCCAGACAAATGGTTGCCCAACCTCTTCTTGAAAACCTCCCATGATGGAGCATCTATAACTTCTGGAGGAAAGCCATTCCATTATTTTTTTAAAAAAATCAATCCAGGGATACACACACACACACGCATGCGTGCGCACACGCACACATGATCCTAGTTCTTCTAAAAGTAAAAAAAGAGTTGGAGACCCATGTTATAGATCATGATGGTCTTTATCATGCACTTGCCTTGCTTTATCCCCACAGTGTTATCAGAAGTGGCGTTCAGCCGATTCTGACCAGTCCTGGGGAACCGGTAGTGGAAATTTTGAGTAGTTCAGAGAACCAGTAGCAGAAGTTTTGAGTAGTTCAGAGAACCGGCCAATACCACTTCTGACTGGCCCTGCTCCCATCTATTTTCTGCCTCCCAACTCCCAGCCGATTGGCTGGGTCTTCTTTGGTTGCTCTGCACAGAAGAACGAAGTTGGAAAGCAGGTTAGTGGGGAGGGGAGAGAATGGGATTTTGCAGTCACTTTCCCCCAGGAGTGGGGAGGGAATGGAGATTTTGCAGTATCCTTCTCCTGCCATGCTCACCAAGCCATGCCCACAGAACCAGTAGTAAAAATTTTTGAATCCACCACTGAGTGTTATGGTCTATGATGGGGTGTTTAGATCTGGCCCACCTAGCCACCCTGGAAACAGCAAAAGACTGGCCCATGGTACTTCTGCCAGTGAAAATGGAGCCCAGGAGGGCTGTACATGGCCTTCCTAGGTTCCTTTTTGGCTGCGTTAGCCATCTGTAGACCTCTGCCAGCAAAAATGGAGCTTTCCATCTGTGAGCTCTGTTTTCGCTGGCAGAAAGCCATTGTGACCACAAACCGGGCCCGGGAGAACCCCCATACACACACACACACGAACTCCGTTTTTGCTGGCAGAGGGCTAGAAAGCAAACTAAAAGCAAAGTAAAACAAAAGGAAAAATGTTTCTCCTTTTGCATTTGAGCATCCAAGAAGGGACAGGAAAAGAGAAAGGGAAAGAGGAAAGAGAAAGAAAAAGAAGGGAAGATGGGAAGAGACCAAAAAAGATAAAAGAAGGAAAGAGGGGAAGGAAGAAGAAAGGGAATGGAGATGTAAGGAAAAAGAAGAATAGGACGGGAGGGAGCGAGGGAGAGAGGGAGGAAGGAAGGAAGGAAGGAAGGAAGGAAGGAAGGAAGGAAGGAAGGAAGGAAGGAAGGAAGGAAGGAAGGAAGGAAGGAAGGAAGGAAGGAAAGAGATTATAATGAGAGGGATGGAGGGTCTGAGGGAAGTCCTGCCTTAGTACTTAATGTGTAAAGTTGGTGCCCCAGACACAAGTGAGGTTGAGCTGGCCATGCCTACCCTGGCCACACCCACCATGACCACACCCACCCCACCCCACCGAGGTCAAACAACCCTGATGCGACCCTCAATGAAATTGAGTTTGACTATCTTGGTCTACGAAGATAGCCTTTGTTCTTTTTCCACTGATTTTTTTCATCTTTTGTCTTTCCAGCAAAGTTGTTAAGGGAAGAATAGAGTATTCGTACAATTTCTTCTGCCCGGTAATGCTTAAAATTCCATATCTGATTGCCATTTGACCTACAAGGCTAAAGCTAGGATGAACTTTGACAAACTTTGCTTAAAAGTCAGCTGTGTTCCATTCGTGTTGCTTACGTGTTCATATGTTTGAACTCTGTTTCTAGGAAAACTAGAAATATGTCAAGTTCCAGAATTTATTATTGGGTCTGGTTTTGAAACAGATTATTTGAAAATTCAGACTGTATTGCCCAACAATAAACTCTCGCTGCAACTGACAGTAACATAAATAGTATTGCAGCATTGGATAATTAGACTGAATGTAAAAAATGTGGATTTATGACACAGTCAGAAGTGATGAGGTATTGCAGCTTTTGTGTGCAAGATGTTAACACTTAAGAAATGCCAGCTTTGGGATGCCATGACAGGAATTAATGTCCCTATCCCTAAATATCATTAAGAAGAAAAGATGGTGAAATTGGAGCTCTCACTTTATGCAGAAATGTAGCTATGCACATTATGCACTACTAATCTATTGAAGCTGAGTCCATGCCATTGTGCCTAAATCATGCATTGACATTTGTAGAAGGGTGAAAAACATTACAAGAATTTAAATTTTTTTACATGGATGAATGCTAGTCAGAAAAGCACACATGTTGTTTATCATGCTGGCAACACTTCGCTACTGAGCCCCAGTTGAAATAACAATGACTGAGCCAGAGCTTGGAAATCATTCAAACAATCAGAGAAATGCAGTGATCTTGCATTAGAGAATTAGAAGCTGCTAGAGCAGAGCTCAGAGGGAATTACTATGTCAGCATTAACAGTGCATTTCCTGGGAAAGAAGTGATCAGAAAGTCTGAGGCATGTGAGAACTGGTAGGTAGGTAGGTAAGTAGGTAGGTAGGTAGGTAGGTAGGTAGGTAGGTAGGTGTCATGACCCTGTTAGAATCTGATTCCGAGGGAGAGGAGAAACAGCTGATAGGGAGTGGGAGTGTGGCTCCAGAGGTTATGGAGGAAACTGGGGAAAGGCATAGGCTGATTGGGCATTCAGAGGAAGACCCAGGCCCATCCTCTCTTTATCCTAGGGCATGCAGGGACAAGCGGATAAGGCAGAAACATGAATGGCATGTGTTAAGTCTGGAGCATGGGTGCGAATAATGGAGACGAGCCGGTAGAAACAGTGAACTTCAAACTCTTTATTTACATGGTGTGACAGCTCAAATTGGAGGGCTGCTATAGCCTTCCTTATATAGGCAACTTATTAACTATTCAACCAATAGCAATCCTGGAGCGCTGCTCCGTTAACCAGTGAGAAAGGCCTGTTAATGGCCAATCAGATGCTCCTGAAGGGACCAATCCGATCCTGCCATTAACAGCCAATCAGAAGTGCAGGGCCAGAACCCTGCACTTGACTTCAAGCTCAAAATGACTTTATTTGGCATTATTCATTCACAACACCCCTTTCCCCAGGCTTCTGCTTACGGGGCGCGGTTACATAGTCCTTGAGGTAGGACAGTTGTTTTATCAGTCTTTTTGATTTTCTCAAAGTGCCTGGCGATTGGCTGCACTTCTGCTGAAGTAGATCATTGTTTAACGATAGGGGTGCCTCTGGTTCAGAGTTCACGTTTCCGTCGTCACCAATATCACCGGCTACTCCCTGAGGTGAACTCACTCCTGTCCCCGGTTCCTGTTCCTGCATCTCAGTTCCGTTATCAGTCCCTTCAAAAAGATTTTCCTCTAGTTGCAATTCGTCTTCCTCTGTATCTCCCCCCCCCTCAGTTTGGTCATAAGGGAGTTCGGAATTGCGTGACTGCAGCCGCAATCGTAGTTGATCTATGTGGTGCTTCCAAAGTCTATCGTCAGGGCACTGAACAAGGTATGATCTTGGGCTGGTTACGCGGATTACGGTCGCTTCTACCTACAGCGGATCACCCGATAAGTTTTTAGTGAATACTAAATCGCCTACCTGGAAGGTACGGCATTGGCCGCTGGATCCAATTGGCTTTTCCGGTTCATAGGCTGGGTCAAGGTGGGTTTTTCCGGTTCGTAGGCTGGGTTTTTCCGGTTCGTAACCGGTCGAGCTGGGAGCGGAGCTTTCGTTCCATTAGCAGCTTGGCGGGAGTTTTGTTGGTGACGCTGTGAGGTGTGATGTGCTGTAGAAAAAGGATTCAGTTGATTTTCTCGTCGATGTTGTCGTAGTCTATCTTTTGTAGAGTTCTTTTGACAAATTGTACTATGCGCTCAGCCCTACCGTTGGCCGCAGGGTGCGCAGGCGAAGTGAGCACATGTCGGATACCGCGGTCAGCCAGGTACTGTTCAAAAGACAGCGCGGTAAATTGGGGCCCGTTGTCGGATACCAGAACGTCTGGTAATCCGTGGGTTGCAAACAGCCTTTCCAGTCTTTTGATGACCGCTTCGGTGGTTGTGTTCTTCATTCGGTGAATCTCGAGCCAATTCGAGTAGGCGTTGACGGTTAGTAAAAACGTGTGGCCTTTAGTCGGCCCAGTGAAATCCAGATGGATGCGGGACCAGGGTCCCCGCGGCATCTCCCATTCGGTTGGGGTTGCCTTTGGTGGAGTGTTGCTTACTTCTTGGCATCTCTGGCAAGTTTTAACCCACGATTCGATTTGTCTGTCAATGCCTGGCCACCATGCATAGCTTCGTGCGAGGCCCTTCATGCGCACGATGCAAGGGTGACCATCGTGCAAGGTTCTTAGCAGTGCCTGTTGGAGTCATTCTGGGATAATGACTCTATCGCCCCAGATGATACAGCCCTTTTGCGAGAACAACTCTATTTGACGACTTTTGAATGGTGCAAAGTCGTCTGGTACTTGGTTCAATGACCATCTGCGTTCCACCCATGTGAGGACTCAAGCTAATATGGGGTCGCATTGTGTTTCTCTCGCGATGTCATGGGCAGTTAATGGCGGTGTATGGAGTGTCTCAATCTGCAATGTTGTCATCGTTGGTGCAGGATCGTTGATGGTTTCAGGGAGCGGTGCATGGCTCAATGCGTCAGCGTGAGGAATGGCTTTACCGGGACGATATTGAAGCTGATAATTGTAGGCAGCCAAGAATTCTGACCAGCAGATCATACTGGGAGAAAGTATGTAGGGAGTTGGCTTATCCCCAGCGATTATCCCCAGCAATGGTTTGTGGTCAGTTACAATGGTAAAAGCCCGGCCGTACACGTACTCATGGAATCTTTTAACAGCTGATACAATTGCCAGGGCTTCTTTATCGATCTGGCTGTAATTTCGCTTGGTTTTCAGGAGCGTTTTTGAAAAATAAGCAACAGGGGCTTCACTACCATTAGGTAATACATGGCTCAAAATGGCGCCCACTCCAAAAGGCGATGCATCACATGTGATATTTAACGGCAAAGTCTCACTGTACTGCATTAGTACAGCATCAGAAGTCAGTAGTTTTTTTACATTACGGAATGCCTGCTCTTCTCTGTGACCCCATACTCAAATTGCTTTTTTATCTAGTAGGTGATGTAAAGGTTCAGCGACAGTCGCCTTGTGCGGCAAGAATACATTATAGAAATTGATGAGGCCTAAGAACGCCTGGAGGTCGGCTTTGTTCCGGGGTCTGGGAGCATTTTTTATTGGACTCAATTTGCTATCGGTAGGGTGAATACCCTGACTGTCAATTAAGTACCCTAAGAATTCAACACGATCTGTACACAATTTGCACTTATTTTTTTTCACTTTCAGGCCTGCTTCTTGGAATTTTTGTAAAACCAGTCTTAAACGATCCCGTAAAATTTTTGAAGTGGGGGCAGCAATGGGCACATCGTCAAAGTAGGGGACAACACCTTTGATCCCCTGCAATAGTCTCTCCATTAGGCTCTGAAAGATCCCCGGGGCTACACTGACTCCGAATTGAAGCCGCATACATTTAAAGGCACCTCGGTGTGTTACGATAGTCTGTGCCTGTGCCGTTTTTTTGTCAATCAGCAGTTGCTGCTAAGCCTGAGCTAAGTCTAGTTTAGCAAAGACTTTTCCACCCCCCAGGGAATGGAGGAGGTGTTGCACCACCGGTACCGGATATGGATTTTGTTGCCGGGCGTGGTTTAGGGTGGCTCGATAGTCCCCACAAATTCTAATGGAGCCGTCCGGCTTAATTGGTGTCACGATTGGTGTTTCCCATGGGGAGTGGTTGGTTGGCTTTAAAACTCCCTGGGCTATCAACTTATCAAGCTGTTCGTCGATTTTCGGCTTTAGAGCGAACGGAACTCGACGAGGCTTAAGGCGGATGGGAGCTATCTTTGGATTAAGGCTAAAGGATATCGGGGTCCCCTTGTACTTGCCTAGCTTTTCTGCGAAGATATCCCTGAATTCGTGGGCGAGGTCCACCTCCCAGTCACTGCCACCGATTCAATTAATGCCTGCCACTTCAATGCCGAGTGGTGCGAACCATTGGAGGCCTAACAGGCTAGGGCGTTTCTTGTCTTCCTTTCGGCGATACAGCTGCGATCTCGGGGCTCTGAGATCACAGCCAATATTTTCGCCCCTGGTTGGTCCTAATGGACCTAAACCGTCCCGTAGAGACGGGGATCGTGAAGGGCACTGTCCCAGGATCCCAGAGATATTGCAAAATCTCTGGTTTGATCCGGGAGAAGCCCTTTTGCTGGCGGCGGAGAGGCAGCCTCCATAGCTGCTGAAGTCGGGACAGCTCCGGAAAGAAAATGGCTGGAAGTGAAAGGGTGTCGGCTGGGTGAGAAACTTTCTTTGTGTTGTAAATTTGCTGAGATTTGAAAGGGCATCCTGAACAGAGAAGAAACCTGTGAGATTTTTTTTTTTGACAAAAACTGTTTGAGCGGCGTTTTTTAAAGTGATGTCAAATTGAGGCTTGGATTTTTTTTTTCTTACTTTTTGGGGGGGGGACTTTAATGTGACTTTTGTAGGTAACTGGATTGAATTTTCTCTTATATATATTTTTATGCTTCTTTTGATTTTTTAATTTTCTTTTAGGATAGAGGCTCCCTTTGGCTATTTTTTTTTTTTTTTTTGTGTATAAATTATCCTTTTTTTCTGGCTGGAGGGGGGGGAAGAGCATTAAGAAGCTTTGCAACACTGCCAACTAGAGGCTTGAAAATATTTTATTTGAATTGGAGAGAACTGTAAGAAGACTCCTTCTCAAGGACATTTCAATGTGATAAGATAGAGGGAGAGCACAGCAAAATATTATTACAGGTGTTTTCCTGGACTCTTATCAATATTTCAACACTTGAGGCTTGGCTTTGAAGCTGCTGGAGAAGAGAGTCATAATAAGAGCCTTGGATAAATAAATAAAGTGCAGTGTGCATATATATATATATATATATATATATATATATATATATATATATATATATATATATATATATATATATATTTACTTGTGATATCCCTACTCACCAGCCTTTTTGTATATTTCAATTCTAGTAATATTCTTATTTTTGCTTTTTATTTCAAAGGGAAAGCCTCAGAGTTTTTTCTTTATTTTTCTTTTTTTCTCCTTATTTTTATTGGGATTTTTTTGCTTTTTCTATTCATGTTTTTGGACCACTCTGTTTTTCTTTTTTGATTATTGAGACTTCTCAATTGGATTAAGGTGTGAAGAACCTGAAGGAATTTCTTCTTTTCTTTTTGTTCTTTTTGCTCTTAATCAATATTATTATTTTTGGGGTTTTTTTTTACCGTCAGGGGTAATTAGGCCATTCGGTTCTTGAATGCAACCCGGCCTCTACTGGATCCTATGACTGGAATCCGGTTCCCCTGGTAGTCCTTTAACACTAGCCGTTGGAATTGAAGGTCTTGGCGCCAGATAGTGGGGATGAGTTGCTTGAGGGTCTTCCAGGAGACCATTGAAAGAGATGATCCCGAGTCAACTTCCATTTGGCAAGGCTGATTTTTGATGTCCACTTTGACTCGAATTTTCTTGGCATCTAGCGAAGAGGCGTGGCCGATAGTGAGTGTTTGGTGGGCCTCTTCCCGTCTCGTTAGACGATCCACGGGTCAGTTTCTGTAGGATTGGTTTGCTGGTTCTCACCTTACAGGGTGATTCCCTGTCGATTGGCAGAGACTGGTACCCTTCAAGATCTGGCTGGGTCTGAGGAGACTTCTGCAGACCCATCCGATATGGCCTCGTTTCCTGCACTCGTGGCAGAGTGCATCACAGAATTTGCAATCAGAGTGGTAATGGTTGGCCCCACAGCCAGCGCACGGTTACTGGGACTTCGGGTAACGGTCCCGGTTGGACCGCAGGTGATGGACCTCTTCTTCATCACTGTCTGACAACGAAGAGAGGTCCTCATGGTGGGTCATCAGAAGCTGTCCTTCTGACTTAGATGAAACTTCGCTGGCTGGTTGGTGTGCTGGAGTGCGATTCCGGTGTAGCGAGCAGCCGACTTCTTGGTCGCCTCCGCTGTAGCCTCAGCAATGGCATCGGCAAGGCTAATGTTGCCCTTTGCCATTATTTTGCTCTGTACGTTTAGAGCGTCTAACCCGAGAACTACTCAGTCTCTCAGGGCCTCCTCTAGGTTGGTGAAATCGCAAAGGCCTCCCAAGTTCTGGAGGTCTGCAACGAAATCGGCAACGCTTTCTCCTTTCCGCTGGTTTCTTTGATAGAACTCATGTCGTCTTACGAGCGTTGGAACGGTCGGTGCATAGTGGGCCCTTAGCAGAGGTTCAAGGACGTCCCAGTCTATGGCCTTCACTTCAGCCAGTTTCGCTCTTGCCTTAGCCATTTTGAATACCGTCGGGCCACAGTGCATTAAGAATACCACCCACTTCTTCTCGGTTATGGCATCCTTCAGATTATTCGTTTCCAAAAACATTTGGAAATGGTCCATGTAGGACTCCCAGTCCTCTTGAGCTAGATCGAACAGAGCGGGTGGTACTACGCTGCCGGACATGGTTCCGCCGTTGTGCGCTTCAGCCACGTGTTTGGTTGTCTTCATTGTTGTTTTAGTTGGCTCTGATGTCATCCAATCCCATCCTTGTCGCCAGTGTTAAGTCTGGAGCATGGGTGCAAATAATGGAGACGAGCTGGTAGAAACAGTGAACTTCAAACTCTTTATTTACATGGTGTGACAGCTCAAACTGGAGGGCTGCTATAGCCTTCCTTATATAGGCAACTTATTAACTATTCAACCAATAGCAATCCTGGAGCGCTAGCTCCATTAACCAATGAGAATGGCCTGTTAATGGTCAATCAGATGCTCCTGAATGGACCAATTCGATCCTGCCATGGCATTATTCATTCACAACAGCATGGTCTATGGGGAAGGAATGGGCCTTGATCCCCTTCATGGGCTGCAGCTGTTAGGACTGTTTAAAAGAACAAATTGCACATGGGTCAGTGCTGGAAGCAAAGCGTGAAAATATTTCTAGTTTGTCAATTCTTATCTAATTTCTGGTGTCCTTCCCAGTGTGTGTATTTCGATATCTGTGGATGTCTTCAAGCCCTTATCCTGCCTTGTCTCATTAATTGCTTCAGTGTAGTTTGTATTGTTTTTTTTCTATTTATAATTAATATGTATTTTGAGTTTGAACGGAAGCTCTTCCTTTTTGCAACTGTTTGTGGGGGAGTTTTTTCTCCAGTCAATGATAATCGGACCTTTGAAGCCAAGTTGAAGGAATTAAAGGGACTTCACCTGTTTTTGTGACTTTGTTGCTTTTGTATCCCATGGGTCATCAGTCAATAATAATAATAATAATAATAATAATAATAATAATAATAATAATAATAATAATACGTCTCTTGTACATTCTTAGCAACTCTATGACATCGACATTTTCACTTATATTTATTAGACTTAGTCATTTCTATTGGATGTTCTCGCCATGCTGCAGACGTTTTGTAAAGACTAAAAACTGTTCTTGCAAGGCTATAATGGAACTCATCAGAGCTGTTGCAAGAAAAGCCAGAACTGATCTGAGTTCCTTGTAAAGCAGGGGTCTCCAACCTTGGCAGCTTTAGGACTTGTGGACTTCAACTCCAAAATTCTTCAGCCAACAAAGCAAAGTCCATAAGTCTTAAAGTTGCCAAGGTTGGAGACCCCCTGAGACCTATGTTCTAAAAAGGTCCCATGGAAGCTTAGAAAGAGGGTTACAGTCAGATCTTTTCCTCAGTGAAAAATAAACTAGTTAAGGGACAAGCAAATAAAAAAGTGATTCTGTCTGGAATCTGATTCAAGCACTCCCGGATTCTCTGGAGGTATGGCAAGTATTGGGAGGTAGGATAATCATAAGACTGAAATCTTCTTTTACCATTGGTTATTCCTGCCATGTAATCTTCTACATTAGGAAAAGTGATCTTCTACATCAGCTGTCCTTGGGAATGATATCCCTCAAAATAAATGGGTTTAACTCCCACCCTGATAAAATTGAGCTAAATCTGATTTATTGAAAGGGAGCTGATGATTTATTCATCATCAGAGCTGATAAATCTTCTTGGATGAAAAGTGAAATGTCTTCAAAAGAAAAACCAGAAAGTCCAGTTGCCTCTTGCAAAAACACCTTTGGGAAAACCATTACCAGGATGACTGAGAATCTCCATAGACAAGAAACTAGGCTAAAAAAATCTACAACATTTTGCAAACAGCCATCTTCTTTTCCAAGCTCTGAGAAGAACATTATCATTTGCCACCAATGTTCTTGCATCTTCAGCTTCTACATTATACTAGAATCTTTCTTTCTCTAACTTTCTTTAAAAAAATATTTATTTTGTCTTTTTAAGAAGAATGAGAGATAAGGTGGGCATACTGTAATGCACTGGTCCATCTTCTACTGGTACACATGCATCATCAAAGGAAGGGCCTTATATATACCCAAGAATCATTGTTAGAAAAATAAAAATGATAGAGGGCTGCAGGCTAGTGTTTTGTCTTGGGAAAAATGCATAAAGGAAGCTAATGTGACAGTATTAAGCATACTCTTGGGGGTAACAGGGAAATGTCTTATTAATTTATCTTCTGGAAACTGGGAATTTGCAACTTATTTCATTTACCAAAGCAGCAGCCATTTGCAAGCCCCCCCCCCTTCCCTCACCTTCAGGCAAACTTGCAAAATTTGAAGGGATCACAGAGCCCATAAAGGTTACTTATTGTTCGAATTTGGGGGACTGAAGATGTCTCCACTCCACACAAAAAATGGAGAAGACACGTGCAGCAGAATGAAGAACCAGCAAATAGTTCAGCTCCTCAATATGTTCCCTCTGGACAAGGGAGGGACTTGAGATCATCAGAAATGCTCCAGGTAGCTGTTTCTTGGAAGGACACCAAACAATGATCTTTGATGGGTTTAGAATTCTGTGAGATGAAGAAATAGCTATCTTGTTCAAACCAAAATTGGCACTTTTGAAAGGACACTACATTTGTACAAATCATTTTCTAATCATTTCCAGAAATAGTTTGTTAATTGCTTTTTAGATATTAGGAACCTTTGGATTGACAAATCTGACAGCTTTGAATAAATAAATCTTTAGTGAAACAAATTTTAAATAGAACTTTAGCAACTTTTTAAAAAATTATCAACAAAAAAGTTGACTTTAGAAAGTTACAAATAGATTAATAGTCCAAAATAAATTTGAAATGAGATTTTGGAATTACAGTCCAAAATAAATTGAAATGAGATTTTTGGAATTACTTATAAAGAACTCTTCCCATGGAAACAATGCTTTTGTTCTGAATTATTAAAAAAATAAAATAAAGTTTTAAAATTTGGGTTTAAAAATTCTAGAATTAATTAGGAAATTAAGGATTATAATAAAGGAAAACACTCAAACTGTACTTAAAGTTGCAGAATTAAGGAAAATGTTTTAACATTGGACATATTGAAGGATATTTTTGAGTAATGGCACATAAGTTAATTTTAATAGTTTGTACCTCTGTAGATAGATGGGTTTAAAAATGTTATGGGAGAGGAATGAGTTTTATCTTACAAGAGCAAAACTGATTTAAAGCTTGATTTAAAAGTGACAGTTTACAAGAATGACATAGAAAAATATGCTTCATTGATATAGAAAAAAAAATCTAATGACTTGATAATTAAAAGAGATATAGTAATAACAAAGCAAGAGAGTCACCTGGCCAACTTTCCTACAATGAATTTATAAAAGAAGCTTGTTGATTTATAAATTTAGCTTATTGAAGAATTTTGTGGAACAGAGCACATGAAAAATGAAAAGAAATCAAGACTAAAGATCAAGACTATTAGAAGTAAAAGAAAGGAATATAAATTGGCTTATTTGATCAAAGTTAAAAGAGATACATTGATATCCATTAATGGACTTTTTCTGACATCAGATCAAGGAAATATAGTTGCATGGATTTGTTTATAGACAAAAGATGGGGTTTGGGAAGAAAACATCATTTGTCATATTTTAAGAGGTGATAAATTATTAAATTTTTTATACTTGTGATGAAGGATGAAACAACTTCTTAATATGTGTCTTTTCTTTTGCTTTACTATATTCTCCTTGCTTTTTTATTTCTCTTTGGATTTTTACTGTTTTTTCTTTCTTTTCTGCACGTTTCCTTCTTTAAAGTTTGTATTAATTAGTATTGTTTAATTATAATCTTGAATAAAATTACTATTTACAAAGGATTACTTATTGCTGACCCAGAGTCTAGGAATGCACATTGTCTGAAATCCAGAAATTATGAAATTGAGCTAAATATCACCATGGCCTGAGGAGCATTAGTATATTACACAGGCAAAGTGGGCACTCTTCATCCTTTACAATTTTTCAGTTAGGTTAAAACCACCACCTACTAAATACCAATGCCTCAATCTTGCCATTAAGCATATATGAAACTATCTTATATACAAATTTTCATCATAACCAGAATACTTCATAGAACAGAAACTGAAGAAAATGCTTAAGCAATTAATAATGCCTTGCACATAATAAATGTTTGCTGAACAAAATCTGTCCCAACTTTACACATTAATCAAAAGAGAATGCCACACGATTTTGTATAATTAAGTAGAAAGTCATTCATGAACAATAAAATGAAATGAACCAATATTAACCCTATGCTGTTTATTAATAGTACAGGTACTCAATAGTCCACAGTGCAATTATTGCAGATAATTGAAGGGTCATGTTATCAAAGATTAATAATTGGAAAGCATGTCAACAATTCATTCATCAGAGTTTTAAAGTGTAGCAAACATTTTTTTTTCAGACTAAAAAAATGAAAACATGAGCTCTGCACTCCAATTCATTGTATTCGTGAGGTATAAGGAGGAATCAATAAAATCATTTTTAACAATGACCATGAGCACATTTTTACATTTCGGTTCCTAATACATCATAATCTATGCATTCACCTACTTGTTATCCTCTTCGCTCTGTTTTTTTTTTTAAATCACCTTAACCCAGGGGTACAGCTGTCTTTTACCTTCTTGCATAAATGATACAAGGCAATTGCTTCAGAAACACAAGACGACACTCAGCAACAGCTATAGCTGAACGGTCTGTGAATCTGCACACCATGCTAGCTTCTTACATTGAATTACTTGACTTACTATGTCCAGCCTGTGTGTGTATGTGCATGTGTGTGTGTGTGTGTACTTTCCAATCAGTGTTGATTCCAGGCAACTGCCAGGACAAGTGCTTGCAGTTTTCTTGGCAAGATTTCAGAAGTGCTTTCCCATTGCCTCTTCTTAGGGAGCGAGTGACTGGTCCAAGATCACCCAACTGATTTTGTGCCTAAGGTGGAAATAGATGGCACCCAGTTTCTCTCTGGGTACCTTAATGGCTACCTCAAATTGACTCAAATGCCCAGCCTAATATTTATTCAGGTAAGATATATTTTTTTCTATATCAGCCATTTCCAAGAGATACGAGCAAATAACAAGTAGAAATATTATTTAAACTGAACACAACCCTGATACATGCAAAGATGCTGTATCATGTGCCAACTGGTTACAGCATCCGCTTTGCCTGTGCTAGATGAAACAACAGTCCAAATGAATGGATTGCCCTGACTTGTGCTTCTCCTGTATCTGCATCCTCTAAGCCAGGGGTGTCCAACCTTGGCAACTTTAAGACTTGTGGACTTCAACTCCCAGAATTCCTTAGCCAGCTTTGCTGGCTGAGGAATTCTGGCAGTTGAAGTCCACAAGTCTTAAAGTTGCCAAGGTTGGACACCCCTGCTCTAAGCCTTTATATTTCCCTGACCCCCTCTTGACTTATGCCTTGCATGGAGTGAAGAGAGAAAAATTAGAGATGTCTAATCTGTGCCTGTGTGCCTTTGTCTGGATGCAGAAAGCTGTGAGGGAGATAGATCATGGCTTGAGTGTGGCCAGGGAGCAGGAACAAAGGGGAACAAGGATGCATCAGAAAAGGAGAAAAAGCAGTACAGAGAAAAACTGACATTAGAGCAATGTGAAAGAGATCAGAGTAGATGAATAAGTTGTGGAGGTGTGGAAATAAACCATGTGCATGTAGGTGATGATAGCATTGGGAAATCCTGTCTGCATATGTATGTAACACAGTTTACTTCAGGGAAATTAATTTCTATTTGCCTAGAGAAATGGTTTTCAGGGTAGATCCTCTCTCTGTTCCTGGCTTCATTTGGGATTCTTGAGGAAAAATATTGACCTTTCTGGCTCAACATTTCTCATTTTTCAAAAAAGTTCTTAAAAAATAGCTCTCATTTTTGTGCCAGAGCATTAAATGTTTTCTGCTGATTATTGTCTAAGAAATCAAAAACCTGGAAAGATCTTACTAAAAATCTTATAACTAAATTCTTTTTAGTTTCAGAAAAAGTTGTGTTTCATGAAAAGAAAACTCATTGATTCAAGCAATTTTCAAATAACTCTTCTTATAAAATGTTTTACAATTTTTACCTGAGGTAGATTGTTTCTTTGAGCAAAATTAAAAGATTGTTCACAATAGTTCTAGATCTATCTTTAAAATAATTCTAGCTTAAATCATTTTACATTGATGAAATGTTGATGTCTGCATATGATTAAATATTAATAATCTAAATTAAATATGGTTTATATATATATTTCAGGATATATGGTGATTGTAGAAAACTAAATGAAAGTTTGGTTTTCAGTTCAGAATACTCTGAAGTGGAGATTTCAATTATGAGATAGTTATTTTATTTTATTTATATCCCACCTTTTTATATAAATAATTCAAGGCAGTGAAAATATCTAATATCTTTTTTGTTCTTATTTTCACCACAACTGTAGTGAGATGGTTTATTCATCATAACAATAAATGAAACAGTCAAAAGAACTCGATAATAAGGAGTGGAATAGATGGATTTATAACCTCTTCACAATCTTCTAAACATGAACAAAATTATGCAAACTGATCCCTTAGTCCTACAAAGTGTTCTACACTCAGCCATCTTCAAAGTAAGATAAGCCTGTAAAAGACCATGATTAACTCTGCCAAAAGACAAAGAGAAACTTTACTAAGAAAGCTCTAGAGGGCTCCCAGGCAGCCATGAGAGAAAAGAACAACAATACATTGCTAACTTTTTTTTTATTGGGGGGGGGGACAGGGGGATTATGTCTTGGTAACTTCAAAATGATCATCTAAACCTTATTTATCAACAATCTTCAATTCTTGTCAGGTTCATTTCATACACCTTGGAGGAAAGAGAGAAAAATGTCTGAAGGAGGAAAGTGTAGGAAATGACAAAAATATACATTTTCCTTTTAATATGACTACTCATGAAACATGTTGGATTAACAGCCTGACACCAAACCAAAGATGGCAAATGTGTTGCTGAATGAAAAATGCTCCAGTGTTTGAATTCTACTCTATATGGGTTTGTATATTATGTGTGTATGTGTGTATGTGTATGGAGAGAAAGAGAGACAGAGACAGACAGCATAGTGATACATATACATGCATACACATTTGCATATACATACACACAGAATTTGGGTGTAGGTGTGTTTGTGTGTGACATTGTCTGCAATGTCAGACTCCTATTCTATTGTTACACTCTTTTCATTGCTTATTTTGTAATTTCAACTGGTGAAATACATTTGAAATACATTTGTGAATGTATATGTAGATATCAAACCTAATTTCATTTGTTTATGTTTGCTATCTAAACAAGAGAAATGATAAATGAAGCTACTTCTAATTGCAGTAAGCTGTTTTGTGTGTGTGTATGTGTGTTTGTGTGTGAAAGAAACACTCCCGCATCTGCTTTCCTTAAAAGTATTGTTATTTGAAACTATTTTATGAATATTCCATATCAAAATATTATTTTTCTACATTCCTTTTGGAAAATGTCCACTTTGTTGTTGATTATGATTTATAGAATATATAATACAGAATTCTCAAAGGAAGACCTACAGATGCATTTACCAAGGAGTAGTGATAAAAACAATCAACTCTACTGTAGTACAGGTGGTCATGATAATTTATCCTGCTTCAAAGGCTATAAGACTACTATGTTGATCATTTTCTAGAACAAATATATGATCTGGAAAAAGAAAGGATAACATTTTATCACTTTGGATCTACTGCAAGTAGGTCCATAGAAATAAATAATTTAGCCAGTTATAACCTTAGGCCAAAGATGCCCTATCTTTTCGTAAGAATTAAAAAGAAATAGCCTTTGATAGCCCTCCGAGTCACATTTATTTATTTTATTTTATTTATTCATTTGTCAAAAGCTTACAATACAACAGAAACAAGAATAAACATAAATTTAAACGCAAGAAATAGGGACTAATAATTTGGGACAATAGAACAGGGACAGTAGGCATGATTGTGCGCTTATGCACGCCCCTTACAGACCTCTTAGGAATGGTGTGAGGTCAATAGAGGTTAGTTTGAGGGGAAAGAGTGGGGGTTTAAGTAGGTGACAACAGAATCAGGTAGTGAGTTCCAGACATTGACCAATCTGTTGCTGAAATCGTACTTCCTGCAATCGAGTTTGGAGTGGTTTACATTTAATTTATATCTGTTGTGTGCTCTTGTGTTGTTGTGGTTAAGGCTAAAATATTCATTAACTGATAAGAAACCTCTGTCCCCAACCTTCCATCTCTCGACATGTTAGCAGTGCTCCAATAAATAAAAGTTGCCACAAAGAAGAGGAATCAAGCTATTCTCCAAAGCATCTGAGGGCAGGACAAAATTATTAACGTTGTCAATAATTTTAAGAAAATTAACAAAATCATTAACATCTTTCAGAAGTTCAAAGAGTTCTACCATAGCGTCAACCTTTTTGTCAAAGCTAAATATTCCTGGTTCCTTTAAATTAATATTAGTTTCTAGAGCCTTCCTGTGGCCCTGTGGCCTCAGGTGTGATCAGTGAACAAAGAAAAATTCTTCTCATGATTTGGAAACCTTAAATTATATGTACCTTTATCTAATTTCACTAAGCTGAGAATATCCAGGAACACAGAGTACTTTTTTTATGTTATACATCCTGAGACCCCAGGACTGCTTGTGTCATTCCCTTTAACTGTAGACAATTCCACAGAACTAATCTTGGTCCTTCAAAAGCTAGGGAGACAGGAAGTCTAACTGAAGGCTCCTGAGCTGCAGAAAAGCGCTGAAATTTTTATCCCATCTCAGTTTTCTAATAGTAGAAGGAAATTTTGCATAGCAGATGGTCTGATTTTAATAGTAGTTTCACTAAGAAGAAGCTACCACTAGACGATCAGTACTAATATTTACAATGATGGCAAAAACAAGGCTAATTAGTTACAGAATAGAGCAGAGTAGAGCAGAGCAGAGTAGAGTAGCAGTTGGAAGGGACTTTGGAGGTCTTCTAGTTCAACCCCCTGCTGAAGACAGGAAACCCTACACTACTTCAGACAAATGGTTATCTAATCTCTTCTTAAAAACTTCCAGTGTTGGAGCATTCACAACTTCTGGGAGAAATTTGTTTCACTGATTAATTGTTCTAACTGTCAAGACATTTATTTTTAATTCTAGGTTGCTTCTCTCCTCGATTAGTTTCCCTCCATTGTTTTTGTCTTGCCCTCAGGTGCTTTGGAGAATAGTTTGATTTCCTCTTCTTTGTGGCAACCCTGAGATATTGGAGCACTGCTATCATGTCACCCCTAGTCCTTCTTTTCATTAAACTAGACATGCCTAATTCCAGCAACCATTCTTTATATGTTTTAGCCTCCAGATCTCTAATCATCTTTGTTGCTCTTCTCTGCACTCTTTCTAGAATCTCAACATCTTTTTTACATTGTGGCGACCAAAACTGGATGCAGTATTTCAAGTATGGCTTTATAAAGTAAAATTAATATTTCTTGTGATCTTAATTTTATCCCTCTCTTAATGCAGCCTAGAACTGTGTTGGCCTTTGTTGTGAATGAATAAATGTTAAATAAAGTTATCTTGAGCTTGAAGTCAAGTGCAGGGTTCTGGCCCTGAACTTCTGATTGGCTATTAAATGGCAAGATCAGATTGGTCCGTTCAGGAGAATCTGATTGGCCATTAATAGGCCATTCTCATTGGTTAACGGAGCTAGCGCTTCCAGGTTGCTATTGGTTGAATCATTAATAAGTTACCTATATAAGGAAGGCTATAGCAGCCATTCAGTTTGAGCTGTCACACCATGTAAATAAAGAGTTTGAAGTTCACTGTTTTCACCAGCTCATCTCCATTATTCGTACCCATGCTCCATACTTAACACTGGCGATGAGGGTGGGATGTGGAGACGTCAGAGCTGACTAAAACAACGAAGAAGACAACCGAGCACGTGGCTGAAATGCACAACGGCGGAACCATGTCCGGCGGCGTAGTACCACCCGCTCCATTCGACTCAGCGCAAGAAGACTGGGAGTCCTACATGGATCGTTTCCAAATGTTCTTGGAAACAAATAATCTGAAAGATGCCACAACCGGGAAGAAATGGGGGGTATTCCTAAAGCATTGCGGGCCGACCGTATTCAAGATGGCCAAGGCACTAGCAAAACCAGCTGAAGTGAAGGCTTGCTTGGACTGGGACGTCCTCGAACCTCTACTAAGGGCCCACTATGCACCGACCAAACCAACGCTCGTAAGACGGCACGAGTTCCACCAAAGAAACCAGCGGAAAGGAGAGAGCATTGCCGATTTCGTTGCAGACCTCCGAAACTTGGGAGACCTCTGCGATTTCACTGACCTGGAAGAAGCCTTGAGAGATCGAGTAGTTCTGGGATTAGATGCGCTAAACGTGCAGAGCAAGATAATGGCAAAGGGCGACATTAGCCTTGCCGATGCCATCGCTGATGCAACGGCAGCGGAAGCAACCAAGAAGTTGGCTGCCCAACTGCACCGAAACCGCACTCTGACACACCAACCAGCCTGCGAACTTTCACCTAAGTCTGAAGGACAGCTTCCTACGGCCCACCATGAGGACCTCTCTTCGTCGTCAGACAGCGACGAAGAAGAGGTCCATCGACTGCGGTCCGATCGGGACCATTACCCGAAGTCCCAGCAACCATGCGCTGGCTGCGGGGCCAACCATTACCGGTCCGATTGCAAATTCCGTGATGCGCTCTGCCATGAGTGTGGGAAATGAGGCCATATCGGACAGGTCTGCAGAAGTCTCCTAGGACCCAGCCAGACCTCAAAGGGAGCCAACTATTGCCAATCGACAGAAAACCATCCTGTAAGGCGAGAACCAGCAAACCACTCCTACAGAAACTGACCCATGAATCGCTTAATGAGGCGAGAAGAGGCTCACCAAACTATCACTATCAGTCACACCTCTTCATTGGATGCCAAGAAAATCCGAATTAAAGTGGCCATCGAAAATCAGCCTTGCCAAATGGAAGTCGACTCGGGATCGTCCCTTTCGATGGTTTCCTGGAAGACCCTCAAGCAACTCATCCCTACTCTCTGGTGCCAAGACCTTCAATTCCAAAGACTCGTACTTAAAGATTATCAGGGGAACCGGATTCCAGTCGTGGGATCCAGTCGAGTCCGGGTTTCATTCAAAAACTGCACAGCGTACTTACCCCTGACTGTGATCGACAAGGACCGGCCTAGCCTGTTAGGCCTCCAATGGTTCGCACCACTCAGCATTGAAGTGGCAGGCATTAACCGAATTTGCGGCAGTGACTGGGAGGAGGACCTCACCCATGAATTCAGGGACGTCTTTGCAGAAAAGTTAGGCAAGTACAAGGGGACCCCGATATCCTTTAGCCTTAATCTAAAAATAGCTCCCATCCGCCTTAAGCCTCATCGAGTTCCGTTCGCACTAAAGCCGAAAATCGACGAACAGCTTGATAAGTTGATAGCCCAGGGAGTGTTAAAGCCAACCGATCACTCTCCCTGGGAGACCCCAATCGTGACACCGATTAAGCCAGATGGCTCAATTAGAATTTGTGGGGACTACTGAGCCACCCTGAACCACGCTCTGCAGCAAAACCCATATCCGGTGCCGGTGGTGCAACACCTCCTCCATTCCCTGGGGGGCGGAAAATTCTTCGCTAAACTAGACTTAGCTCAGGCTTATCAGCAACTGCCGGTTGATGAAAAAACGGCACAGGCACAGACAATCGTAACGCACCAGAGTGCCTTTAAATGTACACGGTTCCAATTCGGAGCGAGTGTAGCCCTGGGGATCTTTCAGAGCCTAATGGAAAGACTCTTACAAGGGATTAAAGGTGTTATCCCCTACTTTGATGATGTGTTAATTGCTGCCCCCACTCCAAAAAATTTACGGGATCATCTAAGACTGGTTCTCTAAAAATTCCAAGATGCAGGCCTTAAGGTGAAGAAAAATAAGTGTAAGCTGTGTACAGATCATGTCGAATTTTTAGGGTACTTAATTGACAGTCAGGGTATTCACCCTACAGATAGAAAATTGAGAGCAATAAAAAATGCTCCCAGACCCCGGGATAAGGCCGACCTCCAGGCATTTCTAGGCCTCATCAATTTTTATAACGTATTCTTAAGGCGACTGTCGCTGAGCCTTTACATCGCCTACTGGACAAAAAAGCAAATTGAGTATGGGGTCATAGAGAAGAGCAGGCATTCTGTAATGTAAAAAAGCTACTGACTTCTGACGCTGTACTAATGCAGTACAATGAAACCTTACTGTTAAATATCACGTGTGATGCATCGCCTTTCGGAGTGGGCGCCATTTTGAGCCACGTATTGCCTAATGGTAGCGAAGCCCCTGTTGCCTATTTTTCAAAGACACTCTCAAAAACTGAGCGAAATTATAGCCAGATTGATAAAGAAGCCCTTGCAATTGTATCAGCTGTCAAAAGATTTCATGTACGGCCGGGCTTTTACTATAGTGACCGACCACAAACCTTTGCTGGGAATAATAGCTGGGGATAAGCCAACCCCCTATATATTATCTCCCAGGATGACTCGTTGGTCAGAATTCTTGGCCGCTTATAATTACCAGCTGCAATACCGCCCCGGAAAAGCTATTCCCCACGCCGACGCGTTGAGCCATGCACCGCTTCCAGAGACTATCAACAAGCCCATGCCAACAATGACAACATTGCAGATCGAGACACTTCGTATGCCGCCATTAACTCCCCGTGATATCGCGAGAAAAACAAAATGCGACCCCACCTTGGCATGAGTCCTCATGTGGGTGGAACACGGATGGCCATTGGACCCAGTATCAGACAACTTCGCAGCATTCAAAAGTCGACAAACAGAGTTGTTTTCTCAAAAGGACTGTATCATCTGGGGCGATAGAGTTGTTATCCCAGAACGACTCCAACCGGCATTACTAAGAACCTTGCACGATGGCCACCCTGGCATCGTGTGCATGAAGGCCCTCGCACGAAGCTACACGTGGTGGCCAGGCATCAACAGACAAATCAAGTCGTGGGTCAAAACTTGTCATAGATGCCAAGAAGTAAGCAACACTCCATCAAAGGCAATCCCAACCGAATGGGAGACACCGTGGGGACCCTGGTCCCATATCCATCTAGATTTTGCTGGGCCAACCAAAGGCCACGCCTTCTTGCTAACCGTAGATGCCTACTCAAACTGGCTCGAAATCCACCGAATGAGAAACACAACCACCGAAGCGGTCAACAAAAAACTAGAAAGACTGTTTGCAACCACGGATTACCAGACGTTCTGGTGTCCGACAATGGGCTCCAATTTACCGCGCTGTCCTTTGAGCAGTATCTGGCTGACCGCGGTATCCGACATGTGCTCACTTCACCTGCGCACCCTGCGGCCAACGGTAGGGCCGAGTGCATGGTACAATTCATCAAGAAAATGCTACAGAAAGTGGATTATGACAACATCGAAGAGAAGATAAACCGAATCCTCTTTTTATAACATATCATGCCTCACAGGGTCACCAACAAAACTCCTGCCGAGCTGTTAATGGGATGAAAGCTCTGCTCCCACCTCGACCAGTTACACCCAGTGTACGAACCAGAGAAACCACTTGGATCCAGTGGCCGATGCCGTACCTTCCAGGTAGGCGATTTGGTGTTCGCTGTGGGTGATCCGCTGTGGGTAGAAGCGACTGTGGTCCGTGTAACCGGCCCAAGATCATACCTTGTACAATGCCCTGACAATAGACTTTGGAAGCGCCATATCGATCAACTACTATCAAGGCTGCAGTCAGGCAATTCCGAGCTCCCTAATAACCAAACTGAGGGGGGGGGAGAGACAGAGGAAGATGAATTTCAACTAGCGGAAAACCTTTTTGAGGGAAACGATAGCAGAACAGAAACGCGAGAACAGGAACCAGGGATGGGAGTGAGTTTACCTCAGAGTGATGCCGAAGATATTGGTGACAATGAAAACACAAACTCTGAATCAGAGGCACCCCTTTTGCCAAACAACTCCCTACCTCAACAAGAGTGCAGCCAAATACCAGGTGCACAGTGAAAATCAAAAAGACTAACAAAACAACCATCCTACCTCAAAGACTACGTAACTGCACCCCGTAAGCAGAAGCCGGGGGGAAGGGGTATTGTGAATGAATAAATGTTAAATAAAGTTATCTTGAGCTTGAAGTCAAGTTATCTTGAGCTTGAAGTCAAGTTCTGGCCCTGCACTTCTGATTGGCTGTTAAATGGCAAGATCAGATTGGTCCGTTCAGGAGAATCTGATTGGCCATTAACAGGCCGTTCTCATTGGTTAACGGAGCTAGTGCTCCCAGGTTGCTATTGGTTGAATCGTTAATTAGTTGCCTATATAATGAAGGCTATAGCAGCCATTCAGTTTGAGCTGTCACACCATGTAAATAAAGAGTTTGAAGTTCACTGTTTTCACCGGCTCGTCTCCATTATTCGCACCCATGCTCCACACTTAACACCTTTTTTGGCAGCTTCAGCACACTGCTAGGTCATATTTAAGTGATTGTTTCTAGGACTCCAAGATCCCTCTGAAAAATAGTGCTTTCAGAGTTCTTCGTGTACATAATCTTGCAGGCATAATCCTACGACTGAGTCATGAATGTTGGGATGGTCAGAGGGGAGAGATGGAAGGTTGGGACAGAGGTTTTCTTAAGATACCGTAATAAGTCTACAGTAGATGCAATACTAAACCAGGAACTTCCTAATTTGTTAATACCCACATTCAGTGGAAATCAATTCAACTTAAAAGCCACTTCAGTTTCCAGGGTCAGACCTTACCTTTCAGAATCTCATTTTGTTTCACCACTTTATACATAAAATGGGAATTACAGTGACTTCCTCATAGCTTTTTTTTTTTTTTTTTTTTTTGAGACTAGCAAAAATCTCTTTGCCTACTAGAAATAATAATACTAGGATAAAATGCAAAAGGGGTGCATATTCTTCTTCGGGGAAAGATGAAATAATAAAAGCAAATATGCCAGCCCTAAGAAAGAAGAGAAGAGAAACAGGCTGTACTAAGTAGGGTGCATTATCATAAATATAAATGCATAATGTTGCAAGATTATATTCCTGAGCATATGCAGTGCTTTTAATTGAAATGCCACCTAACTTCTCTTCAACCCAACATCCCTTTGTGTATGTGGGGCTTTGAAATGATAATGTGTACAACCTAGCACTGCACAGCCATCCCCTCACAAACCCCTTTTCATTTCTAAGCTTAAAATATTTAGATTTCTACAGGATGGAAAGAAACCAAATCAAAAGGTGTAATTAAAAAAAAGCAAAAATAAATAAAAATCAAATTGTGTCTTCCCTCCTATAGGTTGGTCTGCTAACCTGTTCTCATCTCCTATTAGGTTTTCAGGACCTGGATGTACAAAAATTAACAATGCATTAATATTTAGCTTAAACATACCAAAAAATATGACATCCTCCTAGTTTTATTTTTAAGTCTTGTTTTTATTGCCTCTCCTTTCAGCATAACACTCAAGGTTATAAGACATCAATTTTATATGCCAGGGCCCCAATGAACTGTTTCTGCTTAAAATGACACTTCTGTTTAAAGACCAAGTGATTCTCCAGAAAGTATGATTTACTGCAGCAACACTCTATAAGCTTCATTTCATACTTCCAAGAACTAACTAGTCCAAGTGTTAAATAAACATGAAGTGCCAGGCTTGTTTTCTTTCCAAAAGTGCAATCAGTGTGTTACTCTAATGATTAAATATTGTTTAAATATACAACAGAGAGACTAGTTTCACAGTAGATTCTTTCCCAGCACTTCATTTTTTATGTATTAATTATTTTGTGTTCAGACAAAGAATTTAATTAGAAATCACAAAGAGCTTCTGAAGAGTGAAGTGGTAAAGGTTTTATCTGCTGTAAACCACTAAAGAATGGGCGTAATTTGGAAAGAAAAAGGAATTTGCCAAGAGATAAATCTTACCTGGATCTGCATTAATAACATAGAGGAAGAAGATTAAACCAGCAAACAGTCTGGAATTTGGTTATGGAAACACAATTGCTAGGACATTGTTCAAATGGAATCTTGAACCGAATGTGGAACAACCCTAATCTCAGTTATATTTAGCAATACTCTATCAGCTTTCCCCAACATGGTACTTTGCCAGCATATAGGGGGAGTGTGCAACACAAATAAGGACTGATGAGAGCTGTCTTATATGATCACAGAAGAGAGCAATGATAGTTGATCCAGTAACAGATATTTCTGAATTTAATTGTATTTCACTAACAAACAAAGCAAATTAGCATAGATCCAAAGTGATTAGGCTAAGAACACTGTGAGACAACAATTGACTAGAATAGAATAGGATACTTTATTGGCCAAGTGTGATTGGACACACAAGGAATTTGTCTTGGTGTAAATACTCTCAGTATACATAAAGAAAAGGTACATTCATTAAGAATCAAGAATCATAACGTACAACACTTAATGATAGTCATAGGGTACAATCAACAATCAAATCATACTAGGAAACAGTCAGGTGGGAGGAGATGGGTGATAAGGAGTGGTGAGAAGATTAACAGTAATAGTGGTGTACACTTTGTAAATAGTTGAACAGTGCTGAGGGAATTATTTGTTTAGCAGAGTGATGGCTTTTGGGAAAAAACTGTTCTTGTGTCTAGTTGTTCTGGTGTGCAGTGTTCTGTAGCACTGTTTTGAGGGAAGGAGTTGAAACAGTTTATGCTAAATTCTGCACATGGGCGCAAGGAACGGATACGAGGCAGTGAACAGTGAACTTCAACTCTTTATTAATCATTCTGAACAGCAAAAACCCTAGGGCAGCAGCAGCCCTTTTATTGGGTAGGCTGCTGACCTATTAGCCAATGAGAATTTGGAAGTGTTAAACCCTTGAACCAATGAAAGTGGCTCGTTAATAGCCAATCAGATTCCCTAGAACGGACCAATCCGATATCGCTATTATCGGCCAATCAGAAGAGCAGGATTAGAACCCTGCTTTTTCTTAAGGTTTGTTAAAACTTTATTTAAGCGCTTTATTAGTTCATAACAGTTTATGTCCAGGATGTGAGGGGTCTGTAAATATTTTCACAGACCTCTTTTTGACTCATGCAGTATACGGGTCCTCAATTGAAGGCAGGTTGGTAATAATTGGTTTTCTGCAGTCCTAATTATCCTCTGAAGTCTGTGTCTGTTCTGTTGGGTTGCAGAACCAAACCAGACAGATATAGAGGTGCAGAGGATAGACTCAATAATTCCTCTGTAGAACTGGATCAGCAGCTCCTTGGGCAGTTTGAGCTTTCTGAGTTGGCGCAGAAAGAACATTCTTTGTTGTGCTTTTTTGATGATGTTTTGATGTTATGTGTCCATTTTAGGTCATAGTATAGTAGAACCTAGAAATTTGAAGTTCTCTACTGTTGATACTGTGTTGTCTAGTATTGTAAGAGGTGGCAGTATAGGAGGGTTTCTTCTAAAGTCTACCACCATTTCTACAGTTTTGAGTGTGTTCAGTTCCAGATTGTTCCGGTTACACCACGAGGCAAGTTGTATAACCTCCTATTTGTATGCAGATTCATCGTTGTCTCGAATGAGACCAATCACTGTTGTGTCATCAGCAAACTTCAGTATTTTAACAGATGGATCGTTTGAGATGCAGTCATTGGTATATAGGGAGAAGAGAAGTGGAGATAGCACACAGCCTTGGGGGGGGGGGCTGTGCTGATTGTACAAGTATCGGATGTGATTCGACCTAGCTTCACCTGCTGTTTCCTGTCTGTTAGGAAGCTTATGATCCACTTACAAGTGTGTTCAGGTACCGCTAGTTGGTTTAATTTACTTAGAAGAGTGTCTGGAATGATGGTATTGAATGCTGAACTGAAGTCTACAAAGAGGACCGTTGCGTAGGTATTTGGAGATTCAAGGTATTGTAGGATGGAATGCAGAGCCATGTTAACAGCATCATCTGTCGATCTATTTGCTCGGTATGCAAACTTCATGGGATCTAACAGTGGATGGTTTTCAGTTGGTACAGCACAAGCCTTTCAAGGATTTTCATAACTACAGATGTTAGAGCAACTGATCTGTAGTCATTCAGTTCCTTGATGGAGGGCTTCTTTGGCACTGGTAGAATATTTGAAGCAGGAAGGAACATAGCACATCTCTAGTGATCTATTGAAGATTTGGGTGAAGATGGGGGCCAATTGGTCAGCATAGACTTTTAAGCAAGAAGGAGTTATCTTGTCTGGTCCTGGTGCTTTTCCTGGCTTCTGTCTGTGTAATAGATCTTGCACTTCTTTTTCTGTGATCACCAGACATTGTAAGC
The DNA here is from genome assembly GCA_033807585.1 of Hydrophis major. Classification (NCBI taxonomy): domain Eukaryota; kingdom Metazoa; phylum Chordata; class Lepidosauria; order Squamata; family Elapidae; genus Hydrophis; species Hydrophis major. The sequence goes on from CM066331.1 coordinate 77,361,631, forward strand.
TCAATGGATTGGGGACAGTTGTAGGAGGCTTGGCTGTTGTTGGTGTGTTTGAGATATGGGTTGTGGAGATAGGTGAGTGTAGTTTCTTTTCAAACCTGCAGTAAAACACCTTCAGGTCATCTGCTAGTTGTTGATTTCCTTCTGCCTGGGAAGGAGGTTTGCTGAAGCCAGTGATGTTTTTAAGAGTTTTCCACATGTTTGCTTGTTCATTTGTTGAGAATTGATTCTTTAACTTCTCAGAGCAGCTTCTTTTTGCTGCTGTGATCTCTTTTGTTAGTATGTTTTTGGTTTGGTTGTATAGCATTCTGTCACTTTTTCTGTAGGCTTCCTCTTTGGAAAAACGTAGCTGCTTAAGTTTAGCTGTGAACCAAGGTTTATTGTTACTATATATTTTCAGGTTCCTTGTTGGTACACAGAAATCTTCGCAAAAGCTAACATATGATTTCACAATATCTGTGAGCTCATCTAGGTCTGCAGAGGCATCTTCAAAAACATTCCAATCAGTGCAATCAAGGCAGGCTTGGAGTTTCAGCTTTGCCTCATCCGACCAAGTCTTCACTGATTTAATTGTTGGTTTCATGGTTTTAAGTCTTTGTCTGTAGGTAGGTACAAGGTGAATCATGCAGTGGTCAGAGTGTCCCACAGCTGCTCATGATAAAGACCTATAAGCATCTTTTACTATTGTGTAGCAGTGGTCTGAAGTATTTTTGCCTCTGGTGGGACAATTTACATGCTGGAAATATTTTGGGAGCTCTTTCCTTAAATTTGCTTGATTGAAATCTCTTAAAATGATGGGAAGGGAACCTGGGTGTTTGGCTTCAGCCTGCACAATTTGATCAGCAAGAGTCCGTAATGCCTTGTTTATACAGGCTTGTGGAGGAACATACACAGTTATTAGGAGAAATAAGGAGAACTCACGTGGAGAATAAAATGGCTTGCAGCTGATGTATAAATATCTAAGTTTTCATCACAAAACTTATATATTTAATTATATCCTGAGACCAGCTGTTGTTGATATATAAACATAATCCTCCACCCTTTGTTTTATCTGATATCTCTTCAATTCTGTCTGATCTAAATGTCTGAAATCCTGGGATGTATATGGTGTTGTCCCCATGAATTTGTGGATTAAGCCAGGTTTCAGTAAAACAAAGAATTGCTGAATTATGAAAATCAGAATTCCATCTATTTAAGAGATTAATTTCATCCATCTTGTTGGCCAATGAGCATAAATTAGTCAGAAAGATGGAAGGATTTTTTTCCCCCTCTATTCCTTAGTCTGTTTAAAATTCCCACTCGTTTACCTAGTTTCCTCTTCCGGCATGGTCACTTCTTTGCTTTCTTTGTTGTAATCCATAGCACTGGGGAATTGGTTAGAATCTCCTCCACGTTTGCAAAGACAGGTGGGGATGGGGAATCAGAAAGCTGCTCCTTAAGGAAACATTGCCTAATTCTTAGCAGATGGTCTTGTGAGTATGAAATACATAGTGAATTGCAGATAATAATAAGGAATAAAGAAACCATTAGAGAGCATTTCACTGAGGCAGCCATCATTGGTGCCATCTTGGCTGAGAGCCAAGAATTCCTGAACCATAACCTCCAATGGCATTGCAAGATGTTCCAAGCTGAATTGTAAAAGGACAGGTAAGAATACTTCTCTTCTCCCTAAGTATCAAGTGATTCTAGGGAACCCATTGAATGTTACTCCTTTCTATAAACTCAGAGACCTGTTATATTTTCTCAGATAAGAGAGTTGGTCACTTGATGCCACTAACTCTGAGGTGCTTGCCAAATTTTCAGATGCCCCAAGCCTTTGGTAGAATTTGAACTATAAAATTTGTATATACTGCAGATGGGCACAATGAGTTATTGTTTGCTGCAAACTCCGCATAGATATAAGTGCGGTATCTGCCATCCCACATCTGATGGGCAGCTCATGATAGGGAGCGAAGGGAAGAGAAACGACAGGAAGCGAGGTTTCCTCTTGATGAGCGCACCCCGAATGTCTTGGCACACGCTCTTTTATTGTGCTTTTTTACAAGAAAATGATTTAATCAAAGCTCAAGTCAAACATGGTAATCTCATCAGGATGTGCATGTTTACAAAGCTGCATACCGGACAGATTATTTACAATGTGGATAAGCTTATTAACAATCGTCTAGCTCCTTGTCCCTTGTACATGCCTTGCAAAGGTCACTGAAGAGACAGAAGTTAATGATTACACGTGAATGATACAATGTTGCAAACACATGAATGATACATAGTTGCAATGATACATAGTTGCAAACACATGAATGATACATAGTTACAACATCTCCTCTGTTTTTATTATTTATGACGAGTCTTCTTCCTCGTCCGAGAAGACAGGAACCATTTTTATAGAATGCTCGCCGTCCCCGTCATCTAGGCAAGAGTGCGACCCGTCAGCGTCAGGGTTGTCCAAGGAGCGGTAACTCAGCAATGACATTTTTTCGTCCGGTGTTGAGGATATAACATGAGCTTGCAAAACATTAACATCAGCAGAGGATAATTGATTTTTAAAAAATTGCAATATTCTATTAAAACAACAAGGTCCTATAATACATATCAATATAGTGATTATTAATGATCCTGCCAATGCAGTTAAAAAGGTTGTAAGCCATGGCGAAATAGAAAACAAGCCTCCCCCCCTGCTATCGGCATAAAGACAACATTCTTCTTTAAGCATAGCACACAATCCCCCTTGTTTTTTAAAAAATAACAGATCTAAATCTTTACAATTTTGCAAAAGGGGGTATTCCATGGGTACCTGTAGGGATATAAAATCATCAGAGTTATATATACAAGCCATACTTGAATGCAAAATGATTTGGATTTAACAATTTCATCCCCGTGAACACATGCCATGAGACCGGTGGAACAAGTCCAAACAAAATTATTGCCAGGGATAAAATACATTCCTTTCAGGCGTGATGTTAAAGTTCCTCCTGCAGTGGTGTAGATTGCAGGATATCCCCTGGTTGTGTGGGTGCGTCTGCCAAATCGAATTGAAGTGGTGGGTAGAAGTCTTCTATGCGAGAAAAATTGGTTGTAGAACTTAAACGAACGCCTTGAAAGTCAGTTATAGTCCAAGTAATATTATATCTTCTATGAGGCTTCTGCAAATCATCATGGACAGTTTTTTGAAGCGTCGTTTGTTGACAGGATCAGAGTTCGGGTATATAAAAACATCACAAGCAGGAGAGAGGGCTATGGACAAGTTAGTTGTAGAACATTTACGAGATGAGGAGGGAATTCAATTAGTAGAAAAAGGATAATAATTACAATAATGACAATAAAGATTAATTTGGTAATTCATCAAGGATGTAAGTTGGGGTGGGGAAACCCATAATACAATAGAAGGACATCTAGGTCCCCCTATGTTTTAGATTGAATAGAGGAAAAGATTTTAAGGTTCCTTTCCATAGGAAGAGTAAAGAAGGAACAAAAGAGCGAGTGGTAGAGTGTTCTTTAAATAAAACAGAAGTGACAGAATGAAAACTACGGGTAGCATTTTCATGATGTACCCACATGGAACAAGTATAATAGCCTTCTGTTAATGAAATGGTTTTAACACAAATAGTCTTTTGACAGGAAGTATAGGTTTTGTTGAAGTAAGGTAGAAATTGCAAAGAAGATTTTGGTAAGAATATCAGGAAGAGTTTTAAGATACAGATGTAGCGGAGGAATTCCCATGATAGGGTCTAACCGCCCTACCAGGGATCCAGCAAGTGGTTTTGTCTGGCAGTAAGATCGCAGCGTTGCCTCATCCCCAAGTGAGAAGCTCAGCGGGACCCTGCCAGGCAGGATCTGGCAATCTGCGATAATATACCAGAGGTCTGTTAGGCGGGGGGAGGGGGAGGAAAAATGATGTGAAGCAGCAGAAGTGGGAGGAATGCCAGTCAGATTAAGAAAGTTTAAAGTGTAAAGACAAATGTTAAGAGAATTTTGCAATGCTGGGAGGTTCGGGGTTTTTTCCCGCAACGAATATCGATCAAGAGCACGTTTCAGAGATAAGTTCGCTCGTTCCATAATAGCCCCTGGCTGTTGTAGGGAATCCCAAACTTGTGGGTTACATCCCATCTGTTACAGAAGTCCTGGAAAGCAGAACTTGTATAGGCAGGTCCATTGTCAGTTTTGATTTCTTTTGGACGTCCCAGCGAGGCAAAGGTACGAATTGAATGATTGATGACATGTTTTACAGTTTCTCCCCTTTGAGGAGTGGCCAGAATAAACCCTGAATATGTATCGATGGAAACGTGCAAATATTTCCAAGGGGCAAAAGGTGGATACTGAGTTAAATCCATTTGCCAAATTTCACAAGCTTTTAATCCTCTAGGATTTACTCCTATGGGAATGGAATGTCCTGGCTTACTACATGTGGGGCATTGTTGAATAATGGCAGCAGCTTCTGCCTGAGTTAGAGCAAATTGAAAAGTTATCATAACTTGGCGGGGAAGATTCAAACACACTCCCTGCTTCTATTTTATAATGGACTTTTAAAGCCTCCATAATTTTCCTCCAAGTGACCAAAATGCCAATAGGTGCATGAGGAGGACTATGGAGATGTTCACCAATTTTTTGCCAAGTGGAAATTTTTAAGGACCCTTCCTCTGAATAATTGGGACAATGTTGCCACACATAAGCCAATAATGCAGCAATAGGTTTCATTTTTACAGGAGAGCCCTTTAAATTAGCAGAATATTTAGAAGAAGAAGCGACTAACTCCCTCAATTCCTTCAGATGCTGCGTCTGTTGTTGAGAAAAGTTTCCACCCATACTTACGAAAGTCGAGACCGTGTTTCAGATCCAATGATGTGCAATTCGCTTCAGGCCTGGAGATGCACAGCTCCCATCGAGCTGATAAGATATGGGCGCGTCGCTACGTATCCCCCTTAGGGAATCACGTCGGGGTCACCAGAATGCGGTATCTGCCATCCCGCATCTGATAGGCAGCTCATGATAGGGAGCGAAGGGAAGAGAAACGACAGGAAGCGAGGTTTCCTCTTGATGAGCGCCCCCGAATGTCTTGGCACACGCTCTTTTATTGTGCTTTTTTACAAGAAAATGATTTAATCAAAGCTCAAGTCAAACATGGTAATCTCATCAGGATGTGCATGTTTACAAAGCTGCATACTGGACAGATTATTTACAATGTGGATAAGCTTATTAACAATCGTCTACTCCTTGTCCCTTGTACGTGCCTTGCAAAGGTCACTGAAGAGACAGAAGTTAATGATTACACGTGAATGATACAATGTTGCAAACACATGAATGATACATAGTTGCAATGATACATAGTTGCAAACACATGAATGATACATAGTTACAACACATAAGGAGAGGTATCCTGCCAGTAAATGCTCGAGATCCATTCACTCAACCTGACTCCACCCCTATGCAAAAGATTACAGGGCTGTTAAAAGAAAAAAAATGTATATATATTTTTATTTATTTATTTTGTCAAGCGATCATTCGATAACAAATATAGGTATAAACATGATTATGAATACATGAAATGGATATGAATAAATAAAAAAGTAAACAAAAGGACAGGGACAGTAGGCACATTGGTGCGGTTATGCATATCCCCTATAGACCTCTTAGGAAAGGGGTGAGGTCAATAGTAGAGAGTCTAAGATTAAAGTTTTGGGGGTTTGGGGAAGAAACCACAGAATCAGATAGAGTATTCCAGACATTGACCACTCTGTTGCTGAAGTCGTATTTCCTGCAATCAAGTTTGGTGTGGTTTACCTTGAGTTTGTATCTATTGTGTGCTCTAGTAATTGTTGTGGTTGAAGCTGAAATATTCATTGACAGGTAGGACATTGCAATATATAATTTTATGTACTATATTTAGATCGGACTGAAGGCAGCATAGTTCTAGGTTGTCTAGGTCTAAAATTTCAAACCTGGTGACATAAGGTCTGCAACGAATAGAAGAGTGGTGAACTCTTCTTGTGAAATATTTCTGGACTTTCTCAACTATGTTAATATCAGATATGTAATCCGAGTTCCAGACTGTTGAGCTGTATTTAAGTATTGGAACAATTCAGAGTCTGCATTAAGAGATGTACTAAAGCAAGTTGTATTTCCGGATGTGATTGAAACTGCTGTTCTTGGGAGAGTTTTTTCTCCAGCCGAAGGTAACTGGACATTGGGGGCAAAGTTAGAGGTATTAAAGGGACTTTTCTTATTTATGTGGCAGTGTTGCCTTTGTGCCACGCCCCGGGTCATCGGGTCATCACCTATGTACTATAAAGTCCTACATGTTATAGGACTCAGTTATTTGAAGAATTGCTTATCTCTCATGGCTTCTGCCTGTCCAATACAGCTAATAGAATGGATATGATCTGGGTTTCCTCAATTAAACAGCATCTTTCAGGGCCAGAAAGCATGCCTACTTTGCATTGCTGGTCTTCTGAAATGAGACATCGCCACCACCTCTGAATGCTACATGGCTCCAATGATGGGATTCAGTCAGTTTGCACCAGTTTGGGAGAATTGGTTGTTGACTTCAGAGCAGTTTGATGAACTGGTGGTTGGAAGAAATCATTAGGGCAGAGAACTGGTTGTTAAACTATTTGAATCCTACCACTGCATGGCTCCCATACTGATGATATTCTGGCAGAGCTTAAAGATTTCAATGCTTACTCAGGCCTTGGAGCAAGTTGGATGGAATCCCTTCTAAGATGTGTTTGACATATATTTCATATGTTTTCATAGTTGATGAACTTTGATTGTTTTCTATGTTGTATTTGAATTTACATTCATGAATTTTCATCTTTTTATTTTTATAATGCAAATTGCCAAAAATCATTTGGCAGAGCTGAAATTGAAACAAATGATAAATAAAAGAGGGTTTCATCTAATAAATAGCAGAGAGGTACAGTGTTGGTGTTACAAGCAGTTTGAAAAATGGCAAGACAATGTCCACAATTGGATAATCAAACCTCTTCCCTTTTTTATGTGAGTATTGTGCAAATTGCATGAAAAAAGTACAGGACTTTGATTGCACAGTTGTGGCCACCATTCTGACTTCTTCTTTTTTTTACACCACTTATGATGTGCTGATTCTCACACAAAATTCAAACCACTTCTCAATAATTTTCTAAGCACACCTGGCCCCTATTATTTCATTATTCCAAAAGATGCATCTGTACTGTTATATATGTTTAAGAAACTTTGCTAGTTTGTTGAAATTCTATTCAGTCAGTCTGTTTTCAATTATAAGCTCTAAAACCATTTGTTAAGAAATCTAGAAGTGCTATTCTAGAAAGTATAAAACTATTAAAACACTTTAACACTTTAATATTTGAGTCATGAAAACAATCAGATCAAGGTTCACATGGAAAATTGTAACTATGGAGGTTTTCAGTCATTCAGGTCATGGTACTTTTTCAAGAAGCAACTGGGTTTTTTTTCCCTGAAGACTCTTTGCTTTTCATCCAAGAAATAAAGAACTGAAGAAATTTCTTGGAAAACAAAAAAAAAATCAGTTGCCTTTGAAATGCAACTTTGGGAGTAAAAGTGTGAGTTTGTAAATGGAAAACAGGTTTAAAACTTTAATATGTTCAGTAGTAGTAGTAGTAGTAGTAGTAGTAGTAGTAGTAGTAGTAGTGATAGTGGTAGTTGTTTAATGATAGCAGTGTTCCAATATTCAGGGGTTGCCACAAAGAAGAAGTCAAGCTGGTATCCAAAGCACTTGAAGGCAGGACAGGAAGCAATGGATGAAAACTAATCAAGGAATGAAGCAACTTTGCTCTAATGTGAAATCTCCTGACAGTTAGAACAATTAACCAGTGGAACAACTTGCCTTCAGAAGTTGTGGGTGCTCCAACACTGGAGGTTTGTAAGAAAAGATTAGATGACCATTTGTCTGAAATGGCGTAGGGTTTCCTGCCTGGGTAGCGAGGGGTTAACTAGAAGGCCTTCAAGGTCCTTCCAACTCTATTATTCTACTGTAGAATGAATGAAATGAATGAAGTGATAAACAGTGATTTTTAGGAAACTATTCCATACTACTATTCCATACTACTGCATACTTCATGCCCGGGCTCAGGTCCTATTTATTTGTGCACAGAAGCTTCCTTCTGTCTGTTAAGATCAGTGGTTTTGAAAATAGTCCTTTTCCAAACATGTGGTGGAAGAATATTTGGAAAATAGAGAATTATTAACTGTTTTGAATAGCTAATATAGTGATTCAAGTACTCAAGATTCTCTCAAATGTAATATCTATGCCCAAAAATGTGAATGAAAAAATAGAATTTTATTTTTCTTCTGATCTCTTTTCTGGCCCTAAATCAAACCCTTCACGTTGTTTGAATGTAATTTGTTCCTCTGGTTTTTGTTCTGTGATTGAATGTACTTAAACCTTTTTTGGTAGCAACCTTGTACTACAACTTTAACACATTTGAAGAGACAAGATCTATAGGGAAATGTAGAACCAAGAGCCATAAGACACTAGGTTACAGTTCAGATGAATTTGCAATTTAAACATATGATGACTAAGGAAGAGATGTAGAGGCACCGTGAAATATATCCTTTAACTGCCACATCTACAGAAAGGTTAATTAAGTCATCAGTGGCTGGAGAGGAAGGTGTGAAACACTGTTACCAAACACACACACACACACATTTTCAAGTGCAGTACAAATGTGTAAGCTAGAGACATCCCAATAACAGTATGTAGACTGGGATCATTTAAAATACAGAAAGACATCCTCACCATGAAAGGAAGCACAATTAATTAAGGATCCTGGAGTAATAGAAAATGTTGGCGTTAAAGTTTGTCCTCCATTGGGTTATTAAGCAATTCTTTGAGGTACCTCTGGAACTTTGAGATGTCATCAATGGATCCTCACATAAAGTGGGTCCTATTGTGGAGGTTTTAAAAAATGAAGCCAAATTTTTATGAACAGGTAATCTGATATGGAGCATTCCTGAGTCCACAAGTTAGTTTACTAAAATATAACTACAATAAAAGCGAGCTCCAAAAAACCTAGACTTTTTTTTTAATCGCCTTGGTGCTAGAAAGTGGCACCATGAGAAATTATGTAGATGTGTACCTGGTTTTATCAAAAGTACCAGCAGGGTGTGTCTTACCTGTGGTTAATTCTACCCGCCACAAAGGAATGTGTGAGAAATTCAGAACAGATTTGTTACATCTGCATTATTGGCATGTAAAAAACAGAAAAAACAAATCACTGCAGACTCAGAGACTGAGCATTTGCCAGCTAGTAATAAATGAATGTCAGGTTAAGGATTTACAACCAGTGGGGGGGAAAAAACACATGCACAATATCAGTGAAAAGTAGGACTCACGTGAATTTTTTTTTCCCAAACACAGTCTAAAAAATAATTGTATCTTCTTTCTTTCACTCTTGCAGAGATGTCCTTTCAAACAGATTGCATACCTATGAGAAAAGGAACAACAGAAGCATTTTATCAAACCATTCTAAAAAATCATATATTGGGTCATAACAGGTAGGCACCTGATGCTTTTCTTGTCAAAAGTCTGCTTCATCTACTCACACACCATTAGTCTTAGAGCTTAATTCCATTTGTTGCCCGGGCAGGTAAATCTCATACCAACATCTGATGTGGAACCTCCAAATTCTGTGCCATCCTAGCTCAAAAGAGAGATTCTCCACTCATCTCTCATATCTACATATACACATACATATGCATATACTCAATTAAAAATGGGGAATGGAATGAAATTGGCATACTTGCAATCTCTAATATTATTTTTACCAACAATTCCTCTATTGTGGAGGTGTCAAGCTCACGGCATCCTGTTGTTGTCAGGTGATGTATTGCAACTTTTTCTCCCCTTCACTAAATGGGGGTAGGCATGTCCAGTACGTGATGAACTAGTTCTATATGGTTTTAAAAATAAAATAATAAATTGTGAACGAGCCCAATCCGTTTACTACTCATAAAGGAAGTCAAAGCTAGAAAAGCACACAAAGCTAGAAAAGAGGGAGTCATGGGAAGAAATCTTCATCTTTATTTGATGATAAACAGATTTTTTTTAATGACCCACTATCAACCTGACAGCCATTTTTCAAAATGGCAAACTAATTAGTAGGAGTCATGATGTGAAACCACAGAGAATATAGCTTAGTTTGCTGTGTTATGGATAGAGGGGAGTTTGTTAAGAAGAACTGGAGGATTAGAGGAGGGTAAGAGGAAGAGTTTATTGATAGTAAGTGTTGGCAGATGTAACAGGAAGCACTGATTGATATGAGACATTTTTAAGGAGTCTGGGAAAGTTTCTGGAGAAATGTTACACATAAGCAACCATAACAGCCCTTTAGAAACTCATGCCTTGCTCACCTGACAAATGAATTACTGTAATTGGCTTTATATGGGATTGCACCTGAAAATTTTATGAAAGCTGCAGCTGGTCCAGAATACAATGCCTCATTTTAGCAATAGCAATAGAACTTAGACTTATATTTTACTTATTTACTTTACAAGCACTATACTGCTCTGAGTGTTTTACAAATGTCAGCATATTGAGCCAACCATCTGGGACATAATTTTACCAACCTTGGAAGGCTGAGTTAACCTTGAGCCCATCAGAATCAAACTCCAGACTGCAGGTAGAGGTAGTCTGCAATACTGCATCCTAACCAGTGGTAGGATTCAAATTGTTTTACTACCGGTTCTGTGGGCGTGGCTTGGTGGGTGTGTCATGGCTTGGTGGGCATGGCGGGGGGGGGAGAGATACTGTAAAATCTCCATTCCCACCTCATTCCAGGGGAAGGTTACTGCAAAATCTCCATTCCCACCCCTCTCCTGGGGAAAGTTTACTAACAAATCCCATTCTCTCCCCACCCCACTAACCTACTTTCCAACTCTGTTCTCCTGTGCAGGGAAACAAAAGAAGACCCAGCCGATCAGCTGAGACTTGGCAGGCAGAGAATAGATGGGGATGGGACCAGTCAGGAGGGGTATTGGCTGGTTCTCTAAACTGCTCAAAATTTCCACTACCGGTTCTCCACAACTGATTGGAAACTGCTGAATACCACTTCTGATCCTAACCTCCATGCCACAGGGTTCCTGGTTTTATACTCACTTAAGATCAATGTTTTGCAAGTTAGACTGGTAACTGGTTGACTTCTGAGTTAAATTCAATGTCCTTTCAGCCTCAAGATAGCATTGCACAAGAGTTTTTTTCCTCATGCTATCACTCTTCTAAACAGCTAATTCCCAAAATATTGCCTGCGCGCTAAGATGTCAAACCCCCTAGTAGGGATGTTTTAGCTATTATCCTTCTTATCTTCTCATTTTTCCTATTACTTATTTCCTTACCTTCTTGTGACTATAACTTTGTTGTTTGTATCTAATGATTTACGTGGATTGCCTTTATTTAGTATTCTATTATGATTTATGGTGTGTGCTTATTTAGTAACCTATGACTATCACTGAGTGTGTATCTTATAATTTATTGCATTTTATGATTAGGATCATGATTTATCACTTATTGCTTGTATGTACCCTGGGAGTTCATGTACTGGAGACATATTCCCCATATGGCCAATCACTATTGGCCAATAAAGAATTCAATTCAATTTAATTTACATCACCTGTAAACCCCTTCTTGGAATAGGATTCAATAACTGATTTGTTTGGTAACAACATCTGCTAAATTCAAGCAAAATGGGTCCCATTAATTAAGCTTTGCCAGCCAGTTGACCCAAGAAATGTGCCTTGGCACCTACCCTCTGAAATGATATCACCCTAGAGTAGGGGTCTCCAAACTTGGCAACTTTAAGACTTGTGGACTTCAACTCCCAGAATTCTCCAGCCAGCATAGGTGGCTGGAGAATTCCAGGAATTGAAGTCCACAAGTCTTAAAGTTGCCAAGTTTGGAGACCCCTGCCCTAGAGATCCAGACAGCTCCCACCTAATTATATTCAGGAAGCTATTAAAGACTTGGTCATTCTCTCAGACTTTGGGGCAGGGTAAAAGTTGAGCTTCTGCTGGATATTTGTTACAATAGCTACATAATCAAACCTAGTCAGCGCCTAAGAATGCTCTGTTCAGATTTTTAAAAGTCATGGTAGAATCAAGAGTAGAAATATGTACACTTTGTCAGAGAAAGCTTAGATATTAGGAACTTATACATACGTGATAGTCATTTCTGGCTCTAGGGGGTAGTGCTTATCTCAGTTACAAAGCCGAGCCAGCACTGTCCAATGATGCATCTGTGGTCATGAGTAAACGCTGAAGGCGCACGGAAAGCTGTTACCTTCCCACCAAAGTAGTCCCTATTTTCTACTTGCATTTTTACATGCTTTCAAATTGCTAGGTTGGTAGAAGCTGGGACAAGTAATGGGAGCTCACTCCATTATGCAGCGTTAGGGATTCGATCTGCCAAACTGCCAACCTTTCTGATCAACAAGCTCAGCATCTTAGCCACTGAGCAACCATGTTTCCTCATTAGGAACTTAACTATTGTTTATTAAAGATATTTTTCAGCTGTCTTGTTCTCTTTGTGTAGCTAAGATATTTTATAAAAATATGATGAAATATGACACAGCATAATGAAAAAGAATCAAAAAATAAAACCAACTATCTGATCATATCTAACCAATAACATGTTCTAGTGAGATAAAAACATGGTTTTTGTTGGCATTGCAGTCTGAAAGCCTTAAGTGTGACATGTCTCTTGCATGTCACCATGTAGAAAATATTTTCTCTATGTAGCATAGGCACAGAGAAGAAAATTGTATGAAGGACTAAGTATTTCCTCTAGAAGAAGAAACTTATCCATATTAGGAGTCAGGAATAAACTTCAAGAAACTATCAGTTAAAGTTGTGAGTCTGACTGTCAGTTGCTTTTAAAAACTGTTCAGAAAGAAACTCAGTTAAAGTACCTGTAACAAAGTACAGTCTTAACACCCAAAACAGGAAACCATAGCAACCATTCTAAATATACCATTACTTTAATTTGTTCACCTTACACATGTGGGATGCGTAAATCCAAGGTAATCCAAAGTATACTTTAGTTTCTAGAATTACATGTTCAAGCTACTCCCCTTTTCTCAAGTGCTTTCCAGATATACATGTTGAACTACAGTTCCCATAGTCTACAAATTATGTGAGAAATTATCCATGCTGGGATAGTTTGGGAAAACTGCAATAGTTCCATTAGAAAGCTGTTGCCATAAATGAACTTCCATGTTTTACATAAAAGATTCTTTCTCTCGATTCTTTCAGGAGTGATACCGTGGGATAGTGTGTACACTGCTAATTGTGTTTGACGATATACAGTGACGTTGCATTTTTAATATTATTAGAGGAAAATATTTATAGCCCTAAGGATATTATTTCAAGAACTAGGGGCCTGGTTTTCCACCCCATTAGGTTGGCATGGAATCAATGGAGTGAAAGCAAGAATTAAAAAAACAAACAAAGAAAGAAACAGAGTTGGTGTGTGAGTATGTGTGCTGTATGCATGATGTGTATAAATCAAGTGCCGTTTTCCTAGGAAGGTGTCTGCAAAAAGTAACCCTTTGTAAGCAGCATGTTGTTAAATTTGTACACTGAATATTAACCATTCCAAAGAGGCAAAAGGATATGTATATAATTATCATTTTAAAAGCTCTCAATAAGAAGTTAAAATTCTTGCCTAGCAAAGGCTATCGTGCATTTTGGGCTTAGACGAATTGCTGTATTTGATAAGGAAATCAATAGAAGACCAAAAAAAAAAAAACCCCAAACCCATGAAATAAATATAGGAACCTGATAATTATTTGGGACCCAATTAATATAAGAATTGTTGCTAATACTCTCGGAGGAAAACTATTTCATCAAGCACGCAGGTGTACTTTTCAACAGCGGATCTGCCTGATGAAAAATAGCAAGAATTTCAATGACACCTTGAGGGGTCTTATGAATAAAATATCAAAAAATGGACCTTTTCTTTGTATATGGAGATTGTAATGCAAAAATTGAAACAGGTTCATAACATATCCAAGGTAAGATATGTGCTATCTCACATTTATGCAGCCAGACATTCCCAAGTCAAAAGTTTTAAATAATAAAACTCTTTTGGATAAACTTAGCTTCTCTCAGAATTACTGCACACTCCAGCAGGCTTTCAAGGATACATAGAGAAAGTCCTTCTTAAAGGTTCGATAAGGCAATAGCTACACACATGTCAGGAATATGTAACAAGTCACTTCGGTATCGAGTGGCAAAATTCTGAAGCTCCATTTGAAAGCAATAGCAATAGCACTTAGACTTATATACTGCTTTAAAATGCTTTACTGCCCTCTCTAAGTGGTTTACAGAGTCAGCATATTATACACACACACACACCCAAAAAATTGGGTCTTCATTTTACCTATCTCGGAAGGATGGAAGGCTGAGTTAACCTTGAGCCTGGTGAGATTTGAACTGCCAAATTGCAGGCAGACAGCAGTCAGCAGAAGTAGCCTGCAGTACTGCACTCTAACCACTGCTCGTAGTCTAATTAATCAAAATTTGGAATTTTATCTCCAATCATTCGCAGTTCCAACTATATCTCTAATCAAGTTTTTTTTTTTTTTATCAACCTCATTCCTTTTCTGGGAATTATGGTTATTCTAAAAAGAAAAAGGGAGAGAGAGTAGTAATTATAAGCTATGACGCAGGAAGGGGGGATATTAACATCAACTTGTACCAAGAAATCTAAGGCGGGGGTTCCAATCCCCAGGCGGTGGAATCAGGCTGCACAAGCTGCAGGCGAGCATGTGCACGCATGCAACTCCACTTGCACGAGTGGTGAGCACTTGCAAAATTCCATTTCCTGGAAGAAAATACCATCATTTCCTGAAATAAAATACAGTAACGTCTTTTAGAGCTTTATTGAAATCAGAAATAAATCTATTTACTTCTGATTGCCAGCAAAAAAGGTGATGAAATTCTTGTTAAATTGTTGTATTTCGATGTCCTATTCTGTCATCCAAATAGAAGAGGTCCTCGATTCATTTAGTGACTGTTCAAAATTACAACGGCACTGGAAAAAGTGATTTATGACCATTTTGCACACTTCTGACCATTGCAGCATCCCTGTGGTCACATGATCAAAATTCGGACACTTGGCAACTGGTATGTATTTATGACAGTTCAAGTATTATGGGATCCCCTTTTTGCGACCTTCTGACAAAGCCAAGTCCATGGAGAAATCACTTAACAACCATGCTACTAAGTGACTTCTCCATGGACTTTGCTTGTCACAAGGTCTCAAAACTTAACAACTGCACTGATTCACTTAATCATTGTGGCAAAAGAAAAGTCATAAAATGAAACAAAACTTATTTAATAACTGTCTTGCTTACCAATGGAAATTTTGGATTCAATTGTCATAATTCAAAAACCATCTGTACATGTGTATGTTCATGTATATATGTATGTGTGTACACACACACACGTGTATATGTATAGATAGATGATCAATGGGTAGGTAGATAGATGCAGTGGCGTATTAAGGCTCACGGGTGCCCTAAGCACTGACAAATCTTGGTGCCTCTCTCCTTTCTACATACAAGATTTTTTTTACAAATCTTCGTTGGGTTTTTTTTTCTTTCTCATCTTTTTGGTGCCCCTTTGGACCTGGTGCCCTAAGCACATGCTTAGTCTGCTTAGTGGTTAATACACCACTAGATAGATGAATGGATGGAGAGAGAGACAGACAGACAGACAGACAGACAGACAGACAAAGACAGAAAGTGAGAGAGAGAGAGAGGGAGAGGGAGAAATAGTCATTCTGTTTATTTAATATACTGTACACTTAAGTTGCACTCCATATTTTTGTTTGTATTTTCCTATTTCATTTCTTTCTTCCTTGCCTGCTTTTCATTTCCTTATATAGAGTACATACCTAGTATATATTCCTGCCAATTTATAACATGTCAAACATCTGATGCATTGCACTCCAGTCCATAAAAACATATGCTATAATAAATGTGTTAATTTTGAAGGTGTCAGCAGATGGTTAGTTGCTTGGCCTCAACCAATTTTTTTGCCCTTCCCTCTCATCTCCATACTGATCATCAGGAAAGCATCCCAATCAGTAAAACTTCAGCATCTTTTTATTATATCCCTTCTGCCTACATTCACGGATATTTATACACACACACACACACACACACACACACACCACACATCTTATGCAATGGTGGAATATTCTTATCAATCACAAAATAGTTCAAACACCATTCACCACCCCGTGGACACGTAAATCAAGCCAATTCCAAGGGTCATGTGAGTAAGTTCTCAGGTGCACAAATTATCACACATAGATAGAAGCCAGGTTTACTGTCTCTACCTCAGAAATCATATTCAGGCCTGGAAATGTAGCCCAAGCAGGACAGGGATAATTTTCATCAATCCCGATCAAAAAATAAAAGAGAAGAAAAGCATGCTATTTCTTCCAATGATATTGATGTACAAAATATGTACCATATATTTTTTTTCCCTAAAAATGCAACTGATGTAAGATGGGCACGAGTCAGATTATATACCAAGTTTTATGCCTTTTGGATTTTGCTCATGTGCAGGCTCACAGGGATGAAATTGCATTCAGTTTTCCAGGCCATCTATTGAAATATCTGAATGGTCGTCCTTCCAGCTGATTCTTCAATATGCCAGGATACAGTAGCTCTGCAGAAATGACTGGAGAATTGTTGAAGTGCCTCTGTTAAAAGTCCCATACTCAGAACAAATAATTGGATTTGGGTGACCATATCATTCTGCCATTATAGCAACATAGGCAGCTAAAGCTATAAATTGTGATTTATGCACCAAGTTCCTGACCAAGGTAATGTCACTGGAACCGTCATAGTGTAAAATGTCTTGAGGTAGGAACTCTTTTTTCTTTGGGAGCAAAAAAACAAAGTGGTTGATTTGGAAATGAGTGAAGTTTGTTTAAGTGTTGCCAGCCATCTTTGACCTCCTGTTAGAAAGTCTGTGGCAGGTATCTTGGCAGAAAAAGAAAAAAAACCCGAAGACTAGTCGTGCAATAAATACTATGACTGAGATGATGGAAACTAGAAATTTGTAGCCTGTTCTCGTTACTGCTTATGACTATTAATTTTCTCCACACGGTTAAGATCACCATTTGGGAGTGAGGAGAGATTTAAGCCATTTTTCTGCTGCTTCTGCTGCCAAGGTACTTAGCAAGATAGTGTAACTCCCTCTCACTTATTTCTCTAGCGAGAAGACTCTTTAAGACATTACGCAGCCTCGTAACACACTATTGGGACTTGCAACATTTCCAGTGTATATGTTTGCTTGCTAATCTGCATCTCGTCAGTGTATGTTATGTAAGCTGTTTAGGTTCAAGGGTGTTTCACTAGCATAGCTTACTGGGGACTGCATTTTCTCCAGAGTGCATGGCAAGCTCTACATCAAAGCCTGATTGAGCAGAAAATATGTGCTAATGTTCACAGCAGTACTCTATTATGGTATAAATATGCTTGTAAATATTCACTACATGTTATTACGCCATTTGAACCAAGAATATTGTGGGGTTAAAGGTCATCCCTAATGCTGTCTCAGGAGGCAGCCGTTTTGAATATAACCAAATGGGATAATGGTCAGGAATACCCAGAGGGGGCGATGTAGCACGTCGTAAAGAATTGTGCTGTGAGTTTTAAGTTTTCAGGACAACAAAGATGCCATCGAGATAGCTCCTACGCAGTCATTATTAATGGAATGACAAGGCTATGTTAAACAGGGTGCCTTCGCTTCAATAAATCTGGTCCCTCTGCCATTAGTAGTCCTTACAACTGCAAATAGTAGTTAGGTTATAACCTAACATGGCATAATGTTATCCCCTCAATCTCTAATGTATTTTATAATGCTGATAAAGTCAGGAATAGTAACAGTTTAAACCCACTTAATCTGTGAGAAGTTTAAGCATGAATTTCAAATGCAAAAAGCCACTTTGATATTAGTTGGCTTAATTAAATAGAAGGGCTGTTTAGTAGTCGATGCCTCAGAAACATGTGTCTTGGTAAGCCAAAGGAATCCACCCACACTAAGTTCCCTTTATCCCTTAGTGATATGTGCTTAGGAGTGAGCAATTTCATTAATTCCAGTGGAACATGTCATGTTAACAAAATCCTAGGCCTTTGCAAGCAAAAGGCTGCATCATTCTGACCAGTTCTGGAGAACTGGTAGTGGAAATTTTGAATAGTTTGGAGAACCGGCAAATACCACCTTTGACTGGAGATTTTACAGTATCCTTCCCCTGCCATGCCTACTAAGCCACACCCACAGAACCAGTAGTAAAAAAAATTGAATCCCACCACTGGTACCAAGGTAGCCCCCATCTGCAACTGCTTAAAGTGCTATGGGTATTTCTTTGCACAAGCATCTTTTAGCCTTTGCATCCGAAGTGTTACTCACTTTTATACCTATACATAAGCACCTGCTGATTTTGGTAGCTTTCACATTAGGATCAAGCTCTTTAAACATAACTTTAGTGGATGCATATGACAGAACAAGACTATGATCCAATAGATACTGTACACTTATTGTCCCACTGAAAATAAGGGGCTTTTTGATTATGCATGCATTGTGTTGTTTCAAAGCTAGCGCTTTCAACAATCACATTTTTAAAAAATATAGAAAATGTGGCATGTTTCCTTTTGAAATCTGGTATATAAATAAAGCTAACTTTAATATTTATGTATTCATTCATCCGTCCATTCATTCATTATCTGTATGTAGCAATCCATCTCAACAAATTTACTCTTATTATAAAAACTAGCCATAAACACAGACCATCAGATGAAACAAACATTAAAAACCCTTCTATTATTTAAAAATATTGTGAGACCACATTTTTGATGCTACATATCATGCGTAGCCATCTTACCATCTCACCAAGAGTTTACTCTTGCCTGTGAAAAGATATTTCAGTCCACATTGGACTTGGTATAGTAATTGGTTGCAATTATTATAAAATAGAAACTATATACATTGCCATTGGTTTACAGCAAAGAGGTGATAAAAGTTTCCTTAGTCTAAACTTCAATGGCATAACTGATTCTGTTGATATTGTCTTGGTGCTGTTATCATTTGCAGCCACAGATGCAATAAAAATATTCCAAGTTAGAGTGACACAATTCAGCTCAGTGATTTAAACCCAGTGTGATCTAAACTGAAATATGCTTCCTACTTTGTTGAGTTATGGGGAAGTATCACAGCTGTAATATATATTTAGTTACTATGGACAAACTTTTATTCCTATTATATATCTACTTTCCCAAGTCTGGTCTCCTCCACATGTCTTGCAATTTCAGTGCCTGTAAATTCCCTGTCTGTAAAGCTATTTTGCACACTGTGTTCTAAATATGTAATGATGTCTTCTTCAAGGAAGACAGAGTATTAATTCTCTGCTTAATATGCTTCACCTTCATCTTTGCAAATCCACTTCTACATCAAGAGCGTCTAAATGAACTTCTTAAATAAACAGAACTGCATAATTGGCTAGAATATACAGACATTATTTGTGAGGTTTCACAAAGAGATCAGTCTTAAGAGTATATGAACACAGCTTCAGCTCAATAAGAAGGCTGTGCGGAGAGAGTAATTCTATTGACTCTTCATAATAAGATAGGGACAAAAGAGGGTTTTGTCCCCATGTATAATAATGGATATATGATATAGCTTCACCATTAAAAACAGCATAGTTTTTCTATTAGGATGATGAATATCCAGTAAAGCATTTCTCCCTTCCTCACCCCAAAAAAGTTATTTTAATTGGGCCAATGAGATTTAATCTTTTCTTTCTAAACAAGCATACCTTTAGATCTTGCAAAATATTTCTCACATTAGATTATAGCGTTCTCATGGCCTAAACAGCTGAAACCTTAAGTAGCAGTACATGAAATTAGCCATGGTTGAGGTAAGAGAAGTATTGTTTGATAACAATTGCAGGGTGGTCGGAGGCCTACCTTTCAGCAAAAGTGATAAATAAGGCACCTGCAACCTGAGTGAATTCACCATTGAAAAAGAATTTACATATGAATCAATCTGCCACAGTTATATAAAGTCTAATAAAAGATTCTGAGAAATGTCATAGGTTGCACAATTAATTTATGTAAGATTCAAGTCAGATGAGTGACCCTACTATCCATTCAGATGAATTAAAATACAGGATCAATAGGTTACACCTACTTCAGCAGATCAATAACCGTGTTAAAAAGTTTGTCATTACATAAATTTCTCTAATGAACTTCTAAAGGAATCTTGGGCTTTCCCAGACAAAGCAGTCCACGCCATTGCGAGAAAATATTTTTTTATCATTGAAAATAGCTGGGTTAACTCCAAGATCAAGAAATAAACACTTTGTGCATTGCTTGGCGTCAAATAAAGACTGCAATGATGACACTATTGAAGCCAACCTCTTTAACACATTCTTTGGCTCAGTATTTGTAAACAGCAATGGATCATGCCCAGTCAAACCACAGACAACTACAATGATCTAATATATATCGATTTTACAGAAGACATTGTTGAAAAAGCACCACACACTCTAAAACCATCTCTATCAATTGGACTGGATAGAACATATGCCTACTTCTTAAAAAAGCTATCCACTGCCATAGCTGAACCTCTAAGCATAAACTTTGAAAAATCTTTCAGGACCAGCTCCTTCCCAAAACTATGGTCACAAGCCACAGTCATCCCCATCTTCAAAAAGGGAGATCCCAGTCTAGTTGAAAATTACAGACCAATCTCTTTATGCTGCATCACCTGTAAAGTAATGGAATCAATTATTAACCAATCCATTATCCTCCACTTAGAAACAAACAACCTCCTCTCTAATAAACAATTTGGTTTTAGGAAAAAACTATCATGCAATCTGCAACTCTTACACTGCAAAAACATATGGACTACATAACTCGATCAGGGCAAAGCAAATGATGCAATCTACAGAGACTTCAATAAAGCCTTTGATTTAGTGGTACACAACAAACTACTCCTAAAACTAAAATCTTACGTTATCTCTGGACACCTGGATAACTGAATAGAAGCATTCCTGTCAAACAGACAACAAATGGTCAAAATTGGGAGCGTCCTATCAAATTCTGTACCTGTCAACAGTGGTGTCCCCCAAGGCAGTGTTCTAGGACTAACTCTTTTCATACTCTACATAAATGACCTCTGTGATCATATCAAGAGCAACTGCGTTCTCTTCGCTGATGATGTAAAGCTATTCAACACCACAGACAATACTGCTACCCTTCAAAAAGACCTTGACTGTGTATCAGAATGGTCAAACAAATGGCAACATCAAATCTCAACAAATAAATGCTCTGTCCTACATATTGGCAAAAAAAAAAAATCAGAAAATAAAATACAGGCTGAATAGTCAAGACCTTGTTGATGATCCAAACTCTGTCAAGGATCTTGGAATACTCATCTCAAATGACCTAAGTGTTAGAGCCCACTGTAACTACATAGCCAAAAAGACATTAAGAGTTGTTAACCTAATCTTACATAGCTTTTTCTCTGGTAATATTACACAACTAACTAGAACATACAAAACATTTGCAAGACCAATATTCGAATGCAGCTCATCAGTCTGGAATCCACATTACTTATCTGATATTAACACAGTTGAGAAAGTCCAGAATTATTTCACAAGAAAAGTTCTCAACTCCTCTACTCGTTGTAGAATACCTTATGCCACCAGACTCGAAATTCTAGACCTAGAAAACCTACAACTATGCCGTCTTCGTTCCGATAGTATAGTATATAAAATATAGTATTATATAGTATATAACATCATACATTGCAATGTCCTATCTGTCAATGAATACTTCAGCTTCAACCATAACAACACTAGAGCAAACAATAGATCAAACTCAAGGTTAATTGCAACAAACTTGATTGCAGGAAATACGACTTCAGCAACAGGGTCAATGTCTGGAATACTCTACCTGACTCTGTGTTTTTTTCCCCAAATCCCAAAAATGTTAACTTTAGACTGTCTACTATTGACCTCATCTCTTTCCTAAGAGGTCTGTAGGGGGCGTGTATAAGCGCACCAATGTGCCTACCGTCTCTGTCCTATTGTTTCTTTTATTTTTTTTATTTTTCTTATATGTATCCATGTATTCATAACTATGTTTTACTTATACCTATTATCTTGTAAACAATTGACAAATAAAAATAAAAATAAATAAATAAATAAAGGCCTCTGCAACTGGTGTAATGAATACATCCAATGTCTGAAAACAACAATGTTAACAATAGCACTTTCTAGCATTCCAACAATAAAGAAATGTCCCCAAGGGATTTAAATTAAATGCTAAAAGCACCCTGAACATAAAATAGTAAAACAGGCATCTTCTTTGGGGGGGATCTTTTAAGAAAATGCAAGGACGATTTTTGGGCCATGGTGAATATATATATGTTTCAAAGTGTTCCATGTAGAGGTTAGCAAACAAATAGAAGGAGCACCCATGGGATCACCCCTCTCACCTGTCATCGCTAACCTCTGCATGGAACACTTTGAAACACAAGCTCTAGAAAAATATGATCACAAACCCAAACTCTGGCTCAGATACGTAGATGACACCTTCATAATCTGGCCACAGGGGAAAGAAAAACTGAACAACTTCCTCACACACCTCAACAGCCTACACCCCAAAATACAATTCACCATGGAAACAGAAGCTAACAACCAACTTTCCTTCCTAGATGTCTTGGTATACAAAAAAATCCAATGGCTCCCTAGGACACACCATCTACCAGAAGAAAACACATACAAACCGCTATCTACACGCACTCTCATACCACCACCCAGCACAGATCAATTCTGTAGCCGAGACACTCATCTCCAGAACAAAATGCTTAGCCGATGAACAACACCTAGAGACTGAACTACACACTCTCACTGGTGTGCTGACAGCCAATGGATTCCAAAGAAAGATCACCCACCTAATCCAAAAAGAAACCCCAACCAAAATCCAAGACAGAGAACAAGAGAATGGCAAAGCCCTCCTCCCATATATAAAAGGCACTACAGACAAAATCAGCAAGATCCTCCCAAAACACTACATTAAGACAGCATTCTGCACAAACAGAAAGATATCCACCATCCTAAGAAACCTTAAGGACAAAATCGAGTTAGAAAATCAAGGAGTATACGAAATCCCTTGCACTGCCTGCCCCATCACATACATTGGACAAACTAACAGAAGAATAAGTGCACGCATTGAAGAACACAAGAACTCAATCAAAAAGGAAGAACCGACCTCTTCCCTGGTCCAACACCTCAAAGCCACAGGACATGAGATTGACTTTAGAAATACCAGAACTATCACCAAAACTGAACACTTCAGCAGCAGAATAATCAGAGAAGCTATAGAGATAGAAAAACGCCCACACAGCATGAATAAACAAGATGATACCTCCCACCTACCAGCCATTTGGAAACCCGCCCTCATGAACAGACGAGTACCTAACATGAAGAATGACACCAGACCCACACCCCTGAGAGCCACACAAGATGCCACCACCACACTTCCACGTAGAAAGCAGACTCACACCCACACAAAAGATGAGACCCGACTACGTACCAGAAGCCGCACTGCAGCTGCATCACTACCCCCTTCAAACCCCTCTGAGACATACATAAAGTGAACTGACCCCCACTATGAAGATGCAGCACGACCACAAACTCGAAGCCAAACAGCAAGATCACAGCTCACCAGCTCAAATCCCCCAGCACCTAAGACTAACCTGAGCACAACCAAGCCCCCACCTAAACAGAACATGCCTCCAGCCAATCAGAACACATCCAACCCCCCACCCAATCAGAACATAGTCAAACCCCCAGCCAATCAAGTCACACCCCCACTAGAAGTTAAAAGGAAGAAGCAGCTGCAGAACTTCGGTTTGTCGGCTTCGCCAGCGGCAGGGTTCCGCAATCCTGCGCAATCCCTGCCGCGCTAGCCGTTTTGGTGCCTCCGATCTAGATGGGTTTGGAGGCTAAGGCTGCCTTGCAGAGGCAGCCGAAGATAGAAGGAGCTGGTGAGGTGTTTGGGGGTGTTGCAGACCCCCTCCCCAGCCGGCAAAACCCCCTTTTCTCAAGGCGGTCGAGTGGCGGTCTGTAATGGCCGCCACAAAGAAGCCGGCAGCTGGGTAAGACTGAGCAGGAGGAAGAGGGGAGAAAGTTTACAAGAGAAAGTTTTTTGGCTGATCCAGGACTTTAAGAGGCGTTTAATCCTGAGAACTATGACTTTTTGAAAAATACTTGGTTTCCAGAGGAGGATTTCAAGCGGCAAAATTGTGGTGCTGAAAGGAAAGTTTACCCTCCTTCCCTATGGAATCAACAAATGGCCATTGAAAAACCTGTTGTTTTTTATAAAAGGTAAAAACTTGGCTTCTTGTTATAAGTGGGAAGGGAGAAGACAAAAAAATATATATATTAAGATTTTGCTGGAGGAGATGCCTTGAAGATCTTGAGACTAGAAATTGATTGCAACAAGGCTGTAAAATACAGATTGGGCTTTTTTTCTTTTCCCTTTTACTGATACCATCCCAGGAAGAGAAAGTGAGAACTTTGTGCATTGTTTGGACTGATTGATGTCTCTGGGACTTTGAGGAATTATTTTAACTTTCGAAACATTTTGGTTTGCTCTAAGAAGAATAAAGAATGGCTTTATCTGATGATGAACTTGGAAAGGAATATCAAGAAATTAAGGACGCTGTGAAAGAAGCTTTCCTTTCTTTAGAAATGGCGCTTGCTATTTATCAGCAAACACAACAACAGATGGAGGAAATAGAAGGAGAAGAAGAAAAAGAAGAAGAAGACGCCATCTTCAGTGAATCTAAAAAATTAACTAAGAGAGAAAGGAGAAAGAAAGGAAGGAAAATGAAGGACTTAAGATTTAAAAAAACACTTAAGAAAGGAAAAAATAAGATGCAAAACCAACTCAATGTTACTGAGCAAAAGGAGAAAGGATTACAACAGAGAGGGAAAGCTAAAAAGGCGGAGGTTAGTAGAGGGGGGAGGTAAAAAGGCCAGGGGGGATAAGAAAGGAAGGGAAAAGGGAGGGAAAAGCCACAAAGGTATGAAACAAGGTGGGAAAAAAGATTTTTTTTTCGGGATAAAGGGTAAGGTATAATTTCTTTAAAAAAGAAGATTCTGCAAGGTACATAAGCTGGTATTATGTATTAGAAATAGAAAACTAGAATGTTATAAGAATTAATAAAATATTAAAATATTGAAATGTTTAGTAATGATAGATTTTAAAATTTAATAAAATTATAGCACTTGTTTTTTGAAATAGACAATCGGAATGCTATAAGATTTAATATTTAGATTTATTATCTAATTATATTAATTATTATGAATTTATTATTATTTTTCTTTAAAGGTTAGTAGGTAGAATGTACTAAACAGAATCAGACTGGGTATCAGGTGTTATTTTAAATATTAATTTAGGGGGAGGATAGAAAGGCATCATACTCTGACCAGTGATTTCAGGAGAAATTCTTTTTTTTTTTTTTTACTATAGGGAATGAGATAAATGGATAATCTGGAAAGAATGGACAAAAAATACAAATATAATGATTTAAATTAAAATGAATTAAATAAAATAGAAATAAGAAGAACGAAAAGTGGGGAGAAGTTATATAGAAGATATAGAATGGTAAATAAGATAGGTAATGGTATACAAGATGAGCACGAATTTAATTGAAGTCCATACAAAGAGAGGTAATCTGGGGCCAAACTACTTTCTTAAAAGAAGTTTTATATTTTTGTGTTTTGTGTGTCTATGTTTTGCTTGAGAATTAATAAAACCTTGGAGGAATGTTGGATGAGAATAATGGTAATCAAGTCAGAGCGGAATGAAGTTGATGATTATAAATTGGATAAATATAGAAAATAATAATAATAACAATGAAATTGAATACGAAAAGAGAAATAATGAGAAATTTGTTAAGAGATATCTATATGTTTATATTGAAATGGTGTAAAACAGAATTATGTTGCATAAAATAATATTTTACTTGACTTGTAAAATTAATAATGGAAAGAGGTTTTATGTATTTAATGGTTAATGATGGTTTGTTTGTCTGTAAAATCAATAAAATTTGTTTAAAAAAAAAAAAGGAAGAAGCAGCTGCAAGCTCACATCACTCTGAGAAGCACAGAGCTGAAGACCAAGCCTGAAGATGATGAATGAGATTTCATCGAAACGTTGCCTAGATACTTCCAATCTTACGCAGGAGAAAACCCGAATAACCAAAGATCCACATACAAATACCCGCGAGAACCTCAGAAAATATATATGTGTGTGTGTGTGTATGTATATGTATATGTATATGTATATGTATATGTATATGTATATGTATATGTATATGTATATGTATATGTATATGTATATGTATATGTATATGTATATAAATGGAGCATTAGAAAATGCAGGTGATTTTTGGCCCATGGTGAATATATATTCACCATGGGCCAAAAATCATTCTATTTTCTAATGCTCCATTTCTAATTATTTAGAACATAGGTTCTAATGCTGCCTGTTGCAGTGGTGGGATTCAATTTTTTTTACTATCGGTTCTGTGGCTGTGGCTGTGGATTGGTGGGCATGGCAGGGGAAAGATACTGTAAAATCTCCAGTCAGAGGTGGTATCTGCTGGTTCTCTGAACTACTCAAAATTTTCGCTATTGTTTCTCCAGAACTGGTCAGAAACTGTTGAATACCACCCTTGGTGTGTTGGTATGAATAGTAGCAATAGCTCTTAGACTTATATATTGCTTCATAGTGCTTTTCCTAAGCGGTTTACAGAGTCAGCATATTGCCCCCAAAAATCTGGGCCCTCATTTTACTGACCTCGGAAGGATGGAAGGCAGGGTCAACCTTGAGCAGGTGAGAATCAAACTCCTGGCTGTGGCCAGAATCAGCCTGCAATACTTCATTCTAAATACTATGCCATCATGACTCATAATCCCTTCATCACTGAAGCTGTGAGGTTAAATGGCTGAGCATAGAATCTGACTATTCATGAATATTTTTCAAGGAAGATAACCCAATGAAGATAATTACACTCATTGACAAGACTGAAGCATTTGTAAAGTTTGAAAGTGGCTCAGACAGACATTTCTGCAATTCACTGAACCATAAGATGCAGAAGAGGTAAAACAAAATCAGACTTGCAAGATTATCTTAATAAAGATAAATGTAAACATCTTGTGGAATTGATTACATAATTTGGTCTATGTAGTTAGATTGACACATCTGAACCAGAATATGAATAATCAAGACTGAACCCATTATTATATATTTCAGAGGTCATCCTTGATGGATTTATCAAAGGGCCATGGGATACCTGGAAATATATAAATCCATTAGCCCACCTCTCATATCTTGCATCTCTGGGAAGAATGCTATTTTTAAAAGGAAATATGAGAAATGAATCTCTAATAGAATTATTCATGTGGAACTATGAATGAAAAAATGACAATCATATTCTCAAGTCAATAATAGGTAATAGCAAGCACCTATTTTCTGAACTAAATTCAATTTCTTAAACTATTGATACTGTGTGTCATTGTCTCCTCCCCTCCTTCTTTAATTAAGAAATTATGAATCTATTTATTTTAAATATTTGTATCTTGCCTTTCTAGATCAAACTCCTGCTGGTGATTAGTCCTCACAAATAAATCTAATAGATACTAATTAGTGAAATAAGCAATTGTAAATATTGTAGCAACATTAACAGAAAAAATGCAGAAAACTTAGCCCAAGTAAAAATATATTTAACCCTTGGAATTTTTTTCTATCTATGTATCCATCTATCTATCATCTTTTCTTCTGGTGCACATGGCAGGTCAATTCACTCACCCAATGTCACAAGCAACAGTTCATTGCTGTCCTTCACTGCTATAATGTTCTTCCTAGAAACTGTTCTATGGCTGTAGTTGCAAGTTCGCTGCTGCATGTAATGGACCATTATTTAATCCATCAAGGGGCCTGAAATGCTTTTTTTATATTTTAACCAGATTTACTGCTAAATTTGCAACCATTGCACAATGCTTGCATATGACTTGAATATTGGCAAATGACAACTAGAGTCATTGGACTTGGTCTTGACTCAGCAAAGTCCTCCTTAAATAATTAAACAAAGTGCTCAAGATAATTGAAGAGATTAAAGCCTCATCCTTTTGTAAATTAAAAATCCACTGGTGAGCCCAGGAATCCTAATTCTGAAAAATAAAGCATAAAGGCTGAAGTCAGTCAACTCCTGTGTTAAATGATATCCTGTGGCTAGAACTCAGCATGGATCATATGTAGGCATAGCTGTTGAATGCAGTGGGTTTAATTCAACTCCCTTTTCCTAGCCATTAATCTAGAGGGCAAATTGCATACCAAAATTTTTTTTTTTAGCCTTGAATTGTCTTAACTGGGCATTACTGGCACCTGATATACCAGAGCTTTACTGTTGACTTAAAGCTTATTCAAGCTCTCTTTTTCAAGATCCCTTTCCCCAAGATGCTGCATATGTAAATGGTATTTCCATATTAAAAATTCAACCTTAGTCATGTTTACTTCAAATCTGCAAAGCTCATCCATTATGAGGTATTGCTATATCACTCAGAAACATGTCCCAAATGCTGGTAGTAAGTCTCAATAACATATGCAGACATATTGTGTGTTTGTTCTCTATCTATCTATCTATCTATCTATCTATCTATCTCTATCTCTCTATCTTGCATTTGGTATCATAGACCAACATAATAAGTAAAAAGCCGTTGGCTACAAAAAAAAAAACAGTGAACAAAATGAACCTTTAAAAGTTAATGACTTAAGGGTGCTTTTAAAATTGTAAAAAGTATGTTGGGGCTTACCCTATTTGTCATTAACACATATTCTGAAGGCTTGGCTAATATAATGTGACACAAAATTAGTCAAACACAATTCATGCAATATTGTTTAATTTTACTCCTCATTTAACTTGGTTTTAAGCAAAATCATTATGCCACATGATAGCGTTGACATGAACAAGAAATATTTTATAATAGTCTCTGCATTTAGAAATGAGTTATTAGAAGCTGCATGCCGAACACATTCTTAACTATGAAAACTATAAAGCTAATAGCTTAATCATATTTTGACAACATCTACATACTTTATGCATTATTTACAAGAAAGATATAAAAATGAAATCACTGTACTTCTCACGCCATACTTCACAGTCATAGTTAACTGGTTAAAGATGTAACACATTTATCTTCCAGAGCTTTGTATTTGCATAGGAACATTTGCATCTCCTGTGCAATGTGATCTTAATGTAACATTTAATCTTAGTGCTTTACCTCCGTTGTGCATGGTATACTCATTAAAATAATAATGGTAAAAGTAAACCTGCTAGATGTATGTGCTTCAATCATCATTTGTATGAGAACCATGGGAAAATAAAGGGCGACTGAGGAAAATGCTTACATGAATTAATTCCTTATTTTCTGTATTTTATTTTAAAGTTTAAAGATTTTAGAATCATTTGTTAGGCTTATCAGTTTACGTGTTTCTTATGGACTTCAAGCTGCCATTTAAATAATTTGAACTAAGGTTATCTAATCTTGCCTGCATTTGGAAGTTAAACAAAGTTACATCTGTTCATACTTGGATAGGAAACTACTTGGAAAAGCCTGGATTGTAGGCTACACTGGAAAATCCAAAATCATCCTATAAATAGATCCTAGCAAACTATTTCTGCAATGTTTTCTCAACCTTGGCAACTTTAAAACATGTGGTTTTCAGGTCCCAGTATTGGGAATTGAAGTCTACATGTTTTAAAGTTGCCAAGGTTGAGAAACACTGCTATAGAGAAAACATCATAGATAACATTTATATTTTAACTAGCAGTTGTAAACTCCAGTTGTATGAAAGCTTCTCACTGGAAGTACCGTTAATACAATGCATGAATCAAGTTTAAAAAAAATGCAGAATGAATATTGCTTCAAGCATTTGGACAGAGATAAACTAAATGTCTACAATTGTGACATGTGACACTTAAGCTTTGAATTAAATGTGAGTAGTAAAGCTTCCTGGAATATTTACCCAAGTACAATTCCCTAATTGTTTTTTCATCCTTGGTTGCTGTGTTAGCTTTGTGAAGTATGATAATGCCAGGAAAAAGAAAAGGATGTCCGATTCAATCTGGATTTGCCTCTGATAATTTCAGGAATGAATCAGAGATTGTTGCTTGATGTCAAGCAATAATGGTTAACTTCTCTACCCAGTTTAATTCATCTTATTACCACTCGAGAAATTAGTGAATTCACTTTCTTTTCTTATTTTATCAAAGAATTCTGTGTGCATACAGTAATTGGCTTTTCTCTCCCATTTCACTGGGAAAGGCAGAGTGTTGAAATTTCTCTGACCCACAAATGACCCCGTGTTGACCTCAAAGGACTACTTTGTCTTTTCAGTCTCACTGGTGTGCCTCCTGGGTATAGTCGAAATTGTATCTGGTGATTCCATGATGTGGCCAACTATCTACTAAGGACTGAACTAACAGCACTATGTTCAATTAATTCTGAGAACACGGGATGGCCTTGAAGCACAATTCCAGGTGAAAAATGATTTTTTTTTCTCACCCTCTGCAGATCCCAATGGGCCATCTATCTTTAATAAACCCTGATCATTGAAATGCACAAAAGCATGCAAAAGACATGCAAATAAAAACACATTAAGGCATAGAGATGGGATTATACCTAGTGCGAGTTAGACATTGGGAAGAAATGGAGGCAGCCTATTTTCCAGATGCCCTTAGTAAATAGCGATTTGGGAACAAAATTGCAAAAAGGAAAAGACCAAAGTAAATAGTATCAGGGCAAATGTACTGAATGGCAGAGCCAGTGTACGTGCAAAGAAATGCTGTATTGAACTTTTAGTTATTTGTTATATTATCTGCACTCCTACAATGTTTGGCTGAGATTGCTCTTGTAAAGGTCCTTACTGAGGTAAATAAAACTGTAGAACCTTAGAAACATTGTATTATTACGGCCGCCAAGCTAAGGTGTACAGTACAGGAAATATCTCTCTGAGGAATAAATTACATGTGATGAGGGCCAAAAGAATACAGCTCCTGTTTCACGAAGTCTTCCAGGCAAAAGCAGAGATTTGGCAGTTTTAGCATTGCTTTCAAGACAATACACGTACACCAAAAACATTATTCTTCACAGAGGACCCTAGAGACTTTCCCAATCATCTGGACACTCAAAGTTATTCCATAATCTCAGATTCTACACAGATCTTCTTTATTAATTTTAATTTGTCATCAATAACCTGACAGGCTCTCTTCGGCAAGAAATACTGCATTAACTGTTTCACTCATTGTGGCAGCTATTAAAAATGTGATAATGATTAGCAGTAATGAGGTCAAATAGAATAATGTGAGTATACGTTGCTACTAGCAAAATATAACACAAGAGGATTTATTATGTTCACTAGCTGAAATGTAATTTAAGAACAGGATATTGCCACCTGCAATGGAGTCTCATAGAGTTATCCAGATCATTTAGCCATGTCCTCCTAATATGTTTAATTTGCTTCTACATATATTACCATCCCTTGCATTTTAAATAATTTAAATAGCTGTTGCTATGAACTTTATGTAAACATAAAGATATAAACAAATCCTTTCGATGATCATCAATTCAGACAAGCTCACTGTAACTAGCAAAGCACAGCCATACATTATGCAATGATTTATTGATTAAAAATGCAATTTTCTTACCTTAAAATGAATTAAAACTTCCCCTTTCATTTCCAAGGTGAATAGTTTATATTCTTCCTGAAACTGCAATCCAAAGTATATTTGAACAGGTAAGTCTGCTTTGGAGGATATATCTAAAGACTTAATTAGAACTTATTCAATAAATAATTGAAAAATTCTGCTATGTGCAGAATGAATAAACCTTTCTTAAACTATACATAACCCTAATGGATATTGTAGTGTGATATAGGAGAAGAGCAACCAGAGCTGGAACGGGAGAGTTAAATGTGTCATTAGCTTAGCCTTAGTGTCTTTATGTTGCCATAAATTATCCAAGTTCAGGCCTCCTTGAATTCTGTTAATCCTTATTTGGTGTAAATTCAATCTTTCTGAACTGCAGCTTAACATATGGTCCTGATATTTTGCACCTGACAGGTGTGTTTTAAATCTAGAGATTTGATTGCATACATAACGTTTATAGTATTTAAACACTAATAGTACATAGTAGCACACTCTTAATTATATGACTGCATAAGTATTTTTTTGTTTGTTTGTTTGTTTGATTGATTGATCAATGGTATAAAGCTGCCCTTCTCAACAAGTTTTTGATTTTTGGTGAACCGAAGACTCAGTTTGTTTCCCCACAATGGAAGGTAACATAGATTTATACTTTATAGCAGTTTTAAAATGATCAGATCTATAGATAATGATTTAAACCTGAAACTATTTGCTGGGGTGAAGATGATACAGAGGTTACTACTTAGAATCAGGAAAATTTTTTGTAGGGAGACTAATAGCTGGGATGAGGTATCCCTATACAACTATTGCATCAGGGGCTTTGACTAGTATGTCTCTGTTGCAAAAAAACCCCGAAGCCCATGTTTCTTATGGATTCATATGCTTGGATAAAATTTCTATATTGAGGAT
This sequence comes from Hydrophis major, assembly GCA_033807585.1. NCBI lineage: Eukaryota > Metazoa > Chordata > Lepidosauria > Squamata > Elapidae > Hydrophis > Hydrophis major. The sequence continues at coordinate 77,394,340 of CM066331.1, forward strand.
ATAAATTCTAAAAATAGTTATAGTACTACTGCGTATAGATATATATGAAAACTATTTTTATTTCTATAAGCCATATAGCTCAGAGATACTCTCCTTCAGATTGTAGAATAATAGACTTGACATGCTAATAGATTTTGCAATTATAGTCATGTTTAGAAAGGCACTCTTCTGAAAGTATTTGATTTACTTTCAGTTAAAATTTGAAGCCATTACTCTTCAGCCTACTGCTATAAATATAGCTATTTCAGAAGTTCAAACATAGCAAATGGCAATATATGGCTAAGTCCATACTCAATTCACTTTAGGTAAGTGAGGATATTAGATTACAAAGTAAACATGAATCAAGAAGTAATGAGTATTTAGAAAGTTAATGCTCCAAATCTCAACCAGAAGTACTGTCTTATTCTGCATTGATCAGAATTTGCTCAAGCATTGTGTCAAGTTTTGAACCATATGCTTTAAGGAGGCTATCAGTTAAGACTGTGGAAAATTTAGAAAGGCTTCCTACAACAAAAGGAATAATGCCTTATACAGTAGTGTCATCTGGCAGTTCTATTAGCTGAAAAGGTTTCTTCACATGTTTATACCCAATAGGTGCTTCCTCGATGGCTTCTTCTAACTATGAGAACTACTGGAACCCACAAGGAGAAAAATAATTTGGTTTCCAAGGTGCAACCAACTAGAATGGAGCCTAAGGATGGCAACAAAAATTTTCAAATATGAAGACAAGGAATTTTAACTAAGCATTACAAAATGCTTTCAAATGGTATTACCTGTCTGGAAGGGAGAGGGGTCATTTTCCATAATTTTTAATCAGATGTTGCAAGTCCATCTTTTGAGAATGCCATAGATATCTTGCAGAGCCAAACAAAGCTTTTGTTGAAATTTAAGGTCACTTCCAACTCTGCATTTCCATGGCTATATTCGCATATTATATTAAGAGAAGGTTTGCTTAACAGGGTTTAGTAAATAAAATTTAATTGGATTGATTTGCATAATATGTGATGATGTAAAAATATGGTTTAGAAACAACGGTAACTGATTCAGACACTGTACTAGATTACAGAGAAGCAAACTGCATCTTAGTAGCATAGAATGATGTGTGACTGCTTTTTTGAGTTTGTAATATTAAATAGACAGAGTTCTTTTTCTTAAAAATAATGTAACCTACAGATGAATTTGTCATATTGACTGTTCATTTCAGGACCATAATCTAGAGTAGAGACTTTTCTTCCATAATGTTCAGATTTGGCTTTTGTACCCTGACTTTGCTGAATTAAAATCTGAGCAAAGATATGGTGTGATAGTAAACCCTAATTATCTCAATGAAGATGAACATTTTATACAAAAGCTCTTCTATCTTCTCCAATTCTGACTAAAAGAAACATTGTTATTAAAATTTATCTATTGTAGAATAAAAGCTGAAGTAAAAGACAATTTTCAGTAGATCCCAGAGTTGGAGAGCCAAACCTATTATTATAGTCGGGCTGCTGGTGGTCTTGTTATTAAAGCAGTCAGGTGGATGTCCGTAGAAGTAATATTATTCTAGACAGTCACACAATCCGCCAGACATTTAGACTGGATTTGGCATTTTTGTCCATGTATTCAGACCTTTCCAAGGACCTAAGATAGGCAGGTACTACTGTTTAATGATATTAAAGGTATTGTCACAAGATGTAACCTGTTCCCAATAAAATTGCCTTTTGCAAATGAATGATGCTGATAATGTTAAAGTGGTCTCCGGAGGGCTGGGTATTGCACTAGTGGTGGGATTCAAATTATTTTACCACTGGTTCTGTGGGCATGGTTTGGTGAGTGTGACTTGGTGGGTGTGCTGTGCCCAACCCCGGCGTGCAGCTTTCCCACACCAGCTGAGACCTGCAGTGCCAATCAGCTGAGAGGATAAAGAAGAGAAAAGCGCAGGGGCTGGTGAGAAGGCCAATCCTGCACTTTTCTCTTTATTTTCCTCTCAGCTGATTGTCGGAGGATTTTTTTTTTCCTCCTCTCAGTTGATCATCAGGTTTTATTACTACTGGTTCGGCCAAACCGGTCCCAACCAGTAGAATACCACTACTGGATTGCCCCCAAGGCACTTTTTTGCAATGTCCACTATCCAAATATTTTTGTCTTTCTTATCAACTATTGTTAAATCTGGAATGTTATGTTGTAAATGCTTATCTGAATTTTAAAGTCACAGAGCACTATAGTTTCTTCATTTTCTATTACTTTGTCTATTTTGTAGTTCCGCCAGTTGTTGCTTGCAGGCAAGTGGTATTTCTTGTAGATATTCAATGCACCATTGTTGCTTCTTTGTTATGCTATTGTTTGTAATCAGTCTGGCTCTTGATTGCCCTGAAACAGCTAAGTAGACAGTCCACTATTGTTGTTATTGTTTTTGCTGTTGTCTTCTTTGCAGAGGCAGTATCTGCTCTTTATCACTGTCTCCTTAATTCTACTTTTATGCTTTTGTTTTTAGTCTTGTGCAGACAAAATTATTTTTTCCTTCAAATTTCTTGCTCTTATCCATTGCCAAGTCTTGTTATCTGCTTTCTGGCTTTTTTTTAAAGAACTGTATTGGCCATATTGTGCTTTTCCTTATGTTTGTTTTCTATTCTTTATTTTGTCTTTCTTATAGGCCAGTTTGGTCTTTTCAATGTTTAGTAAGCCTTCATGATCTACTAGCTTTAATGCATCTTCTTCATTCTCCTCCTCCTCCTCCTCCTCCTCCTCCTCCTCCTCCTCCTTCCTCCTCCTCCTCCTCCATAAATAAAGTATTTAGTTCTGTTTGTGAATCAAACAGGCCCAAATTTATTTTAGCCTCCATGAAACAATATAAAAATATTGTAATATAAGCAGAATATATATTTGCCATTATTGGAAGGTTTTACTGAAAAGGCTTTTAAAAATCTTTGCGCTATACCATTTCCAAATCTCATTGGACACTTCCAAAGTACAAAGTTAAAAGCATCCTCTCTTACAAAACCCAAATGAACAATTCCATGACTTGGGAGTGCATATAGATGAGAATATTAAATCATATTCAAACTATGTACAGAGCATGTGTTATACTGTGATTTCTTTCTATTTTCCCCTAGCAAAACAATGGCTGGAGTTACTTTGCTTAAGGAAACCCCAATGGAGTTGGGTTGCTTAAGCCTCTTTTGTATTTCTGTAAACAAGTAACAGCCTTCCAAGCCTGCTGTTCATGTGATGTAACAACAACTCACGACTTTACATACTGAGCTAAATTTGAATTGATTATAGGTACAATGTTTGTAATTCTACATCAAGCGGCACTTGTGTCTGGCATTTATTTGTGCTGTTATTCTGGCAGATTCTTCCACAGAGTCTTCTCATCTGATATGTCAAGTCTACAATCAAAGCAGAATAGTGAATTCACTTTTACAGTTAGGTGAGCTGAATGCTATTACCCATGTATTTGTCACAACCCGCAGATCCCAGTCTGTAATCTGCCATCTGGATGGATGCTACAAAGTTAAGAGGCAGGGACATGCATTTCTCAGTAACTACCTGCTGTCAGCTGTTATTTTAAGGATCCTGTGATTTTCTTTTATTTTGACTAGGGAAAAAAACAAGGCAGCTCCAGTAATAAAAAGGTATATCAACCAGTCACTTTCTGGCAGATTTGTCACCAGTGTGGATAGAAATAAGGGTTTTGTAGTTGTTAGCAAATGTATACACTGGAATCTAACACTGAAAATCTACCATGGTGTCTCAAAACAATTCTTTTAAGAACATTGATGTGAAAAAAATAAATAATACACATTCACACATACGCACTGCAGCTTATCATTCATATATACTATGCCCACTATGGTAAAAATAACACACACATTTATATGGAAGAGAGATAATGTGGTGTAGAGATTAAGGTACTGGACTAGAAGGAGGGAGTTCCAGGTTCTAGCTCCTCCTTAGTCATAGAAGCTGGCTAGATGATTTATCTATCATAGTCCTAAACTGGATTATGAAAAATAGTTGTCAATCAAACTGCACTGGATTAACATGTCTGATTAAAGCCTATAACTGTGATGGTGAACCTATGGCACGTGTGCCACAGGTGGCACGCAGAGCCATTTGTGCCAGCACAGGAGCCACAGGCAAACTTATCTCACTGCACTTGCGTGCACCTCCCAACTGATTTTTGGCTGGTTTGAGGCCCTTTTCAGCCTCACAGGCTTGAGGAAAGCCTCTGCAGCCTAAAAATAGGCCCGTTAGAGTGACGAAACAGGCCTATTTTTCAGGCTGCAGAGGCTTTCCTCAAGCCTGGGAGGCCAAAAAAGGCCTCAAACCAGCCAAAAATGGCAGGCGCAGTCCAGTAAGGGGGCAAGGGAGTCCACAGCCCCCCCCCTCAGTCCACTTCTCTTCTCCCTATATACCAATGATTGCATCTCAAATGATCCATCTGTTAAAATACTGACGTTTGCTGATGACACAACAGTGATTAGTCTCATTTGAGACAACGATGAATCCACATACAGACAGAAGGTTATACAACTTGTCTCCTGGTGCAACCAGAACAATCTGGAACTGAACACACTCAAAACCGTAGAAATGGTGGTAGACTTTAGAAGAAACCCTCCCATACTACCACCTCTAACAATACTAGACAACACAGTATCAACAGTAGAGACCTTCAAATTTCTAGGTTCTACTATACCATGACCTAAAATGGACACGTAACATCAAAACATCATCAAAAAAGCACAATAAAGAATGTTCTTTCTGCGCCAACTCAGAAAGCTCAAACTGCCCAAGGAGCTGCTGATCCAGTTCTACAGAGGAATTATTGAGTCTATCCTCTGCACCTCTATACCTGTCTGGTTTGGTTCTGCAACCCAACAGGACAGACACAGACTTCAGAGGATAATTAGGACTGCAGAAAACCAATTATTACCAACCTGCCTTCAGTTGAGGACCTGTATGCTGCATGAATCAAAAAGAGGTCTGTGAAAATATTTACAGACCGCTCACATCCCGGACATAAACTGTTTCAATTCCTTCCCTCAAAATGATGCTGCAGAGCACTTCACACCAGAACAACTAGACACAAGAACAGTTTTTTTCCTGAAAGCCATCACTCTGCTAAACAAATAATTCCCTCAACACTGTCCAACTATTTACAAAATCTGGGCTACTATTATTATTAATCTTCCCATCACTCCTTATTACCCATTCCCTCCCACTTGTGACTGTATGACTGTAATTTTGTCGCTTGTATACTTACGATTTATATTGACTGTTTCCTAGTATGATTTAATTGCTTATTGTACCCTATGACTATCATTAAGTGTCATACCTTATGATTTTCGACTCTTGACGAATGTATCTTTTCCTTATGTATAGTGGGAGTATTTACACCAAGACAAATTCCTTGTGTGTCCAATCACACTTGGCCAATAAAGTATTCTATTCTATTCTATTGTGCGTGCATGTACAGGCAGTCTGGGGAGGTGCGCATTGAATTCTGGGTACCGGCACATGACTGCGCATGCACTAACACACCCGCAGCTTTTGGCACAGGTGCTCAAAAAGGGTAGCCACCACTGGCCTATAATCTTCACTGAAAAAGTTTTTATCCTGCAGTGGATTGATTATCCATCATTTATTATTGGTCAGACACCCTGCCTGCCTGCCTGCCTGCCTGCCTGCCTGCCTGCCTGCCTGCCTGCCTGCCTATCTATCTATCTATCTATCTATCTATCTATCTATCTATCTATCTATCTATCTATCTATCTATCTTTCTTTCTTTCTTTCTATCTATCTATCTATCTATTTATCTATCTATCCATCCATCCATCCATCCATCCATCCATCCATCTACCTACCTACCTACCTACCTACCTACCTATCTCATTGCTGAACTTAATAAATGCACATAAATATTTCAATTTTGGTGTCAGGATAGTTACTTTTGTGTGTGAATACCTCTATATAACAACTGAGTGTATAATTCTCATAAAAATAAAAAAAGTAGCAGTCTGGTAACGTATTTTTTTAAACTAAAACTTTAGCGAGTACTTGAGTTAATTAAAACTGAGTTCAAAATTCACTAAAGTTGACAAAGATTCTTCCTGAATATGTATATTATTCGGGCCTGTTCATATGAGTTTATTTTTAATTTAAAAAGCACAATGTAAGTCACTGGAAATGGAGAAATGCTACTCAAAGGTGCTAATATGAGATCTACATACTCTCTGGATTTACCCAAGAGTCAGGCAAAGGCAAGTAGCCATAGTATTGGGTTAGTTGCATTTTGTATCCTAGTCTGTCTTTCCCTCCAACAATTATGAGTTTAAACTGCTGATCAACCAAAGACAGTAAAGGATATTTTTCATTTATTCCAGGATCTAGAAAACAGCTATTGTATCCTATCATTTGGCTTTTTCCATACTGTTTACATAAATAGACAGCTTTTGAATTAGACTCATTCAAAATCTTCAGAATTCTTCCCAAATCAAGTCTCCAAGCATCTCTAGCATCTTCGTATCAATGATTGGTTGGGATATCTCAGAACACGAGTATAAAAATATACTGGCATCATCAATGTTGTCCCCCCCCCCCCCCATTTGATTATAGATCAAGAGGCTAGTTGTAGTGGAACCTCTTCCTCTATCTCCTTGAGATTCTAACATATAATTAAAAAGCTACATGAATAGATGTCTATACAGAATATGGTCATTTCACAGTCAAACTCAGAAATAAGAGTTTTGAATTAATTATAAGAATCCTTCCTGTGGGAAAATTCTTTTGTTTTAAGTGCTTTAAAAATCTTTTTAAAAGAACCAACATGATAGGATGGGACTTTGAAGGTTGGACATTACAGAACAAGAAGGACTTAAAAATTGCAATTAAAGGAGGTTCCAGTTCCGCGTGGCTTCGGTGGCAGCAGGAATTCGTGACCGTTCGCGATTCCTGCTGTGCTTGCTGCCGAGGTACCCCCGATCCAAATGGGTCAGGGGGATATGGCTGCCCTGTAGGGACAGCCGAAGAGAGAGGGGAGCCGGACAGGGAGTTGGGGGTGTCACAGACCCCCTCCTTGTCTGGAAAAACCCCTTTTTTCCAAGGTGGTGGAGCGGCGGTCAGCAATGGCCGCCACGAAGAAGTCTGCAACCGGGTAAGATTGTGCTGGAGGAAGCAAGAAAAGTGAAAGTGCTGACTGAGCCGGGTCAATCAACATCTTTTAAATTCACTGGAACGGAGCTGTCTGAATTGCTGGAGGATGCATTGTATCCCTAAGAAGATCGAAAGCGGCGGAGAAGCTGTCAAAGGGAACTTTTTTTTCTTCACTCTCCCACCCCATGGAAACAGCAGATGAAGATTTGAAATTTGTTTGGGCACTGAAGGTGAACTATTTTGAAAGTTGAAGTTAAGGGACAAAAGAGTTCTTGGACATAGGACTTAAAAATTTAAGAAATTGGAAAACCCTTATTAGAGGTATGGATTTCTGATCATTTAAAAATTGATGTTGCAAGTGGGAAGGGAGAGGAAAAAAAATTGGAGCAGAAGTGAAAAGAGGAGGAGATTGCCTAGAATCTCAAAGAAAGATATATGGTAATTGGACCTCTTTGATTAAACAGTAACCCCAGAAAGAGAAATAGAAGAAGGAAGAAAAGTATTAACTTTTGGAACTTTTTTTGAATTATTTTTGATTAAAAATACTTGGTTGGTTGTTTTGGGGAAAGTTTCTCTTTTCAGGATGGCATCGCTTGTTAAGCCTGTGTTCCCCAACCAGGGTTAAGGAGACAAGTTAAACAGAATGTGCAGCATTAGTCAGATAGGCACACAGATAAATGAGTGAGATAAGTTTGTATGTTTATTAACATACAGTAAAAATAACAGATACGCTTGTGCTATCAAAAATATAGTTTATTCCATTTATAGCATAGTCAAAATAACAGTCCATTAGTCATGTATCATTTAGTCAGTCCATTCAAGGATATTCAGTTAGCAAAGTCCGTGTAGAATATCCTATGTCAGTTCACTTACAAATCAGTCCTTTGTCTCTCTCCCGTTCGAGTAACGCAGTCTTGAGTCCATGCAGTAATTAGGGATCATCAAAGCCAGAGAGAGCAAGCTGATGTTCCTTGCTTCTTTTAAAGTGCTTTTCACAATCACTCCTTTAATTACATTCCCATATTTAAAGTTGCAGACTGTTGTAACTATGTATCATTCATGTGTTTGCAACTATGTATCATTGCAACTATGTATCATTCATGTGTTTGCAACATTGTATCATTCACGTGTAATCATTAACTTCTGTCTCTTCAGTGACCTTTGCAAGGCACGTACAAGGGACAAGGAGCTAGACGATTGTTAATAAGCTTATCCACATTGTAAATAATCTGTCCGGTATGCAGCTTTGTAAACATGCACATCCTGATGAGATTACCATGTTTGACTTGAGCTTTGATTAAATCATTTTCTTGTAAAAAAGCACAATAAAAGAGCGTGTGCCAAGACATTCGGGGCGCGCTCATCAAGAGGAAACTTCGCTTCCTGTTGTTTTCCTTCCCTTCGCTCCCTATCATGAGCCGCCCATCAGATGCAGGATGGCAGATACCGCATTCTGGTGACCCCGACGTGATTCCCTAAGGGGGATACGTAGCGACGCGCCCATATCTTATCAGCTCGATGGGAGCTGTGCATCTCCAGGCCTGAAGCGAATTGCACATCATTGGATCTGAAACACGGTCTCGACTTTCGTAAGTATGGGTGGAAACTTTTCTCAACAACAGACGCAGCATCTGAAGGAATTGAGGGAGTTAGTCGCTTCTTCTTCTAAAGATTCTGCTAATTTAAAGGGCTCGCCTGTAACAAAGAAACCTATTGCTACATTATTGGCTTATGTGTGGCAACATTGTCCTAATTATTCAGAGTAACGGTCCTTAAAAATTTCCACTTGGCAAAAAATTGGTGAACATCTCCATAGTCCTCCTCATGCACCTATTGGCATTTTGGTCACTTGGAGGAAAATTATGGAGGCTTTAAAAGTCCATTATAAAATAGAAGCAGGGAGTGTGTTTGAATCTCCCCCGCCAAGTTATGATAACTTTTCAATTTTCCCTAACTCAGGCAGAAGCTGCTGGCATTACTCAACAATGCCCCACGTGTAGTAAGCAAGGACATTCCATTCCCATAGGAGTAAATCCTAGAGGATTAAAAGCTTGTGAAATTTGGCAAATGGATGTAACTCAGTATCCACCTTTTGCCCCTTGGAAATATTTGCACGTTTGAATAGATACATATTCAGGGTTTATTCTGGCTACTCCTCAAAGGGGAGAAACTGTAAAACATGTCATCAATCATTCAATTCGTACCTTTGCCTCGCTGGGACGTCCAAAAGAAATCAAAACTGACAATGGACCTGCCTATACAAGTTCTGCTTTCCAGGACTTCTGTAACAGATGGGATGTAACCCACAAGTTTGGGATTCCCTACAACAGCCAGGGGCAGGCTATTATGGAACGAGCGAACTTATCTCTGAAAAGTGCTCTTGATCAATATTCGTTGCGGGAAAAACCCCCGAACCTCCCAGCATTGCAAAATTCTCTTAACATTTGTCTTTACACTGTAAACTTTCTTAATCTGACTGGCATTCCTCCCACTTCTGCTGCATCGCATCATTTTTCCTCCCCCTCACCCCCGCCTAACAGACCTCTGGTATATTATCGCAGATTGCCAGATCCTGCCTGGCAAGGTCCCACTGAGCTTCTCACTTGGAGACGAGGCTACGCTGTGATCTTACTGCCAGACAAAACCACTTGCTGGATCCCTGGTAGGGCGGTTAGACCCTATCATGGGAATTCCTCTGCTACATCTGTATCTTAAAACTCTTTCTGATATTCTTACCTATATCTTCTTTGCAATTTCTACCTTACTTCAACAAAACCTATGCTTCCTGTCAAAAGACTATTCGTGTTAAAACCATTTCATTAACAGAAGGCTATTATACTTGTTCCATGTGGGTACGTCATGAAAATGCTACCCGTAGTTTTCACTCTGTCACTTCTGTTTTATTTTAAAGAACACTCTACCACTCGCTCTTTTGTTCCTTCTTTACTCTTCCTATGGAAAGGAACCTTAAAATCTTTTCCTCTATTCAATCTAAACATAGAGGGACCTAGATGTCCTTCTATTGTATTATAGGTTTCCCCACCCCAACTAACATCCTTGATGAATTACCAAATTAATCTTTATTGTCATTATTGTAATTATTATCCTTTTTCTACTAATTGAATTCCCTTCTCATCTCGTAAATGTTCCACAACTAACTTGTCCATAGCCCTCTCTCCTGCTTGTGATGTTTTTATATACCCGAACTTTGATCCTGTCAACAAACGACGCTTCAAAAGAACTGTCCATGACGATCCGCAGAAGCCTCATAGAAGATATAATATTACTTGGACTATAACTGACTTTCAAGGCGTTCGTTTAAGTTCTACAACCAATTTTTCTTGCAGACTTCTACCCACCACTTCAATTCGATTTGGCAGACGCACCCACACAACCAGGGGATATCCTGCAATCTACACCACTGTAGGAGGAACTTTAACATCATGCCTGAAAGGAATGTATTTTATCCCTGGCAATAATTTTGTTTGGACTTGTTCCACCGGTTTCATGGCATGTGTCCACGGGGATGAAATTGTTAAACCCAAATCATTTTGCATTCAAGTATGGCTTGTGTGTATAACTCTGATGATTTTATATCCCTACAGGTACCCATGGAATACCCCTCTTTTGCAAAATCGTAAAGATTTAGATCTGTTATTTTTTAAAAAAACAAAGGGGATTGTGTGCTATGCTTAAAGAAGAATGTTGTCTTTATGCTGATAGTGGGGGAGGGGTTGTTTTCTATTTCGCCATGGCTTACAAACTTTTTAACTGCATTGGCAGTATCATTAATAATCATTATATTGATATGTATTATAGGACCTTATTGTTTTTATAGAATATTGCAATTTTTAAAAAATCAATTATCCTCCATAACTGCTGATGTTAATGTGCTATTGCAAGCTCATGTTATATCCTCAACACCGGACGAAAAAATGTCATTGCTGAGTTACCGCTCCTTGGACAACCCTGACACTGACGGGTCGCACTCTTGCCTAGATGACGGGGAGGGCGAACATTTCAGAAAAATGGTTCCTGTCTTCTCGGACAAGGAAGAAGACTCGTCATAAATAATAAAAACAGAGGAGATGTTGTAACTATGTATCGTTCATGTGTTTGCAACTATGTATCATTGCAACTATGTATCATTCATGTGTTTGCAACATTGTATCATTCACGTGTAATCATTAACTTCTGTCTCTTCAGTGACCTTTGCAAGGCATGTACAAGGGACAAGGACCTAGACGATTCTTAATAAGCTTATCCACATTGTAAATAATCTGTCCGGTATGCAGCTTTGTAAACATGCACATCCTGATGAGATTACCATGTTTGACTTGAGCTTTGATTAAATCATTTTCTTGTAAAAAAGCACAATAAAAGAGCATGTGCCAAGACATTCGAGGCGCGCTCATCAAGAGGAAACCTCGCTTCCTGTCATTTCTCTTCCCTTCGCTCCCTATCATGAGCCACCCATCAGATGCGGGATGGCAGATACCGCAGCAGACACTTTAAATTATAAACTATGATTACATATTTATTATTTTACCTAAACCAGTTAGGGTAAACAATGTTATCCCTAACATTCTCCCCTTTTAGGTAATAATAATAATATTTACACTTTTAAATTATATTTGTCACAACTCTCTTTAAATTTGATTACTCCTTGAGCTTTTGTAAATTGACCTGCAATGTTTTCTTCTGTCATGCAGTATTCCAATTTAATTTGCCCATTTTTTACAGATTCTCTCACATTTAAGTATCTTAAATCAGTATGTTTTGATCTAGTTTTTACAGCAATATTAGTAGCTAACTTTATGGCTGCCTGGTTGTCCTCGTACACAATAATGGAATCTTTAACAGTTATACCCATGTCTAATAATAACTGTTTGTACAAAATCAAGTCAGTGCATAGTAATGACAGACATGAAAATTCCGCTTCCATCGTGGACAAGCTGATATGCTGTTGTCTGATTGACCTCCACCCTATTAGTGTCTTACCAAATAATATAGCCATTCCAGATGTTGATTTTCTAGTGTTTATGTCAGTTGCAAAACTTGCATCTGCATAGGCACTAAGACTCAAATCACCCTTTGGTTCAAAATACAATGCATGGTTCATTGTTCCTTTAAGATATCTTAAAATTCTTTTTAATGATTGCCAATGACATTGATGTGGATCTGAATTAAAACGTGCCAGATAATTTACACTATAAGCTATATCTGGCCTAGACCATTTGCTTATATATGATAAGCTACCAATCAAAGATTGATATATGGACTTATCAAATTTGGGACTTTGATCATTAGTTTGGCAAACTTTGTGACTCATTGGAGTCTTTGCCGGCTTACAAAGTTCCATTTTATAAGTTTTAATGAATTGGCAAATTTTATCTTCTTGAGATATCTTAAATCCATTTTTTGTTTTGTTAATTGTCAATCCTAGATACTTTTTAATTTCACCTAAATGCTTTAATTTTATCTCTTTGGCTAATAATGATATAATTTCATTAGCTTCATTATTAGTCTTAGTTATCAAAGCAATATCATCTGTAAATATTAACAATAATGACACCGTTCCATTATTTTCTCTTTTAAACACACATGGATCTGCTAAACCAGATTTAAAACCTATATTGTTTAATTTTTTCACAATATATTGATTCCACTCAAAGCCAGATTGTTTCAACCCGTAAAGACTCTTTTTGAGTTTCCAACAATCATTACTATTTACTTTATTGTCTTTTATAATAATTGTCTTTTTCAAATATATACTATGTTGCAATGGTGCATGCAGATAAGCAGTTTCTACATCTAAATGGTTAATGACATAGTTTTTCTTAGCTGCCCACACTAATGCTGCTCTCAAAGATGTTGCTTTAAGACTTGGTGCAAAAACTTCATCGTAATCAGATGCAGTTTGATTAAATCCTTGAGCTACCAACCTAGCTTTATGGGTAACAGTCCCATCATTTCCAGTTTTTACTTTAAATATCCATTTGCACCCAATGGATTTTTCTCCTGGAGGTAATTTAGCATCTTCATATACTTTCATTACCTTTAATGAATTTAGTTCTTTTTCCATTGCCTTTTGCCAATTCTCCTGATTCTTAGCAGGATACATCTTAAGTTCATCTACACTAGTTGGAACTTTAGTTACTTGGCAAACTATACTTGCTTGATACTTATCAGGTGGTCTAGTTACACATGTAGTACGTCTAGGTATTACAGGACTTACAGGTGGACTTTCATTAATTAACTCTTCTTGATTATCTAACTCTTCCTGATCAACTGTTTCTTCTTGTTCTGGTCCTATTTGTTCTTCATGGACTTCTTCTTTTATTGGACTCTTCTTATAACTAGTCTGTTCTTTCTGCCTTTTGTAGGGTTCAATAATTACTTCATTATTTAAATCTTGCTCTAATCTATTCCATTCTACATGTTCTAGGAATTTAGCACTAGCACTGGTGTAAACTCTAGATGTACCTGGTTCCCAGAATCTATAAGGTCTATGATTAGATTTATATCCTACAAAAAATAATCTTTTAGCTCTATGTTGTCCTTTGTGTCTGAGTTGTGAAGGGATATACACCCATGCTGGTGCTCCAAATGTGTGCATGTAACTTAAATCAGGTTTTGTACCATGCCACAGTGTGAATGGTAATTCACCTGTTGTTGAATTAACAACATTATTTAATATATGATTACCACACATTATTGCTTCTCCCCATAAATTGTCAGGTAATCCTGAATCAGACAACATAGTACGTGTCATTGATTGTAATGTTTGGCGTCGTCTCTCTATAAAGGCATTATGTTGTGGCCTATATGGTACAGACTTTTTATGTTGAATACCTAACATTCTAAGTCTATTCTGGAATTTATTATTTGTAAATTCCGCACCATTATCTGTAATAAGAGTTACTAATTTCTTTTTAGTTTTCCTTTCAGCAAATTTTATCCAATTAAAGAGATTTAGATACGTTTCAGTTTTGCTTTTCATTAAATAGCAAAACCCATATCTAGAATAGTGGTCCATTATATTTAATATGTATCGAGCTCCTCCTACACTTGGTTTTTTCGGACCTATTAAATCAGCAAATACTACCTCTAAAGGCTCTTTGGTAGTAAATCCATCAACTCTATTAGCCGGTATGACCTTGCTCTTGCTTTGATTACAGGCATTACATTGCAAATACTTATTACAAGGTTTCAAACTTATTCCCTTAGATAATTCAACAGTTTTCTTAAGCATTTTAAAATTTAAATGCCCTAGCCTTCGGTGTAACAAGTGAATACATTCATCATGAGGTTTCTTATTATCATAAACTGTGTTAGCCACCTCTAAACCATTATCATTTAACACATATAATTTACCTCTTAAAGATGCAGTAATTTTCTTATCTTCTTTCTCAATTTTGCAGTTATCTCCTTTAAAGGTAACTACATATCCTAGTTTAACCAAAATTCTAACTGAAATTAAATTAAATTTAAGTTGTGGTACATATAACATTTTTACATTCTCTTTTATGAAAGAACAATATACTATACCTTGACCTTTAGCTTTCATTTTCCAGCCATTGGCTAACGATATCTGCTGTGTACTCTGGGACATTTCAATAAAATTTTTGTTATCATTTGTTATACAGTGGGATGCTCCACTGTCAACCACCCATAAATTATTTTTTACAGTTCCGTTAATATACATGGCTAACTCTAAATTTTTATTAATCTTTTGATGACTTTTAGTATTCTGGTCAGCGTTCTGGCGCTTTGCTTTTTTACAAAATCTTGCCAAATGTCCTCTTCCTCCACAATTAAAACATTTTTTAATTGCGTATGCAGTAGGAGATTTATTATCTTCTTTTTGAGGTTGCTCCCTCCTTAACTGATATCTTTCAAGTCTTCTTCTGGCCTCTTCAATCAATCTGCCAGTTATATCAGTTAAAGTTAAACTTTCCTTAGGCAAAATTTCAAGGATGAACTAAAGATTGAATATCAAAAATATAAAAAGGAAGAACAAGATGGAAAAGATACTTTGGGCATTTTATTTCAATTTTTAGAAATGGTGTTATGTACTTATGAAAAGTTGATTACGCAGCAGAATGACTGGGACAAAGAAGAAGAGGAACAAGAAGCCATCTTTGATGAACAATGGGTTTTTTCCGAGGAGGAGGAGAAAGGGATAAGAAAAGGGGGATTTTAAGGTTTAAAAAAACAACCAAAAGAGAGAAAAATGAGAGGAAAGGTGGATGCAAGGTTAGAAAGCAAAGGAAAGGGAGTAAGAAAAGGGAGGAGGAGAGACAAAGGGGTAAAAAGGGCAAGGAGAAGAATAAGTAAGAGAGAAAAGGGGGGAGGAGAAGCCTCAATGGTGGGAAGCAAGATCTAAAGAAAAAAAGTTTATTTAGAGACAATAGGTGAATCTAATTAAGGATAAAAGGGGGATTCTGGAAGGTACATAAGATTGTGTTTTTTATATGTGTATTTAGAGTATAAAACTTATTGTGTAATTTTAGAATCTACTAAACAGAATCCCAAGATAAATTAAGTGTTATATGAAGTACTTTTAAGTTAGGGTAATGAGTTAAAGGTGCCACTCCAATTAGTGTATAGGAGAAGTATAGTAAAAGAAAAAAGATGAATGGATAGTTGGAAATAGAACAGACAAAGAATGTTATTGAAAATGGTAATAAGACATGGAAGGATATATAAAGGTTTTGTTATTTTTTTTGGGGGGGGGGGTTGTATGTTGATAAAAGGCAATAAAATTCCAATTAACAAGAAATAATTTGGATGAAAAGGAGAATTTGGGATAAGATATGAAGTTAAATAGATAAAGTAAATATTGATATTATCATTGGGAATCATTATGTTCTATTGGTTTTCTTCTTTAATTATTACTATTTTTTTTTTTAGAAAAGAATTTATAAGCTGTTATGCCTTGATTGTTTGTGCACTGTTTTTGTAAAATCAATAAAATTGGTTTATATAAAAAAAAGAAAATGATAATAAGATATGGAAGGATATATAAAGTGAATATGATGTTTGAATTTGTGTCTGTGAGAAGAGTTTTGACCCGGGATCAGGCAGCCTTCAGAAAAGATGTTTTAGGTTTTTTGTGTTTTTTTTCTATGTTCTGTGTTTTGTATGTTTATGAAAGGCAATAAAATTTTAATAAGCAAGAAATATAATTTTGATAAAAGGAGAAGTCTGGATAAGATATGAAGTTAAATAGATAATGTAAATATTGATATTACAATTTGGAATTATTTTGTATGTTCTATTGGCTCTCTTCTTTAATTTTTTTTTTTTTTAAGAAAAGATTTTTCAAGTTATTATGCCTGGATTGTGTATTGTTTTTGTAAAATTAATAAAATTTGTTATAAAAAAAAATTGCAATTAAAGGAGAGGAATATTTAAATCTGAGTTACAGAATGGAGCAAAATACTTTAACATTGGATGTATTGAAGGATATCTGTGAACAATGGAACCAAAAGTTAACTTTAAGAGTGTCTGCCTTTATAGATAGACTGTGTTTAAAAGATGTTATGAAAGAGGAATGAGTTACACTAGACAAGACTGTGACAGATCTGAAAATGGATTTTTGGATGACAGGCTACAAAAATGATACGGAAAAGGATGTTACATTAAATATACCAATAACTTCAGTCAATATCTTAATAATTAAAAGGGATATGCAAATAACAAACTAAAATAGTGTACTGGATAATGTTCCTATATTGGATTTACAAAGGATACTTGTTAAAGCTTCAGAGAATTTTATAAAAAGGGAACAAAGAAAAAAGAGATCAAGATTGTTAAAAGTAAAAGGAATATAAAGTTGGTTTATTTGATTAAACTGGATATCTAATTATCTCTGATAACCCTTAATGGACTTTTGCTGATCATGATTGAATGATAAGGATTTAAGGATTTATAAATAAGAGATGAAAAATGGGAAGAAGTGATTATTTGTTGCATTTTAAGACAAGTGGTGTTACTAAAATGTTATACCTGTTGTGATATAATTTCTTTATATATACATTTTCTTTTTGTATTCTTTTTTCTTTTGTTTTCTTTTCTGCACTTTGAATTTTTCCTTTTTATTCTTTTTTTAAAATTTGTATTAGTTTTTATCTTTTTAATTTTAATTTTTAATAACATTACTAATAAATAAAACAAATCCTGTCTGAAATCAATTGCATTTAGAAAACTGCTTGAAAAACAAGGTCATATAATTTCATCAAACTAAACTCTTCCCAAGCCAAATTTTCCACCACATATATTTTCCCAGTTGTCTTTGTGTTTGGCATCCCCAGTTGACAGAAACTAAAAACGACAAATTAAAGATTAGATGAGTACATCGCAACTTTTAAATGCAGGCCTACAACAACAAAGTTGCCCATAAAAATAACACAGTAGGGAGCCTGTGTTTATTGTGTTACTATGACAGGTGGTAAGGATGATTTTTTTTATTTCTGACTGTCAGGTCCAGAAAAAGAAACTTAAGACAAGAATATCCAGTGGTATAAGTATGAATACAGGGTGTGGGGAAAGGAGTCAGTTTCAAATTATCTCATAATGCTTTCATAAAGCAAACACAGCAATAGTGTTTGCTTAAAACCATACAGCTCTTCTGATAAGTCAAGTACTCTTATCATGAATCATATTCCTTTGCAATCATCCAGAATGATGGGTTAGTATGAATAGCCCTATTTACAGAAAATTAAGTGTGTATGTGTATGTTTAAAGTTCACGAAGACTTATTCCAGGAAGGAAAGTAATTAGCAATTGATTTATTTGGACAGAAAAGTTGTAGGGCACAGCAAATAAGGGAGTTGCCTAATTGTCCAGTGGCAGTGTATAGTCTGGTGTGAAAATGTTGCAAGCAATGGCCAAATACTCTGAGTCCAGACAGGATTCACTTAAACTAGCTTGGAGACAAGCTTGGATGAGCACAGGACAGCAGCAGTTTAAATGATAAATGTGGATATGCCCTTTGTGTATTACCAGATTGAAATTGGACACATTTTGATAAGCAGCTTAGCCACCGAGTATACCTATCACATACCAGTGGAAATAATGCAGGATGCAAAGCAGCCAGAGGTATTTATATGGTTGTACAGTATATATAATTCTGAGCCAGAAAGGAGAATCTGTCCAGGAAACATAAGATATTCCACTTTCTACAATTTTGTAAACAACAAACTAAAAGATTCAAGGTCCATCCCTCCCCTGAAAGGACCTAATGGTCAAGACTGCAATGATGACACCATTAAAGCCAACCACTTTAACACATTCTTTGGCTCAGTATTTGTAAACAGCAATGGATCATGCCCAGTATTTCCTAGTCGAACCACAGACAACTACAATGATCTAATACATATCAATTTTACAGAAGACAATGTTGAAAAAGCACTTTGCAATCTAAAACCATCTCTATTTATTGGACTGGATGGAATATGTGCCTACTTCTTTAAAAAAGATATCCACTGTCATAGCCGAACTTCTAAGCATAAACTTTGAAAAATCTTTCAGGACCAGTTCCTTGCAAAACCTATGGTCAAAAGCCACTGTCATCCCCATCTTCAAAAAGGAAGACCCCAGCCTAGTTGAAAATTACAGACCAATCTCTTTATGCTGCGTCACCTGTAAAATCATGGAATCAATTATTAACCAATCCATCATCCTCCACTTAGAAACAAACAACCTACTCTCTAATAAACAATTTGGTTTTAGGAAAAAACTATCATATAATCTGCAACTCTTACACTGCAAAAACATAGGACTTCACAACTCGATCAGGGCAAAGCAATAGATGCAATCTACATAGACTCCCGTAAAGCCTTTGATTCAGTAGTACACAACAAACTACTCCTAAAACTAAAATCTTACGGTATCTCTGGACACCTGCATAACTGGATAGAAGCATTCCTGTCAAACAGACAACAAATGGTCAAAATTGGGAGTGTCCTATCAAATTATGTACCTGTCAACAGTGGTGTCCCCCAAGGCAGTGTTCTAGGACCAACTCTCTTCATGCTCTACATATCACCTTTGTGATCATATTAAGGGCAACTGCGTTCTCTTCGCTGATGATGTAAAGCTATTCAACACCACAGACAATACTGCTACCCTTCAAAAAGACCTCGACTGTGGTCAAACAAATAGCAACTTCAAATCTCAACAAATACATGCTCTGTCTTACATGTTGGCAAAAAAGATCAGAAAATAAAATACAAGCTGAATAGTCAAGACCTTGTTGGTGATCCAAACTCTGTCAAGGACTTTGGAGTACTCATATCTAATGATCTAAGTGCTAGAGCCCACTGTAACTACTTGTTCAAAAAGGCTAAGAGTTGTTAACCTAATCCTATGTAGCTTTTTCTCTGGTAATATAGAGCATACAAAACATTTGATAGATCAATACTTGAATACAGCTCATCAGTCTGGAACCCGCATCACGTATCTGATATTAACACAGTTGAGAAACTCTCAAAATATTTCACAAGAAGAGTTCTCCACTCCTCTACTTGTTGCAGAATACTTTAGCCACCAAACTTGAAATTCTAGACCTAGAAAACCTAGAACTACGCCGCCTTCAATCCAATCTAACTATAACATAAAAAATTATACATTGCAATGTCCTACTGGTCAATGAATACTTCAGCTTCAGCCAAAACAATGCAAGAGCAAACAATAGATACAAACTCAGGGTAAACTGCGCCAAACTTGATTGCAGGAAATACGACTTCAGCAACAGAGTGGTCAATGTCTGGAATACTCTACCTGACTCTGTGGTTTCTTCCCCAAACCCCAAAAACTTTAACCTTAGACAGTCTAGTATTGATCTCACCCCTTTCCTAAGAGGTCTGTAGGGGGCATGCATAAGTGCACCAACGTGCCTACCGTCCTGTCCTATTGTTTCTTTTTATTTTTCTTATATATCCATTTCATGTATTCATAGCTATGTTTGTACTTATACCTGTTATCTTATAATCTCTTGACAAAATATATAAATAAATAAAATAAAATATGACATTTTACCAAATGTAGGTAAAACATTATTTGCATTCTCGTTTTCAGGGTAATTTTTTTATGAGTGTAATTCTACATGATTGCAAAAAATGATATAGCCAAGCAAAAATTCACCATGGTTTTTGCTTTTGTTTTTTTCTTGTTGCAGAAAGCACGTCATGAAGCACAGGCCAATTTGCCTGTCATGCTCAGAGTACAGTGGTTTCCCAGTCAAGCCTAGTGATGTCCAAGATAATGGTATAATCTTATGAGACAGCAATGTTTCAGCTTTCCTGGGCCAAGACTGTACTGGATTTTTGTGAGAGGTAAAACCAAAACAAATAGGTGGCTTTATACTTTTTAAATAAAGAAGAATCAATGTGATCTCCCAGGCATTTAATATTTTTTTCCCTTTTGGTACAATTACAGTTTGATGATATCCTCCTGAAGAGCAGAGGTGGTATTCAGCAGGTTCTGACCAGTTCTGGAGAACTAATAGTAGAAATTTTGAGTAGTTCGGAAAATAGCACCTCTGACTAGCCTCACCCCCCATCTGCCTCCTGAGTCCCATCTGATTGGCTGGGTCTTCTTTTGTTGCCCTGAACAGGCGAACGGAGCTGGAAAGCAGGTTAATGGGGTAGGATTTTGCAATAACCTTCCCTCTGGAGTGGGGTGGGAATGGGGATTTTACAGTATCCTTCCCCTGCCACACCCACCAAGCCACACCCACAGAACTAATAGTAAAAATTTTTGAATCCCGCCACTGCTAAAGAGGCTCTGAAGCCAGTACCCCACACTCCAAAAACCTCCAGAAATAGGTAAGAGAGGGAAAGAACAACAAGAAAATACTATAGCAGTGACTTCCCACAGCTGTTCTCCCTGTTCCTCTAAAAAAAACATACAATTTTTTTTCCTCCAAAAAGTTATTCAGAAATCCACTTTCTTTCCAATATTGGAGAGTGCTGTAACTTTCTGTGCAGCTGAACACTCTGGCAGGCTAATTAAATATTTACTTCCAATCTCTGATGCAACTATTGAATTACTCGTGAATACTTTCTCTAGGCAAAGACATATCCCAGCTGCAGGCAGCTGAAGAAACTCACATGGCAATTACAGAGCTCCCTTGCAAATTCTGAGGGGAGGATAGAGGGTTGCAACCTTGCATGAACTCTTTAGACCAAAATTGACTATCCAATAGTAGAAAAAGGATGGCATCATGATCACATGGGTACAGGGAAAAAGATGTAAGTCAGAGTTACTGAATAATGTATTTATTGGCTCAGTGTGTATCAATACAATTTTTTTGTGTTAGGAAGGATGAGCCCAGGATATTAACTACTGAGGCTTAGATATTGGAGAAGATTCCTGATGATACCATGGATGGATGCGAAGAAAACAAACTAATGGATCATTAAACAAATCAATCTGGACTTTTGACTAAAAGCTCAAACAACCAGATTCAAATTATTCTACTTGGACATATTATGCAATATATCTATATATATATATATATATATATATCTATTTAGGAAAGGCTTTAATGCAGGGAAAGAGAGAAGGAAAGAGAAGAAGAGGATGACCATCAGCAAGTTGGATGGTCACAATTACAATGGCAATAAATACACCATTGGGAGACCTGGAAGGACAAGTTACAAATAGATCTTCATGGAGAAATTTTATCTATGTGGCTGATTGGAGTCCACACTGAGTTGATGATATTCACTCCCTCTCTCTCTCCCCCTCTCATCTCTCCTTCCCTCCTTTCCTCCCCCAATAAACGCACACACATGCACATACAAACAAATTGATTCACCGTACCAGAATTTTTCTTCTGTTAGATCTTTGTTCCCGCATCTTACTACTGTAGGATGGTTGTGGTAACAAAGAAACATCTGGTGAAGTCATGGCAGCAACCTGATGAGCCTCTTTTCTGATTTAGCAGATTAGAATATTTAATTATGGGTTAGAGGAAGCACTGATACAGTCAGCTTCATTACAACTGAAATCTGAGGCTAAATGTCTAACAAGAAAGCAATCTCTTATTTCTATTTAATTTCCTAGCACTGTTAAACCAGAGAAGAAAGGCTATTGTTTTCAGAATCCATTTTTCAGCCTTTACACTCTCTAAAGATGACATTCGGGCTCAGCCTCGTTGGGGAATTCACATCAAACTCTGGTTTATAATTTATGTAATGACATATACTTGGACACTGATTAGCTACCTTATCAGCCCTGTAATAAAGGAAGCATAACCCCTAGTTTATCATTCATTTATCTGAAGTCATTTTGAATAATATCACAAGATTGTAATGTAATCATTATGCTGTACAGCATGTGTGGGCCAGAATCCTACACTGTCAGTGTCAGAGGACTGTCATAGTTCATACCACTTAATTTGCTCACTTCTTTCACATTTATGAAATTGGAGTCAACAGTCTAGTGTAGCATAATATTCTGGATGAGGCACTTATACAAATTGTTAATAAGATGTTCAAGTGAGACTACAGGAAAGACAAAAAAGAGTGGATTGGGGATGTGGGGATGAATATTCTATGGTGATGAATATTTTTCTCTATAGAATATTCTATAGAATATGGGAAAATGTTAGGATTTTATGTAAGCATGTATATTTGAGAGCACTGGTCCAAGAAAACAAATTATACACATACACACCTTATGATTCATAAATTATGCCCACTCTGCAAAAAATGTTTGGAGCAGCAGTCAGTCACACACAGTCATATATATATATATGAATGAGAGTTGGTGTGGTTACATATTAAAATGCTGCTTTAGGAGCAAGCACCACCAGTTTCTAGTCCACATTAAGGCATGGAAACTGTTAAGTGACTTTGACCCAGTCACCCTCTCTCAATTCTAGACAGGAAAATAATGAGATGATACCTTTAACACCATCAAACATCCACATCTGTTTGTCCTAGGTCCTTGGGAAGGACTTGATGGGTGGATAAAAATATCAGATCAAGTTTGAATATCTGGCTGACTGTGCAACAACCCATAATAAAGATCTATCAATACAGCCTGGATCAGCTTGGTAGACTGTGATCCATAATCTTTAATGAAGAAATCTTCATTCTGCAGTGGATTGATTTGGACTGATAATAATAACAACAGGCACATCACACGGGCACACATAAAATCCATAAAATTAATTGATAAAATTATTATCTGACATTTTATATAATTCTCATCCAGTATTTGACCCAATGAGAAAAATACGTCCTTTAATATTTCCTTCCTTCATTCCCTAGTTGTTCTATGAAAAATATCAAGCTATTATTTGGACTTACAAGCATGCTTAGAAAAAAATAATAAATTAAATAAATTAATTTATTCTAGCATACCTGAAATAAAATTGAGCTATCTGAGTTTTGTTGATGGTTTTCAACCTAGCCATTCCAAAATAGTATAACAAATGTACCAATAAAAATTATGGCACAATTAATATTTGTGCTTTGGAAGCTGCATAGATTTAGTACCCATATAAACAAGCCTGAACAGCAAGTATATCCCTAAACAAATGGAATATCTAGACTGCAGAAATGTTCAGAAATAATTATTATGATTCAATATAGCACATAGTTGTATATTAATTATAGCTACAGGTAGTCCTTGAGTTACAACAGCTATTTGGTTATTATGATAAACCCAAGACATGCTGGTCGTTAAGCAGGAAGTGGAAAAAGTTCCAGATAAGGAGTGCAGCGGTTCAGCAGTGGGATGGAAGGCCATGAGAAGTCTGGTGCAGGCTATGTGCCATTTGGGGGGTTACTGCAGTACAGCACAAGCTCAAGTTCAGGAAAACTGAATACAGATTGTACACATGCATGCAAGCATTAGGAAACAGAGAAAGAAGATGTAGGATGTTTTTGTGCAAACACAGAGAGACCCAAAAAGGCTGAGAAAATAGGCTGAAGAAAAAGGATGCTGATTGTTCATGTAATCATGGTGGTGCTGCAATGTCCAGAACTTTGAGGACCAGGTGTAAGTCCATTTTCTTCAGTGCCATCATAATGTAGAACAATCACTGAATGACCGATCATAACTTGATGACTTTTGTTGAACAATGGTAATTGGATTTGACAACTCTGTCATTAACATAAAGCATGGCAAGAAGATTAATACCTGGTCCTCAAAGCTGCAGCCTTTGCAGAGTTCCCATAGTCATGTGACTATCATTCCAGTATTTGGCAACCAGCCTGAAATTATAACAGTCACAGTGTTCCATGGTTGCATGATTGTCATTTGTGACCTTCTCTGCTAACTTCCAATAAGTCATGGGTATCAAACTCGCGGCATCACGTTGCCATCATATAATATATCGTGATGTTTTTTCCCCTTTGAGGAGCTGGGGTGGTGTAGCCTGCACATGAGGTATCTGGTCTATGGGCCGCCAGTTTGACACCCTTGCAATAAGTCAACGGTGAAGATCCTGGTTAATCACAAATGGCATTTACATGATGTTGGGTTTAACAACTGTACAATATATGCCTAACAAAGACAGCTGTGATTGCTGGATTGCCATCACACCAAAAGCCAGAGTTTGGATCACATTACCATAGGGACTCTGCAACAGCTGCAGTTTTGAGGACTAGGTGTAAATCTTCTTGTTTCACACTATTGTAGTTTTGACTACTCACTTAATAAATGGTTGTTAACCAATGGCTCTCTCTATAACAGTGGTCACGAGCCAGTGGGCCAGGGATCACTGGTGGTCTGTGAGAACATTTTGGTGAGCTGCAGAGAAATGTCACCCCCAAAGCACTCCCCAAAGCAATTAATCCAGGCTGCAGGGGAACACAAGGCTACACCGCCCACAAGGCTTGCATTGCTTGCCAATAGTGAGGGGAGGGGGGAAAGGGCGGAGAGGGTGAACTTGCCTCACCCACCCCATGCACCTTGCTTGGCAACCGGGCTGCTTTTTTCCATTTCTTTCTTCTTCTGCTTTTGGCTGCATGCAAGGAAAGCAGCCAAAGCCTTTCTTTCTCTCCCCCAAACTCTGCCAGAAATGAGTATTTGGGACCCTGCTTCAAGAGGCTGTGCCGGCGCAAGTCTCACAAAGACTCATTTCTGGAGGAGTTTGGGAGAGAGAAAGGCTTCTCCTTCTGCTGCCTTCCTTGCATGAAAACAAAAGTCTCTCTCTTTCCACTCACCCCCACACCCGAGAACAGAGCTGGAGACAGTATCCTGCGATCCCAAATAAAGAATGATTGATCAGTAGGAAAACAGGGTGGAGAATTTTCCAGCAGACTTCTCTGGGGTATTTTCCCAGGGTCTCTGGTCCTCAGGATTTAAAATTATGAGTTTGGTGGTCCCTGAGGTCCAAAAGTTTGGTGACCCCTGCTCTATATGATTTAAATGCTTGTATTTCAGTTCAATATAGTACGTAGATAATGTTGCTTTGCTAAAGTATGCTTTCTCTTTTTTTGTCTCTCACACATTATACACATATCAAATGTAGACTGCAGAAATTCTTGCCTTCTCCCCTATCTTTCTAGAACAGGTCAAGGCGAAGATCCCTGCAAACAACAAATAGTACAGAGGAAAGAGAAACAGAAGGTTGAGCAGGAGGAGGGAATGATGGAGAGAAACCAGCATTGGTCATCTGTCTCACAGTAGCACTTGTTCCTTATTGAAAAGTCTAATGTGTCTCTGAACATATAGGCAGACATACAGTACATGCAGGTACCTCATGATGTATGTTAAGTAAGTTTTTTGAAGGTCATTTAGTAGGTTTGTAACAAGTCATATTTGTATTTGGATATCCTAAATGTATTTACTGAATTATTAAAGTGAGGATGTTCACTTAGAGAGTTCTATCCAGTCCAATTTACTCTGCATATTAGCAAGGCAGTATTCCAGGCTTTTTTAAAGAGCAGATTTCTTTTTAATGATAACAAAAATAACTACTTATGCTGACCATGTCACCTAATGAGCCTTCTTCTGAACTCTATAAATCTTAGCATAGATTGGAGAAAAACTTTAAAAAAAAATTCAAATTGTTCAGCTGTCATTCTTCGACTCATACATTTTTCTGATGCTAGTTTTCAAATATGCATTTCCCCAATGTAGTCTTTCCCATAAATAAATAAATCCATATGCAGTATTCAGCAATGCAATTTTTCTGGGTTTTTTTTCTTCAATTTTTGATATGGCAAAAGTAAACACTCTCCAAATTTCGTCTCGTGGCAATGTACATGAGAGCCTTAAAAGTCTGGTAGAACAGGGCACAAAAATCAACCCCAATTAAAACTGTGGCTAAATTATGTTACATTCCTAGGGGTGAGTGAGCCCTATTGAATCTATTCACTCTTGAATCTGCTTCTCAGCTCTGTTTGGAATCATTCAGATCAGTTATACATTTGCACGTTCTCTACGAGCTGTGTGGTTCCCTGTATAAATTTATGGGAGGCATTACTATTACTGCTTCTCTGTCATAAGTAAATAATTACCTTTATGAAGTATTACGAGATGATGTCTTTCATGAAGAAACAAAACAAAAAATCCAATTAGATTAGTCACCTTTAAAATGTAAGACAGTAAAAATAAATGAGGATATCAATCTTGTATCGTGCTATAACTCATGTGTAATTTAATCCTATTTAAGCTTTATTCCTATATAAATAGCAAAAGCAAATTCATTAATCCCATGTTTCTGCACAATTTTTTTTTCAATCAAGAAATTTAGTGACAAAGTTGAGGTTTGTCTTCTGGCATTATTATTGTGGTGGGGGGAAACAATTTATAGTGTACAGTTTATGAGATAATTATTGTTGTTGTTAAGAATAAAACCAACCCCTTCAGGAATTGTGGTACAATGAGCATGCTTGGATTCTATCCTTATATAGTTTGACATTTGGAACATTTGTTAGTTAATGTCAGATTGTGATGAAGATAAAATAATAATAAACAACAGCAACAATATCAAGCCTTCAGAGTGGATGATTAAAAAAAATAATGGGGGTTGAAATGCACTTAACAGCTGGAATAATATCTAGGTTGGGTAACTGCATGCAAAAATTGGAAATAAAACTGAAAAACTGCTATTCATTTAAGCAACACATGGTACATAAAACAAGTCAGAGCACAGCTGGATGGACACATATATAAATATGAGTGGAATAAACAAAGAACTTTCTTTTGTGATATAATAGAAAAAGCACAGTTCTATAGAGTAATGAGAAAAAATGTAATTTGAATCTTATTAGCAACTGAAAATAATATGTGAGAGGAAAAAATTCAGAAACTATTGGCCACAGATTGTCTGCTTCTAATGATTATTACTAAATTGCACCACACATACATATAAGCTCTCCCATGAAGACTCTGTTAAATGAAAGATGCTGGATGAATAATGTAATTTTAGGCTTTGTCATCATAAATCAAGAAGCTCATTAGTCCATGTTGGCTGGAGATCCTGGGATTTGAAGTCCAATATATCTATAAGGAAACAGCCTGGGGAAGACCCAGCTAAACCACAATTATGTTTGACAGAAATGCAAAATGGGAATCATGATCCTTATCTTAATCCTGCCTTTGATCTTCATTTTTCTTCCCCTTTTCACCCACGGTGGAGTACTAGTCAAGGCTAGAAAATATTTTCTAAAACTTATTTAGCATCTTCTTCCACTAAACCTACTATAACCACCATAGCCCCAGAAGGAAATGGGATATGCTACATTTGAGGAAAAGCAAACCTAGAGACCCAAGTCAGGGGACGAATTCAAACTGGGAAGATAGCCTGAAAATGTGAAGTATTAATCATACCTGCACTGATTAATCCTAGTTTAAATTTTACCCAATACCTTTCAAAATGTATCATCTTTACTAGTTTGCAATGTATGTTCTTCTAATAAAAATGTCCCCCACTCAAAAAAAATGACAACCTATTGGCCAGAGAAACACAAGATGGTTGGAAATAGTTAATCTTCTCATCTTTGTGTAGGAGGTTTACTCAGCTATAAAAATGTCCTTAGATACTTCCACCATTTCTCCAAAATGATTGTGTCCAATTAATAACAATTAACAAAATTCAAAACTTGTGTCCAATTAACTGGTTGATTTATTGTCCAATAGGCAGTGACACAGTTAGAATTTTTGTAGCTCTTGATTGCCATTTAGTGGCAGATTGGACTAATGCAGGAGTGTCAAACTGGATTTCTTGGAGGGCTGAATCAGGATTGTAGTTGTCCTCCACAGACGAGCCAAAGGGGGAGATGGGACAGATGGCCTCCTGCAGCAACCTGCTGGCCAAAACGGGGCACGGGGGGGCAACCCATGAGCCAGTCCTTTGCTATTTCCAGGCTGGCCTTGCAGGTCAGATTTAAGCACCCCACAGGCTGGATCTGGCCTGCAGGCCTTGAGTTTGACACCCCTAGACTAATGCAACCAAGATTCAGCCCTTAGATAAGTGCTGTTGGACAACAGGAGTTGATAAAAACTGTAATAATTTTTCCATTTAATTAAGTATTGCTACAGATTTAATCACTCCAAAGCATAGCAAAATCTGTTTCATGTTATGGTCTGTCTACTGTAGGATGAAGATTTTTTAAAAAAAATCTTTGAGAAGAAAAAGTGAGGAGTTAGCACTTTCTTCAGAGAATTCATCTACTTGAAGGGAATTCCTTGCTTCAGTTTACAAAAGCACAAGATTGAATATTTTCGACTATTACATGCATTAAACCAGGTATGAAGAAGTCAATTTCAAAACATCATAGAAGAATTCCTGACAGCCAGAAAAACAAAGCAGCACAGATTGAAGGAGATGGTCTTACAGCATACCAACAGGTTCACCTGTCATGAACTTTCAGATAAGAAGTCTTCTATTTTCCCAGGGAAAACATTACTTTCATGTCATGATACCTTAGGCCCAGAGGTGGGATTCTACCAGTTCGCACCTATTCACTAGAACCAGTTGTTAACATCCTAAGCAGTTCAGAGAACTGATTGTTAGAAGAAATTTCCTGCCTAGGCAGGAAGAAAACATTCTGGTGTTGCTTACAGAAACTGCCTCTCCATTAACCCTTATTACATTCTTGGCAGGACTAGACTTCCTGTCTCAGGAACATCTCTGGAGTTTTTTTCCCCTCCTTTGCTGGTACTTTGCTTGTGTGGAATGACCATTCAAAGTTACAATGGCACTGAGAAAAGTGACTTATGACCATTTTTCACACTTATGACTGTTGCAGAATCCCCACAGTCATGAGAGGCCAGGCAAGGAGATGTGTGCCTCAATGTGAGTGATATTGAGTTGGCCATACCCAGCCAATAACATGACCACCAAGCCATGTCCACCCGGTCACATGACCACCAAGCCACGCCCACCCACTAAGCCATGCCCACAGAACCAGTTGTTAAAAAATTTGAATCCCAACCCTGCTTGGACCACCTCCAGTCTGCTACAATAGAAGGCTACAAGATGGAGGACATGTCTCCAGCAAACAGTAGGTGGACTGTCTTTGTGCCAACATAAATAGTCTGTGAATATAACCCCAATATCAATGATGTGGGTGGAGAATGTGAGATAGGATCTATGTGAGAAACTCATCAGCCTGAAATCAGAGGGCTGAAATTCCAGCCTTCCTTTTTCATTCTCTTTGGAAATATACTTAATGATCCTAGTTTTACATGTTCTCTTTCACCAGTCCCCAATGTTTACAATTTGGCAGCCCGGGAGGGAGGGGGAAAATGGCCTGTGCAAGTAGTGGACCGCTTCTAGTTTATAATGCCCACTGTGCACAAAATGTTTGGATTAGTGAGTATGTGTGTGTGTGTGTCAGTCACACACAGTCATAGTCATTTATATGAATGACAGCTGGTGTGGTTACATGTTAAAATTCTGGATTAGGAGCAAGCAGCCCCAGTTTCTAGTCCACATTTAGGCACAGAAATTGCTAGATTGAAACATTTGAGCCAATCACTCTCAATTCTAGACAGGAAAATAATGCAATGATGCCTTTAACACCATCAAATATCCACATCTGCTTGTCCTAGGTCCTAGGGAAGCACTTCATGGGTGGATAAAAATTCCAGATCAAGTTTGAATATCTGGCTGACTGTGTGATAAACCATAATAAAGATCTATCAATATGGCAAGTTGGCCCACCACTCGTGCAAGTTGAGCCACTTGTGTGACCCCGTTCCATACAAGCCATGTCCGGTAGTGGGTTATTGCCTGGTGGTTGGAGACACTGTTCTATTTTTATAGAGAAAATAACAAATGTAGTATATGAAAATTGCAAAACACCACAGTTAAATAATATTTTGTCATAGAAATGTAAGACAATTGCATCCCATAAGCCAGACCTACCTCACCAGGTGTCTGTACTTTTCAGTTGTCTGTCTCTTTGTCTCTCTGTCTTTCTGTCTGTCTGTCTCTCTCTCTTTATTTATTTATTATCATATATTTATTTTATTGGTTTTGTTTGTTTATTGGTCTTGGAGTATGCTGTGTTCTGCTTGATTGGTGTTTCTAATATCTTCTGTCTGTTTTGTAGCTTTTTTATCTAGATTGGCTGGCAACATTGCTGGCAACATTCCAATGCAGGAAACACAATGTTCCCAGCCAATCAAGACAAAAAAAAAAGTTACAAAACAGACAGAAGATATTGGAAACACCAATCAAGCAGAACACAGCAAATTCCAAGACCAATAAACACAGACCAAGACTCCCAACCAATCAGGATGAAGAAAAACCACTCTGGCACAGCAGTAGGCTAGGACCAAATTTAAAACAGAAATGGCTGTGAAAATCTGACTCACAGACGAACACAATACAGAAGCTTGATGATGGCAGATGATATTCTGCCGAAACATTGCTACAACTTTAAAAGCACAACTATAATGATATGGGACAATATCCGAACAAAGCTGAATATCTCACACACACACACACATACACACACACACACACACAGAGTATTCAGCTTTGTTCGGGTAAGACACAAGCCTGTAGATGACGAATGAGATTTCGTCAAAACGTCACCAAGATACTTCCAATTTTACGCGGAAGAAAACCCGAATAATTTTCTCTTTCTTTTTTTCTTTCTTTGTATTTGTATATTTGTAAATAACTTAAGGGTATGAACATATTTAACAAAACTCCTGTTTTTCCCACAGCCACAACCCTATGAGATGCATTGGGCTGAGAGAGAGTGACTGGCCCAAATTGACCAGCCAGCTTTCATGACTAAGGCAGGACTTGAACTCATGGTTTCCTGCTTACTAGCCTAGTGCCTTAAAAACTAGACCAAACTATCAAAATTACATCTTTATTTCAGACCCTGATGGCATATAATCAAGTTAGAAAGAAAATGTGTGCAAGACTCAGAGAACACCAATAAATTCAACCAGAGCTACACATTTTCTCTATTACTGAAACAGAAATATATATACAAATTATTGATATTAAAAGGGACAGGCTAAGATCACCATTCCACTGGATCATTGAATCAAAATCCCATATCTTCTCTGCATTAAAATTAGTAGAAGTGGTTGTTTTAGAGATACATCTGAAATTTTTGGAAATGGATGCAGTTCTCAGTTCAGAGAGGACATCCTTTCTGTGCAAGACACTTTGGGAAAAAAATTCCACTTAATTGGTATTCTCAGTAAGCTGGAAATAGAATTGGAGCCATA
This sequence comes from Hydrophis major, assembly GCA_033807585.1. Taxonomy (NCBI): domain Eukaryota; kingdom Metazoa; phylum Chordata; class Lepidosauria; order Squamata; family Elapidae; genus Hydrophis; species Hydrophis major. The sequence continues at coordinate 77,426,152 of CM066331.1, forward strand.
GCTATGAATGAATTTTCATTTTTCCCCTCAAAATAAAAGCTACCTTGTCTGATACTAGAAAGAGAGAGAGAGAGAGAGAGAGAATTTGTCTTGTCTCCCTTCTCCTAACTTTTCCCTTTTAAAAAGCTCTTTGTCAATTGATTTGTGGACACTGCCTCTTCTATATGGAAGTCTTACCAGGGTTTTTCTTTTTGTGTCAGATGTTTTCCAGTGCACTTGTAATCTACTACAATGTTTATTTATGATTGCTTTGTATGATTGCAATAAACAATTTCAGCTGTCTGTTTCTCCTGATTAAAAACTGTATCATTAAATAAATAAAATGATAATAATGAACTAGGCTATTTCCCTCACATTATGTATGCCTTTCATATTTCTGACACTTTGGAAGATATATGAAATGCAGATCTGCAGGAGAAGGCTAGTAAATTATCCCAAGTTAAAACTGATTCCAACTGGCTTTTGAGCAAAGGGGCCATTCTTATCACTCTGCAATTTGGGGGTGTTTCAGTATTTCACTTGTTCAGATAAGAGGATGACTGGGGTTAAAAAAAACTTACAAAACAAAGTAAGCTTATAGAGATGAAAGTTCCAGCTTTCCTGCAGGAACACTCTGACAGTAAACAAAGAAACTGGCCTATATTGGATGAATTCACAACTTGCATCTTCAGGAACTATATCTGAGAGTTGCAAACCTCAAAATTGGGGCTTGTTAAGTGTGGAGCATGGGTGCGAATAATGGAGACGAGCCGGTGAAAACAGTGAACTTCAAACTCTTTATTTAAATGGTGTGACAGCTCAAACTGGATGGCTGCTATAGGCAACTTATTAACTATTCAACCAATAGCAACCTGGGAGCGCTAGCTCCGTTAACCAATGAGAACGGCCTGTTAATGGCCAATCAGATTCTCCTGAACAGACCAATCTGATCATGCCATTTAACAGCCAATCAGAAGTGCAGGGCCAGAACCCTGCACTTGGCTTCAAGCTCAAGATAACTTTATTTAACATTTATTCATTCACAACAGGGCTACTTTTGATTGTTAATCTTACAGAGAGATATAAATAATGTGCAAAGTTTTGAGCTGGGCTATAAAGTGAAGTTTCTGACTGAATAGTTAAGCTGTGCACTTTTTAAATAAATGTACAGTGTTGTTCAATGGCTGGTACATAAGAGTTGTGTTCTTTTTATGAAATGTTACATGATTGATAACAGTTATTGTTTATTAATAAAAATAAAATGATATAGTGAGCGTTTATATGGTATGTGGCACTATAGGAGACATTGCAAACTCCCAGCAGACAAAAAGAGGAAGTGGAACAGAAAGTGTGTATTGACATCTGTGATTCTGACAAAAAGAGAAAGAAGGAAAATAGCCACAGCAGAAATTTTCTAGTGTCTTCCATGAGAAATCTTTAAACATTATGGATAATAAGCAGCTCAAAAATTGTATCTAGTATGAAAGAACACTTCAACCATATTGTCAATATAATTTTGGAACTGAACAGACAATATGGTTGTACAATTTTCTATCCACTCTGTCTTTGATGCAGGGGTGGGATTCTACTGGTTCTTACCTATTCGCTAGAACCAGTTGTTAACTTTCTAAGTAGTTCTGAGAACCGGTTGTGGGAAGAAATCTTCTTTTGCTTTTTCCACTCTTATTATATTCTTGGCAGTATGCCTAGACTTATTGTTTCCGAAGGAGAATTTTTTTCCCCTTGCTGGTACTTTCTTAAAAGGAAAGGGTTGTTTTAAGCTTTTTACACTGCTGTTGGGAGGAAATACCTTCCTGTTGGAGTCATTTAGCACTTTGAAGAAATAATTGAATAACAAAGCAAAGCTGCTGGAAAGAAGCTTTTAATGAAAAGGAACCAAGATGAGTGACATTCAGCAAGGCTTCTTGGCTAGCTAGAAAGATTGACATTCAAATGTGAGTTTACATACCCTTTCTGAGTTTTGGTTTAAAACTGGTTTTTGATGAAGTTTAATTTTGTGCTTGGTGACATTTAATAATTTTCCCTATTCAGCTTTGTTTGGAAGGAAAAAGGTTAATCTCTGTTCCTGAAAAGAAATTGGGTTGAGAAATCTGGCTACTTCCTGTGTCTATTTGTTCTGGTAATTGATTTAACAAGCAACAGTTACTGTTGTGATTTAATTATTTCTGTTGTGTTTGAATTTTTTCCTACCTCGTGGTTTCTTTTTCTATCTGGGAAGGGGAGTCTTCCTTTACTGCTTTAGTGGTATCTGACACTGTCCTTTTGGGGTGTACTTCCAAGAGGCACTGATTTTCTTTTACTGCCTTTCTGAGGAACATGTGACCTTTCCTTAAATCTGGATGATTTCCTTGGGATATCTTGTGAGGTGAGTGAGACCAGCTGGTATCTTTAAGTGGTGCAAATGGATCTAAGGATTGCTTCTCCTGGGTGCGCTCTTTCTGGAGAGCTTAAATGACCTCTCTACTAAAGGGTTTCACTTTATGAGCAAGAGTTGGCTGCTGATCATTATCATTGCATTTTAACTATTTTAATTACTAAAGGTGCTCTGGCACCCTGCCTGATTTGTAACTCCATCTTGCAGGTATTTTTAATGTAATGATTGTTATTTAGGACATTTTTTGCAAGCAAATAAGCTTTTTGTATTTTTGTACAGGCAATCCTTGACTTACAACAGTTCATTTAGTAACCATTCAAAGTTACAATGGCACTGAAAAAGTTATTTATGACCGTTTTTCACTTACAACCACTGTAGCATCCCCACTGTCATGAAAGACCAGGCAAGGAGAAGCACCCCTTGCGAGTGACATCAAGTTGGCCATGCCATCCAGTCACATGACCTCCAAGCCATGCCCACCAACTAAGCCATGCCCACAGAAGCGGTTGTTAAAAAAATTTGAATCCTACCCCTGCTTTGATTTTCTACCTTCTTCCTTTGCATTCTGGTAAAAAAAAAATCAGCAAAAGAAAACAAGGATGATGTCTGAGACACAACAGAAATGGTATTTGGGATGTAAAACCAAAAGGATCACAGATATCTTTGGAATGAAAATACAATCGACCCTGTTATGTGGTACCTCCTAGTACTCCAAACCATGTATTTGGAAAGGCAACATACAGAAAGGCAACATAATAGTTATATTTTTAAAGAAACACACATGGTAGACAAGGAACTCTGGGGGAGGAGAAGTGGCTGAAAAGTCACAATGACAGCCACAATCATTTGATCAAAGCTATACTTCTTTTCCATGTGGGTTGTGGCGGAGAACTTCTATTCTGCAGTCACAGTGACATTTGAACTTTTGGGACAACCCTTAAATGCTCCTGGGTGCAAAACTCATATATATGTGATTCTTCCACAGAAGTAAAGAAAAATAAAAATGGGAAAAATGAAAACTAGCAGGCAAATTTAGACTGATCTCTGCATTTCCAGATGACCAGTACACAGGGGTGTAGAAATTCTTTTTAGTCCTAGCTTTGAATTACTTCTGAAACTTTTTATAATTAACAGGGTGGTCCACCAATGATTTTTGGGTTGGTACTTGCAAGTGAGGCATAGTAGAAATATGCAATCATATCCATACTTTGTATAACTTGTACAAGAGATAAATATCTCCGAGGCTGCCCGTAACAACCTCTTCTTTTAAACCAATTGCATTTTTTTTGTTTTTATAGTAAAATTTTAGTTTAAGGTAATCTCAGATACTGATGAACCTTGTGAGTTTGCACATGCACATGCACTGAACCTTAAACCATAATGCTTTATACCAGATGAAAAGAAAGTGTAGCAAGAAGAGTAAACCCATCTGTAAAATCCAGCACAATATAAGGTTTAAAAGTGAATTGTAGATCTGACATTGTGAGACCCCTAAGTTGACAGGACAGCAGCTATAAAGATGCCATATAAGCAATTAAAATGGACTGGAAAGATTCAGCCTCTCCCTCCTACATCTCTGCAACTCATATCACATGTTGATCTAGCAACCAAAAAACCACATTTCTCAGGATTGTGCTTCCTAGTGAACATCACATTCAGCTTCTGTTCCCACAGGCACTTCCACTGCAGCTCCAGCATGACTCATCTTTTGAAATATCTCTTCTCCCAGATGCCCAACCATCCCACTTATGGATATGGCTCAAACACGGTCTTCAGGTTTTAAATGTTTGTCACAGTGTAAGCTATTTCTTTTTAACGTGCAGTGGCTAGTTTTTTTTTTGTTTGTTTTTTGTCTACTTAAAAAACAAACAGGAAGGCTTTTGATAACGCGTTCAAGTACAAAATTAGTAAAAAGGCTAGAAATTGCCATATGCTTGTGGAATTCCATTGTTTTCCCCAAAAATAATTCCATCCATTTTAACTTTTTTTTTCATGTATAATTCCAATGGCAACAGTTCTTCCTTTGATTGTCAACTGCTTTAATTGAAAGGTGTGGTACAGTGTCTGTTTTGACCGTTATGCTTATATCTTTTGTTTCAAACCCCAAGTGTTGGCTTTCCTGTCTGGCCTTCCTTAGTATTTTCTGTTTTGGTGATATGATGACAGACTTACAGTGTGTTTCCTTGTGTGTATGGTAACAGATGTTTATGTGAATAACAGACTTTTTTATGAAGGCATACACTTTATAGCCAAATACTAATTAAAAATAATTGCATGTAAGCATTTTTGTTTATTCCCTATTGTGCATCTTTAATCATTTGAAATCACCTGCAGTTGAAAATTGAGGCAAAGATTTGATACTGCAATTATAAGAGGCCATCTGACTCCAGACAAGAGGCGGGGGAGGAGAGGAAAAAGAAGAGTAATTTGAAAAACAATTATATATATTTTTTAAATGTGGTAGTATTAGATTTTACTAATTTTTCTTTCATAATGGATCAGAAATATTGTTGCTTGAAACTATTAGGAATTTAAGGCTAGACTCTCGTCATGCTTTCTTGGGCATAAGTTCCAGTAAACTCAAAGAGACTTATTGCTGAATAGCTATCTATAGGGCTGTACTGTATGTTGCTTAATTTTCAAAAAGATAATGAATTATATTCTGAACAGAGTGTATTCTCTACACTAATAATTGCCTTGCAAAACTTTTTGATTATGTGCATATTTACTTTAGAGCTGAGATTATGTGCATATTTAGTTCAAAGCTGAGATAGGTTGTTTTCACTGAAGTCTCTTATTACAACAATTAAAGTGCAGGTAAGAGCATTTAGGAATAAGCCACCCTTTCTATAATTATGGACATAAATAATATTCAGAAGGAGAAACGTGAGCTGCCCCTATATCGGAAGAATTTGATTACTGATTTATCCCCACAAGTTTTGGTTGGTGACTAAAGTTATGGTCAGACATGGAAGAGGTAGAACATAAACCAACACATGTGGTTGTGATCTGGTTTTAATTATAAAATGTAATTTTATTTTCAATCCATCCGCTTCCATTATTTTATTTGCATTTCAGCTTGGAGTTGTACAGCTGCTAAGCTCTTCTTTATCACATTTAGATTCATTTAAGATTATCTTCAATGCTGGCTTTAATGAAGTTCCATAACTCTAGAATCATCCTTTGATAGAATATTCATTAAACAGGCACTGAGCCTAATTCTCTTGCTACTTTGTTATTTTCTGCCCCTTCTTTCAGAAAGAAATGTCTTGTTTCCTCATGATCATATGCACCAAAGATACTTGTTTTTACAGTACAAAGCAGGTAAGGGTATCACAAGAAATGGGAATTAAATGTCTCTGATTTTTTTTTCCTGTCTTGGTGAAATAAGAAATCACTCAAATGTTCTAGAACAGTGTTTCTCAACCCTGGCAACTGTAAGATTTGTGGGCTTCAACTCCCAGAATTCTCCTGTCAGTTCTGAGAAACAATTTCACATCATCTACATTCTACATGATGGTAACAAAGAATCAAACAATAGTTTAGTCAAGGAACTTCTAGCTACATTCCCATCAACATTGTCAGATCAAGCACTTATATATAGAAAGCAAGCCTACTTCCTTCTGGCACTGATGATGTTACCTAACTGGGTAATGCAAGATGTGCAAGAAAATCACCAAGCTCAGAGACTACCAAGGGTCCCACAGTTCAACCCTGAGCTACAAATATTCTCTGATAGTACATATTTTCTTCTGGCAGAAAAAGGATCTAAGTATCTGACATGCTTAATTTTACTATACAATGCTGTAATGCCACACTTAGCATACAGAAAGTGATGTCCAATCAAACTATAAGCCCAGCTTCAATTTCCAATTCACTGTGAAACATTTCTCAGACTAACCAGTCTCATAAGGGCACTATCCAATTAATAATGATCATTATGAATAAAAAAAAACCAAAAAGTAACTAATAAATACCGACTTCCTAAATTCAAAATTCTAGTAAATATGATATTGTCAGTTAATTTAAATAGCCATATAAAATGATAACATAATTTATGATTGGCATACTGTTTCTGATTGTTGTGGTTAGTCATGTGACCACTAAGCCAGGAAGAAAAAAACTCAGTGGTTATTGGAGAAAAAAAGTTAAAGTAATTGCAACAACATTTATAAATAAGAATAAAATCATTAAGCACTTCAATTATTTTTAAGTATTGTCAGAACAAAATGGGGCAAGTCAGAAGGAGGAACTATTTGTAGCCATTCACTCCATCTCCTTTCATTTGAAAATTGATAGTGGACAGTGTTTGGTACAGCTCCCAATTTAATAAAGTTCACTTTTGGGTTATTCCGGTTCCAACATTCTTGTACATGTAGAAAAGAGCAATAACAAGGCAAAATGTGTTTTATGATTTTCTTCTGGAACCTTATTCCCCAGGCAAGCAATTGGCATGTTGGGAAAAAGGTGCTACAAGGAGTGGCAGAAGGGAAAAAAAGTGGAACATCATGAACTTTCTGTGAATATATCCATTATCATTTCAGATGGAAAAGGACCCAATTTTGTTGACTTTGGCTTAAGCGTGGAGGAATGCTGTGTGAAGTGTTGTTTTTCTTCAGACACAATAACAAAGTTAAGTCTTGAGGTTGGGGTTTTTTGTTTTTGTTTTTGGCTATGTGAAATAAAAGTATGATTGGCTAGGAGAAAGAGTTATCTTTGCCAAGTTTATGCTATTTGTTTTGATAAGTATGCTGTTTGAGTCCCAGTTTGGCAGGGCAGATCTCATAATCATGACTTTCAAGAACTCATTATTGTCAAGAAATGACTGATCATGTGAAAAAAAATACTCTAACCAAATATATTTTTAATGATATTGCTTCAAGATTAAGTTTCATATGGCAACTACCCAATATGTAAGAGGTCTGATTATTTACTGTTAAAATCCTCCCATAATATTTATAAGAAGATGACCCCAATAATGTATCTGGGCTATATTAAAAGCATCTTTTGAATGTTTACATATATTTAAACACACAGATGCTTATGCCAGAGTATGGCTGGTTTTACATATGGCTGGTTTTGTAGATTAATGTAGGGTTGATCGGGTATTTGTTCTTTAGATTGTAGGACCACTCCATGTTTTTAAGCCTTATTGGTTCAGGCATAGTGTTATGTGAATACAATAAGAGTTACTGTTTTTTAACATTTTTTAAATTCACAGCATGTGACTTGGAGAAGTTATTTTGAATTCTTCTCTTAGGGGAATTAAATTTGTTCCAAGTTACGGAAAAAAAAAAACCTTAGGGAAAAATTTTAACAGAGAAATGCAACTCTATGCAGTCCTGACTATACTTAAATTTATCCAGAGGTATGTCTCATGGAAAGTAGTAATTTTCAGTCTAAACTCTGACCCAGCCAGATTCTTTAAAAACCTGAATTTCCCCCTCCTCCCCCAACTTTCTCATATATTAAATGCTAGTTTTGGCTGTTCATCAAAATTGCACTGAGAACATCAAACCCATAGCCTTATATGACAACCAGTGTGGAAACTCTTGTTTAAAAAAAAACACTACTGCAGTTCCAAACATTTAAAAAATGATTCTTTTCCCCCAGACACAAAATGCAGAATATTTTAAACAGTTGGAAGTTGGTGATTATTATTTGGGAGAATTTAAATTCTGTTTTCCTTTAAGCCATTGTAGAACACGATAAACATTTTAATCAGTTCTGCAAAATATCTAAACACCAACTATCTAATCAACTCTATAATTCCAGTATTTTCTTATATTAATTATTCATGTCAGATCTAGCAGACCTGACAATAGACTTGAAAATGAGCAACCTTCAAAGTTTTAATATTAACTCATAAATTAATCTACCGACAAAATGGATGGAGCCATCTAAAAAAAAAAAAAAACAAGCACTGATCAGAAATAATATTCCTAGCCACTTTTTCCACCTCTTGACTCATCATCACCAGTCTTTGGTCCTGACCCTGGGCTGCCCAATGGCTGTTTCGTATCTCTTTTTCATTGTTATGAAGCCTCAAGTTCTGCTTGCACAGAATTCTCTGCTTTCCTGCTGCTTCGGAGGCCTACAGCTTTTATTCAAGGGCCTTGACAAGTGTTTCTCTCTGGTGCTTATATTATTGCTGCTGTGATGGCCTGCAGTCTTTTCCCCTCAACACTGATCCACAGGTTGCAACCTCTGTCTCTCCCACAGCTTTTCTGTTTCCATCCCCTATATCTCATGGGCTGTAACTGCTGTTGCTTCTATTCTTTCTGATTTGCTTAGTTTTGTTTTGGTGGCCTGCAGCAGGTTCCTTGTTTCTTGCTATTCTGATGGCACTGTTCATGATTGCTGTATTGCCAGAACTGATCACCATCTCCTTCCCACTCATTCCTAGTAGAAAATGGAGCCTGGGTGATCTCAGGACAAACATTTAGTCCCAGCCCTAAGAAACAGGCAATGGCAAACCACTTCTGAAAAAACTTACAGGGACTAACTAGTCCAGTTAGTCCCAGGAATCAACCGTGACTCAGGGGAGTATATAATGATGATGATGATAATAATAATATCAATAGTAATAGGTGCCTTGGGTGCAATCCCAAAGCAACTGGAGCACCATTTGAACCCCATTGGCATTGACAAATTTGCTATAAGTCAATTGCAAAAGGCAGCTTTACTCGGTACAGCTTTCATCCTGCAACAATATATGTGTAACACCATCAAACATCCATATCTGCCTGTCCCAGATCCTTGGTAAGGACTCGATAGACAGACAAAAATGCCAAACCCAGTCTGAAATCAGGCTGACTATGCAATGATCAACAGTAACAATAATAACAACAGCAAAAGAAGGCCATAAGTATTTAGGAATATGGTGCAGTGGTTAGTTCTGATGGTGGTGCAGTGGTTAGTGTTCTGTCCCTAATTAGCATTCTTGAGATCCCCGCGCTTTGATTGGCCAAAGCGCGGGGCACTCTGATTGGTCAGGCGAGCCGCGCCGATTGGCTCGCTAAGAATCTCCCGTGATTGGTCCATTCGAATCGCGGGAGATTCAAAGTGGTGCCATTGGCCGCGGCCGCTGCGGCTAAAGGAATAAAAGCCGTGAACTTTTTCCTTTGCCCCAGTTCGGTTCCAACTTTAAATAAAAGAGCATGATTTGAAGTCACCGACTCCTGGCATCATTTCGCGGACACAACACTGGCGACGAGGATGGGATCCAGATCCAGAACCGAACCACGTGTCCGACGGAAGCCAGACGAACCACCACGATGGCGAAAATCGCACCCCCCGCACCCTTCAACCCCGCCACCGAGGACTGGGAATCGTACTCCGACCGATTCCGCATGTTCCTCGAGTGCAGCGACCTGAAGGACGCCACTGGCCCCATGAAGCGCGCCGTCTTCCTGACCCACTGCGGGACCGAGGTATTCAAGATGGCCAAGGCGCTTGCCAAACCCGCCGATGCAACCGCGATAGACTGGGACGTCCTCGAGCCAATACTTCGGCAGCACTACGCTCCAGAGGTACCCATCCTGATCCGACGCAACGAATTCTACTGTCAGGACCAATGGTCTGGTGAGAGCTTCAGCGACTTCGTCACCGAGCTACGGCACCTAGGGGGGCTCTGCGAATTCGACAACCTGAACGACGCCCTGCGAGACAGAATCGTGCTCGGTTTGTGGGACCCCGTCCTCCAGAGCCGGCTGATGGCCAAGGGCAACATCAGCCTAGCAGACACCCTCACCGCAGCCACAGCTGCCGAAGCAACCCAAACCTCCGCCAACCACATGCGCAGACCGAATGCTGGGGACCGCAGCAGAAACAACAACCCGGCGAGGTCGGCCGAGGCCCAACCAGAGACGACCACCCACCAGGGCGACTTCCACTCGGCATCGGGCACTTCCGATGACGAGGAGGACATCCATCGCCTCCAGACAGGCCGCGACCCACGGAACCGGTGGGGTCGTAAGTCGAGGACCAACTGTGCCGGTTGCGGCGGCGACCACCCCAGGTCGGAATGCCGGTTTTTCGAATCGATCTGCCGGCTTTGTGACAAGAAGGGACACATCGCCCGTGTCTGCCGCCTAAAAAAGAACCGCAGCCCTGCACGATGGGACCAGAGCGACCGGAGGAGAGAGCGCACACCACCCCGGACCAGAGATCGCCCCTCGGACAACAGATGGGACCGGAACGGACGATCCCTGCGAGGCAGCGATAACCGGCAAAGAGAGGAGACCCATCAGACGATCACCATCGGCCACGCCATAACCAATGACGCCCGGAAGGTCCACGTGGAGGTAGGCATCGAGGGCCAGCCATGCAAAATGGAGGTGGACTCCGGGTCCTACCTCTCCATGATAGCATGGCATGAAATAAAGCGCTTGGTGCCTACCATCCAAAGGAGGAACCTAGATAGCCAGAGACTCATCGTAAGGGACTACCAGGGAAACCACATCCCGGTAGTCGGAACCAAACACTTCAACATCACATATAAAGGGCACACTGAAAGGCTTCCCCTGACAATCGTCGACCGCGACCACCCAAGCCTACTGGGACTGCAATGGTTCGCCCCGCTCGGCATCGCAGTCACGGGAGTCGACCATGTCACCAACGACAGCTGGGAGCAGCAACTGGCCCGGGAATTCCAAGAGGTCTTCGACGGAAACCTAGGCAAGTACCGAGGGCCTCTTATATCATTCAGCCTAGACCCAAACGTCCCCCCAAAATGCCTGAAACCAAGGCGGGTGCCATTCGCACTTAAACCCAAGATAGATGAGCAAATTGACAAGCTCATCAAGCAAGGGGTCCTACAGCCAATAGACCACGCCCAGTGGGAGACCCCCATAGTCACCCCGATCAAGCCCGATGGGTCGGTGAGGATCTGTGGGGACTATAAGGCCACCCTAAATGGTGCGCTACAACAAAGCGCCTACCCCGTCCAAGTAGTGCAACAACTACTGCACTCACTGGGAGGGGGCAAGGTTTTCGCCAAGCTCGACCTCGCCCAGGCATACCAACAGTTGCCAGTCGACGAGCAAACGGCAGAAGCACAAACCATAGTCACCCACCGGGGGGCATTTAAATGCAACCGACTCCAATTCGGAGTCAGCGTCGCACCGGGAATATTCCAAAGCCTAATGGAAAGACTATTGCAAGGCATCAAGGGGGTGGTACCTTACTTCGATGACGTCCTAGTGTCGGCAACCAACCAAGCCGAACTAGAGGGTCGCCTAAGGGAGGTCCTAACCAAATTCAAAGAGACCGGGCTCAAAGTCAAGAGGGAGAAATGCCAACTATACACGGAATGGGTAGAATTCCTATGATACCTCCTAGACTGTCACGGCATTCACCCCACAAACCAAAAAATCAAGGCCATCAAAGAAGCCCCCACACCCAAGTCGAAGACGGAACTACAGGCATTCCTGAGGCTACTTAACTTTTACAATGTCTTCCTGCCCCAAAAGGCGACGGTGGCGGAGCCCTTGCATAGGCTCCTGGACAAGGCGGTGACCTGGACTTGGGGGAAACGTGAGCAAGCCGCCTTCCAAAGAACAAAGGACCTCCTCACTTCGGACGCCGTCCTTATACAGTATAACGAGACCCTACCTCTGGCCATCACATGCGACGCATCACCCTTCGGCGTCGGCGCTATCCTCAGCCATACCCTCCCCGACGGAAAAGAAGCGCCCATCGCGTTCTTTTCAAGGACCCTCACCAAACCGGAGCGGAACTATAGCTAGCTGGACAAAGAGGCTCTGGCTATCGTTGCCGCTGTAAAAAGATTCCACGAGTATCTCTACGGCCGGACATTCACCATCATAACCGACCACAAGCCGCTGCTGGGAATCCTTGCAGGAAACCGGGACACCCCGAACATTCTGTCTCCCCGAATGACAAGGTGGTCCGAGTTCCTGGCGGCCTACAACTACGGACTCATACACAGACCGGGTAAGACGATCTCCCATGCAGACGCCTTAAGCCGCTCACCGCTACCGGAACCTGACACCGACCCAGCACCTACGACGACCACCCTCAGCATAGAGACTCTACCCAACCTGCCCATAACTGCGTCAGACATTTCCCGAGAGACGAATAAAGACAAACCTCTGGCGCGGGTGTTGCATTGGGTAGAGAAAGGGTGGCCGGAAAGGGACAACGACGAGTCCGTCAAAACATTCCAAAACCGCCAAACGGAACTCTCGTTATTAAAAGGGTGCATACTATGGGGGGATAGGGTGGTCATTCCAGAAAAGCTACAAGGGAAGGTTCTGGAACTGCTACACGAGGGGCACCCTGGCATTGTTAGGACTAAAGCCCTGGCCAGAAGTTACGCTTGGTGGCCAGGGATGGACAAACAAATTGAGACCTGGGTAGCAAGGTGCCAACGATGCCAGGAAACTAGGCCAAGCCCGCCCACAGCACCCGTCCTAGAGTGGGAAACCCCAAGGGGACCTTGGTCTAGGATTCACATAGACTTCGCCGGGCCCACAAAAGGACACACCTTCCTTATAACAGTAGACACTTACTCCAACTGGCTGGAGGTAAGCAACATGAAGACAACAACCACGGAGGCCGTGATCAAGGAACTCTGCAAACTCTTTGCAATGCATGGCCTCCCAGACGTCATCATTTCCGACAACAGGCCCCAATTCACCTCACTGGAATTCGAAAAATTCCTAGCGGAAAGGGGCATCCGCCACGCGCTGACAGCACCGGCGCATCCGGCGGCTCGCGGACACAACAGTTAGAATGCAGTATTGCAGGCTAATTCTGCTGTCTGTCCGGAGTTCTCATTGGCTTAAGGTTGACTCATTCTTCCATCCTTCCGAGGATCCAGATTGTTGTGGTGAATATGATAACTCTGTAAACCACTTAGAGAGGTCTGTAAAGCACTGTGAAGCCATATGTAAGTCTAAGTGCTATAGATATTGCTATTCCTGAATCAACTCAAAGAAACTACTTCTACCTCAGAGGTGTCAAACTTGCAGCCCACAGGCCAGATACAGTACATGCTGGCCCCACCACCTCCTGGTTTAGCAAAGGGGGAAAAAGTCCTGATGTCAGGTGACAATGACGTGATGATGTGAGTTTGACACCCCTGTTCTCTATGATATATCAAATGAGTTTGGAAAATTGTAAAATCAAAGTCAAATTTGGAAACATCATTAAAATACTTAACACCTAGACAGTCCGTTATTTGATATACAGCAGGAAGTTGACTGGACACAAATGGAACTTAATAACTTGGATCTGAAGATAAGAAAATTAATGTCAGCGCACCATGCTTTGTACCCAAAAGGTGATATTGATTGTCAGTATTTGCCAAGAGCCAAAGAGGGAGAAGGACTCCTAAAGGTGAAACAAACTATGGAGGAAAAAGACCATGGCCTGAATGATTACATTAAGAAAAGCCTGGGGCCCTTGCTAAAGGAAGTCAATCAAGGAAAGCTCCTGAAAACAACAAAGGTAAAGGCTGACTATAGAAAACCAATTGGAAACCAATTGGTTCATTGGAAAAACAAGATGATGCATGATCAATACTTGAAAGATATAGATGGAAAAGATGATAAAAACACCACATGGAATTGGTTAAGATCCGGACTATTAAGAAAAGAAACTGTCAGGTCTAACCCCAGAAACAACTCAGCAAAATCAATCAATGTCTAGCAACATATTTGATTATTTCAAAAGATGCTTAACAGCGTAATCATACATTTGTCTGCTCAAACCTGAACATGCTGAATTGATTGCTCTCAGACTAAGTAGGGGATTAAACCAAATATTTGGGAACAGATTAAAACATTCCTCATTGGGCAGCATAGCTGGAAAATTGAGAGGTTGGGCAAGTATGATTTATTTGCATCATTTGGGGAACTCTTGGCTTCTTGAAAACTGTAGTGTACTTGTTTTGCATATTCGTAATACTGCATTCCTATTGGACAGATACCATCGCTGGGTGATTGGTTGATAACAACAGATCTAATTGGCTGCCTAAGCGGCAGGAAGATTAAATAAATGCCATTGGTTGGGAGCTGCAAGCAGCCACTATAAAAAGGGCTGCCATGGCTTGACTTTAGTTGAAGTTACTGGTTGTTAAATAAAGAGCTGAATTCAACTCCAGTCTCGACTCTGTTTTGTTCTGGCGATAGAACAAAAACATTGCTAACCACCAAAGATGACTTGCTCTGCTGCAAAAGTTGCAAATGGCTTGCCACATTTTGGGGGAAGTGAATGAAAGTAAAAAACATTCCGGGTTCAATCTTTTATTTACTGACACCTAATGGATAGAATCTTACTAAATTAGAACTATAACTTTAAAACTTATTAAGTATATCCTGAGAGATTCTAGGGCAGGGGTGTCAAACTCACAACCTGCAGGCTGGATGCATCACACACTGGCCATGCCCATTCCTGGTTTAGTGAAGGGTAGAAAAGTTGTGATATGTCACGTGATGACAATGTATTGTCGCAAGTTTGACACCTCTCTTCTAGGTTGTATCACCTCTTCTCACCTTCTCTATCCAGGTCAGGACTCCAGTCTTCTAATCTGGGCCTTCCTCTAGGAAAGCTGTGTTGCCAGAACCCTTCCCACTGTTCCTTCCGGTGCACATAATAATCACAGAAACTGAAGCAGAAGTGGTATTTAGCAGGCACCAGTTCTGGAGAACCGGTAATGGAAATTTTGAGGAGTTCAGAGAACTGGCAAATAGCACCTCTGACTGGCCCCATCCTCATCTATTCTCTGCCTCCCAAGTCCCAGCTGATTGGCTGGGTCTTCTTTTGTTATTCTGTACAGGAGAACAGAGCTGGAAATTAGGTTAGTGGGGTGGGGAGGGAATGGGATTTTACAGTATCCTTCCTCTGCCACGCCCACCAAAGCCACACCCATAGAACCAGTAATAAAAAAAATTTGAATCCCACCACTGAACTGAAATTTTAAAAATTAGCATCTTGAGAACAACCTCTACCAATCCAACATGTAACAAACACAAGCAAATATTTCCCTTATAGTGAAAACAACTGATTATTTGATCGGTGATTGGCAGGAAAATTTCACAAATTGATTACAAGCAATGTCATGCCTGAGTTGCCAACATTATTCAGTTGAAACTTTCCCCGAAATTTGGATTTATTTGGATAGTAAAAACTATTGGAACAATTAAGTCAGAAGTTAAGTTTTTATAGACCTCTAAGAACCAAGCCAACAGGCATCTTGTTCATAACATGCCTGATATAACAGTTATTAAAAAGATGAACATCTCGTTCATTGATATTGTTGGGTGATACTAGGATTAAGAAAAAACAATTGGGGAAAAATTGGAAAATACCAAGATTTGCAGATTGAAATGGAACACTTATGTAAAAAGTAATTCATTCTTATATCAATTATACTGGAGCCTGCAGAGCAATACCTAAATAATTCCCTTGATATTGGGAAGTATTGAATTTATCAGACACTCTAATTTTACAAAAAATACCCTATTTGTTTGGCACTAACTCTAGCCTCAGCTACCATATTAATAATTTTAATGTCCTTGGTTAGGACTTGAATTTTCACCAGTCTTTGATTGTGAATCTAATTGTAGGTAATAATAATAATAATAATAATAATAATAATAATAATAATAATAATAATAATAATAATAATAACAACAACAACAACAATAATAATAATAATAATAATAATAATAATAATAATAATAATAATAATAATAATAATAATAATAATAATAATATAGAATAAATAGTGCTTTATTCATATTTCCATCCTTTTTTTTATAAAACAATTAAGACCAGATGATGGCTGTTTGCTGTCAATAAATGTTAATAATTAATCAGAATTAGATATTATATTATAAATAATTATTTCAATTCAGAAATAATTGCAAGTCATAATAATTCATATAACTATAATGTCTAAATATAACATACCTCAAATAGCAAATTCAGCTCTTTTGAAAAGAAATTAAATCAAATCACTGATTTCATTTAGCAAGATCACTCTTTAATATATTTGGCTTTAAACAACAATCCTTGGATATATTTAGTATTTATAGTATCAAAGTATTATGATACTATACTTCATAATAAATATAACTGCATTCCAATTGACAAAGTACACATACATTTATTTTCAGAATTGCAACTTGTGCATTATGCTTCATTAGTGTCGTGTCCGCGAAATGATGCCAGGAGTCGGTGACTTCAATGCAAGCTCTTTTATTGGTATGCTGGAACCGAACTGGCGAAAGGAAAAAAGCCCGCGGCTTTTATTCCTTTCGCCGCGGTGGCCGCGGCCAATGGCACCATTTTGAATCTCCCGCGGTCTGAACGGACCAATCGCGGGAGATTCTTAGCGAGCCAATCGGCGCGGCTCGCCTGACCAATCGGAGAGCCCCGCGCTTTGGCCAATCAAAGCGCGGGGATCTCGAGTATGTTAATGAAGGACAGAACACCCCTCCCCTCTTGGTTCAGTCCTTACGTTGTGTAGTCACGTAGGTAGGCGGGGCTCCGTCTGGTCCTACTTGACCTGCGCAACTCAGTTGTAGGCTGGATCCCGGCCGGTTCGGTCGGGATCTCCTCTGCTCCTGCTGCTGTCGTGGGAACCGGCTGGTCGATCGGGCCGGTCCCTTCTCCGTAGCTCCCTCCTGGGCCTTCCGGGTTGGTTGAGCTACGGGTTTCGCCGCTCCCGC
The DNA here is from genome assembly GCA_033807585.1 of Hydrophis major. NCBI lineage: Eukaryota > Metazoa > Chordata > Lepidosauria > Squamata > Elapidae > Hydrophis > Hydrophis major. The sequence goes on from CM066331.1 coordinate 77,443,228, forward strand.
TCGGTCTTTCCGGGTCGGTCGAGCTGGCTTGGCTGCTCCTTCCTGAAGAGGGGTCGTGATGGCTGCGTTCCGGTGAGTACTGCTGGTTTATTTTTCTTTGGATTCGGTCCCCTGGGTATTCCCTCCCCCCTTGGCTTGCGTTGTGGGGGTTGGGTTCGCTTGTTTGTGCGTCGGCGGTTTGTTGGTTTGCAGTTCTCGACCTAAGTTGGTCGATGTGGCGTTTCCACGCTCGTCCGTCTGCTGTTTGTAGCCGGTACAAGTGTGGGCCTGTTGCTTGGGTGATGATGGCTGGGATCCATAGAGGGTCTCCTGTCAGGTTCTTTGCATATACGGGGTCCCCGGGTGCGAATGTTCGGTGTTTGGTGCTTGAGTCTGGGGGCCTCTCCGGGTTATACGTGGGGTGTAACCTGTCGAGTGGGGACCTTAACTTTCTGCCCATTAGTAGTTCGGCTGGGCTTTTATTGGTTGTGGTATTTGGGGTTATGTGTTGGGTGAAGAGTAGTCTGTTCATTTTCTCTTGGATCTCCCCGTGGTCTATTTTCCGGATGGTCTTTTTAGTGAATTGGACCATCCGTTCCGCCCTACCGTTCGCTGCCGTGTGCGCCGGTGCTGTCAGCGCGTGGCGGATGCCCCTTTCCGCTAGGAATTTTTCGAATTCCAGCGAGGTGAACTGGGGTCCGTTGTCAGAGACGACGACGTCTGGGAGGCCATGTGTTGCAAAGAGTTTGCAGAGTTCTTTGATCACGGCCTCCGTGGTTGTCGTCTTCATGTTGCTTACCTCCAGCCAGTTGCAGTAAGCGTCAACTGTTATGAGGAAGGTGTATCCTTTTGTGGGCCCGGCGAAGTCTATATGGATTCTAGACCAAGGTCCCCTTGGGGTTTCCCACTCTAGGACGGGTGCTGTGGGTGGGCTGGGCCTCGTTTTCTGGCATCGTTGGCACCTAGCTACCCAGGCCTCTATTTGTTTGTCCATCCCTGGCCACCAAGCGTAACTTCTGGCCAGGGCTTTAGTCCTCACGATGCCAGGGTGCCCCTCGTGTAGCATTTCCAAAACCTTCCCCTGTAGCTTTTCCGGAATGACCACCCTGTCCCCCCATAATATGCACCCTTTTAACAATGAGAGTTCCGTTTGGCGGTTTCGGAACGTTTTGACGGACTCGTCGTTGTCCCTTTCCGGCCACCCTTTCTCCACCCAATGCAACACCTGCGCCAGACGTTTGTCTTTATTAGTCTCTCGGGCAATGTCTAACGCGGTTATGGGCAGGTTGGGTAGAGTCTCTATGCTGTCGTCGTGGGTGCTGGGTCGGTGTCGGGTTCCGGTAGCGGCGAGCGGCTTAAGGCGTCTGCATGGGAGATCATCTTACCCAGTCTGTGTATGAATTCGTAGTTGTAGGCTGCCAGGAACTCGGACCACCTTGTCATTCGGGGAGACAGAATGTTCGGGGTGTCCCGGTTCCCTGCAAGGATTCCCAGCAGCGGCTTGTGGTCCGTTATGATGGTGAAAGTCCGGCCGTAGAGGTATTCGTGGAATCGTTTTATGGCGGCAACTATAGCCAGAGCCTCTTTGTCCAGTTGGCTATATTTCCGCTCCGGTTTGGTGAGGGTCCTTGAAAAGAACGCGATGGGCGCTTCTTTTCTGTCAGGAAGGGTATGGCTAAGGACAGCACCGACGCCGAAGGTTGATGCGTCGCATGTGATGGCCAGAGGTAGGGTCTCGTTGAATTGTATGAGGACGGCGTCGGAGGTGAAGAGGTCCTTCGTTCTTTGGAAGGCGGCTTGCTCCCGTTTCCCCCAAGTCCAGGTCACTGCCTTGTCCAGGAGCCTATGCAAGGGCTCCGCCACCGTCGCCTAGGTTTCCGTCGAAGACCTCTTGGAACTCCCGGGCTAGTTGCTGCTCCCAGCCATCGTCGGTGACGTGGTCGACTCCCGTGAGGGTGATGTCGAGCGGGGCGAACCATTGCAGTCCCAGTAGGCTTGGGCGGTCGCGGTCGACGATCGTTAGGGGGAGTCGTTCGGTGCGCCCCTTATAAGTGATGTTAAAGCTTTTGGTGCCACTACCGGGATGCGGTTTCTCTGGTAGTCCTTTACAATGAGTCTCTGGCTGTCTACGTTCCTCCTTTGGAGGGTCGGCACCAACCGCTTTATCTCGTGCCATGCAATCATGGAGAGGTAGGACCCGGAGTCCACCTCCATTTTTCATGGCTGGCCTTCGATGCATACCTCGACGTGGACCTTCCGGGCGTCTTTGGTGATGGCGTGGCCGATGGTGACCGTCTGGTGGGTCTCCTCTCTCCGCCGGTTGTTGCCGCCTCACGAGGATCGTCCGTTCCGGTCCCATCGGCTGTCCGAGGGGCGATCTCTGGTCCGGGGTGGTGTGCTTTCCCTCCTCCGGTCGCTCTGGTCCCATCGTGCCGGACTGCGGTTTTTCTTCAGGCGGCAGACACAGGCGATGTGTCCCTTTTTATCACAATGCCGGCAGATTGATTTGAAAAACCGGCATTCCGACCTGGGGTGGTCGCCGCCGCAGCCGGCACAGTTGGTCCTCGACTTACGACCTCGCCGGTTCCGTGGGTCGCGCCCTGTCTGGAGTCGATGGATGTCCTCCTCGTCATCGGACGTGCCGGATGCCGAGTGGAAGTCGCCCTGGTGGGTGGTCGTCTCGGTTTTGGGCTCGGTCGACCTCGCCGGGTTGTTGTTTCCGCTGCGGTCCCCCGTGTTCGCTCTGCGCATGCTGTCGGCGGAAGTTCGGGTTGCTTCGGCGGCTGCGGCTGCGGTGAGGGTGTCTGCTAGGCTGATGTCGCCCTTAGCCATCAGCCGGCTCTGGAGGGCAGGGTCCCACAAACCGAGCATGATTCGGTCTCTCAGAGCGTTGTTTAGGTTATCGAATTCGCAGAGCCCCCCTAAACGCCGCATCTCGGCGACGAAGTTGCTGAAGCTCTCACCCGACCTCTGGTCCTGCCGGTAAAACTCGTTTCGCCGGATCAGGATGGTTACCTCTGGAGCATAATGCCGCCGCAGTATGGGTTCGAGGACGTCCCAGTCCATCGCGGTGGCATCGGCGGGTTTGGCCAGCGCTTTGGCCATCTGGAAGACCTCAGTTCCGCAGTGGGTCAAGAAGACGGCGCGTTTCATTGGGCCAGAGGCGTCCTTCATGCCGGTGCACTCGAGGTACATGCGGAATCGGTTGGAGAACGATTCCCAGTCCTCGGTGGCAGGGTTGAAGGGGGCGGGCGGTGCGATTTTCGCTTTCTCGGAGGTTCGTCTGGCTTCCGTCGGACACATGGTTCGGTTCAGGGTCTGGATCCCATCCTCGTCGCCAGTGTCGTGTCCGCGAAATGATGCCAGGAGTCGGTGACTTCAATGCAAGCTCTTTTATTGGTATGCTGGAACCGAACTGGCAAAAGGAAAAAAGCCCGCGGCTTTTATTCCTTTCGCCGCCGCGGCCACGGCCAATGACACCGCTTTGAATCTCCCGCGGTCTGAACGGACCAATCGCGGGAGATTCTTAGCAAGCCAATCGGCGCGGCTCGCCTGACCAATCGGAGAGCCCCGCGCTTTGGCCAATCAAAGCGCGGGGATCTCGAGTATGTTAATGAAGGACAGAACAATTAGATAGCTGCAATAGCTGCACCATTATATGATATCTATAGCTGACATCTGTTCAGCTGTTTCATCCTACCTGGGAAGAGAGGATATTTGAGACCTTTTCAGGCAGCAATCCAGACCCTGGGGCTCCAAATGCTTTCTTCAAATGCTTGGCTCCTGAAAATTCTTTTTAATTGCTGAAAATTTGTAAAACATAAAATCTGAAGTCCTAAAATAGGGATAATATCACTAAAATCTCAAAGAACCTGCCTGCAAACCTAAAGAGGAAATCAGAAAAATGCTGCTCCTGCTTATGTGTGACACATACATGTCTATTTTCCATTATAGTTCTTTGCATTTTGGCCCTTGTTATTTGTTGAGCTTCAGCCATCAAAAAGTTGACAGTCCCTACTCTTCCTAACAATATGGAGAATTCTGGTTATGTGGTTCCCCTTCAGCACCACATCTAATCTTAACAATTGAATAATTAACTCAGGGACACTGAGATGGCCACCTCCTGCATCCTGAAATAAAGAAAAATAAATAAGATTTCTAGCAAATCCAAAGCTTTCTCGTGGTGAGAGTTCTTAAAGTCTTTGCTCCTCTTGGGATCACAATATATTTGCTTAAGGGTGCTTGAAGGAATTTGTGTTCTGCAGATCTGAGCACTTTCTCATGGAAGCTGAAAAATGAAAAGGCCACTTGATGGTTGCAGAAAAGGCTTCAAATGATACACAGAGCTCTTTAACCTCAACAAAGGAATGGAAGGAGTTCTGCTTTTAGCCTTACCATTTGTGATTCAGCTTTTCAGCACTCTTGCCACTTACCACATTTTTCAAGGTCACCTTCTAACATAGTATCCCCACTTCCTAAATCAATAAAAGCAACATCACACTCTTCTCAGAAAAGAAAAAAGAAAAATCAAGTTACATAGCGTAAAGTGGCATCTCATCGTTTCAGTTGAAAGACTACGTTTGGTTCTTGTAATTAACATCAGAACATCAGCTGGGAGAAGATCACAGTCTAAAGGGAGGTCAGCAAAGCCAAGGGAAATGATGTATAATCAGGAATCCTAGAATCCTCACTGATTTCTGTTTTTAAGTTAAGCCACCTAGTGCAGCATAAAGCATCTTGGTAGGATTGGGAGCTGAAATCAGCAACTGAAAATTGCTTTATTCAATTTCTCATCTTACTAAATAAAAAATGCCATCAACATGGCAAATGTTGCGATAATGTGTGACTGCTAGTTCCATTTTGATAATGGATTACAAATGTCATGGAAGTTCACACCTGATGACACGTGTCCAAGTCATAATCAGACTGCATTCAGAATTCTACACAAGCTCACAAAGGAACAAGTCCAATCCAATTCAATGGACCTAATGCCTAATTAGACATCCATAGGATTGCAATGGAAAGCTCCCAAAGATGAGCATTGAAAGAGGTGGTTTACAATAAGTAGATTTAGCTAAGGAAAGCTACCCTACAGGGATAACGTCCAACCAACTGACGATCATGTTTCATTTAAAGCTTATGTAGAACTCTCTAAAGTCAAATTAACAAACAATTTAGCTTAGGGCATTTTAACTAAGTAAATAATAAATACAAAAAGTTTGACTGAAGTCTTTGAAACACGCCATATTAGGACCAATCCGTGGCAAAAGTATGGGTAAATGTGTACCAATCCACTTTCTCTGGTGATAAATTTATATGCCACCAATCCGTGGCAAAAGTATGGATAAATGTGTACCAGTCCACTTTCTCTGGTGATAAATTTATAATTCACCCAAGGATATTTCAATGTCTTTCTGATCCTGCAAATCTATTTATCCTTTCTTTTCTTTCCTTTCTCACTCTTATCAGGCAAAGTTATTTCTTCTAATCTACCATTTGCTCTTAACACTTGCCCAAATAATGTGCTTATCATTGCTTATCATTACCTCAATGGAGCAGTCAGACTATTTCTTCCAGGAACAATTGGTTGATTCATTTGGTAAACCATGATTCTCTTAGTAAAGGTCCTCAGATTTGTAATTTAGAGGTGTATTTCTTTTTCTCCTCACTCTTTTTCAATCCCATTATTTTCCATTATTTAAGGGGAGGGGAAAAACATTGCTTTAACTATTCCAATCTTTAATGAACACATTATCCTTCATGAACTTGTTCATGATTTGTCTACTCTTTACTTCTTCAGCACACTGAATTTTTGCCTATTCTTGAGCTTGGGGAAAGAAATATGTACCAGCTTCAGGTATTAATTGCTATTGTAACTTCAGATATCACATTGGTTGACATTACCTTGGTCTTGTTAATATTTAATTAATCCAGATTTTTCACTTTTTGTTTTTGCATTTCTACCAAGCTATTCTAACTCTTCTTTACAGAGTTCTTTCTTCTTTATTTTATCTAATTGTGACATTATTTCTCATATCCTAGATTTTTTTTTTCGTGCTTCCACTTCCCAGTTTAGTACTAGTTGTTATATCCTCCAATTCTATTTTTCATATATATTTTCTGGATGAATTAAACATATATATTTATGAATAATGGGCACACTTGTCTCACTCCTTTCATCCTCATTTCCTGCATAGTTTTGTTCTTCTGTATTAAAAAAGCAGAAGTTAAAAGTAGGAGATCTGGCATGGTCTTGCCTTGATACACTCAGTAAAGTAAAGCTATATTGTATATCTCCAAAATCCATCTTACATTACTTGTAACATTTCCCCCAAAATAGGCCACGTCCAATACCTTTTCCATATTTATTGCTATATTTACACACAGAGACACACAATACATGTCCAATTATTATATCGCATAGAGTTTTCACTGGATCTCTTTCTTTTCCCATTTCCCCCCAAGGTTTCTTTCACATAGCTTTACTGAATATTTTCCTTACATTCCTCTTATATGCTAACAGTATGTTCTTACTGATGGTATGTTCCACAGTATACTTGGATGTATCCTGGCTACCAAACATCATATTGCCTCTCAGGTAGTAGCCATACATATTATCTGCATTTAGGTTCATTATTGAACACAAATAAAATAATTCTTTTCACAAAATCCAACTCCTGCATTTTTTTTTTTTTTTTTTGCAGTCCAGATCTTCCTGTAGTTTTAGGTTCATTCATTTCTCAAACTTCTGAAAATCCCCCATTAATATTATTACAAACTTTCTAACCACAGCAATTAGCATTTTCTGTAGTTTACATCAAGTTCTTCAGTTTCTTTCATCATTGCAGATTTAGATGCATGATTGTAAATGCTGAAGCATATAAAAGTAGTCCTCAACTTACAACAGTTCATTTAGTGACCATTCGAAGTTACAACGCCCCTGAAAAAAGTGACATGACTATTTTTCACATGTATGTTCTTTGTAGCATCCCCATGGTCACATGATTTACATTTGGATGCTTGACAACTGTCTCATATTTATAATGGTTGCAGTGTCCCAGGATCATGTGATCATCTTTTGCGACCTTTTGACAAGCAAAGTTAATGAGGAAACCAGATTTACTTAACAATTATGTTACTGATTTAACAACTGCAGTGATTCATTTAACAAATGTGGAAAGAAAAGTAGTAAAATGAGGCAAAGCTCAACACATTTCTCACTTAGCAACATAAATTCTGGGCTCAATTGTGGTCATAAGTCGAGGACTACCTGTAGTTTTAAAATCTTGCTATTCACTCAGAAAGCACTAATTTTGATAGAAATCACATTGTTTATGGAGTTAGATCTACCGTAATAGTTTTAATATTGCCAAGTATCTCTGCCCCCATATTCTTTTGTGTAGTTTTATGCCTTGGATAGAATATGTCATACAATTATAGTATAGTCATACAATTTAAAGTAGCCTGTACTAGGCTGCTTAATTTTTATTCCTAAAATATCTAATTTATTATGTTTTATTTCTGTGGAGAGATCACTCACTTTGATCTGAGCATATTATAATTGACGCTTTTCACAGTAACTAGAGTAACTAATTGGGTAATGAGTGAGTGTCTCCTCAGCCAACACTTACTGTAAATTTATTTAAATAATTCTGCCAAACTACTGATTACTTTTAACTTTACTTCTCCCATTCTGATCTTAATAAAAATGTGGCTCTTTAAAAAGTTTAATATAAAAACAATATAAAGTTGTTGTCAGGGCTCCAACACATCCAATTATTTGTAAGACTTGCCCTAAACTTTTCCAGTTTTTTTACTTTTTTCCATACAACACTATGACAATAAGAATATATTTGTCAGTGACAAATGATTTGGAAAATTCATTCCAATAAAGATCATTTTCCTAAAAGTATTTTTTTTATATAGCAAGCATTTCTAATGCCTCTTAATTGGAGAAAAGAGATCAAAGGACAAAGGTCACATACACTATAAATTTATCTAACAATCTTGATTTTATTTTGTAAGCAGCTTACAAAAATTGCTAAAATTAGTTATGATTAATAACATTAATAACATTTTACATTACTGGCACTCAGCTAGGTAGTAACCTAGCCAGATTCAGCACTCAGCTAGGTGGCAACCTAGCCAAATCCAGTCAACCTTACATTGTTCAGCAGGATTGGCTCTTGTGCTTGCTTGGGAAATCCCAAAGCAGTAGGCCAGATTGGGAAATTAAAAAACAAAACAAAAAAGGACTTGCGCTAAAGCAGAGGTCTCCAAACTTGGCAAGTTTAAGACTTGTGGACTTCAGTTTCCAGAATCCTCCATCCAGCATAGCATAGCTACCTGGAGAATTCTGGGAGTTAAAGTCTATAAGTCTTAAAATTGCCAAGTTTGGAGACCTCTGTGCTAAGGGAATGGCAAACCACTTCCATACTGCTGCCAAGAAAAAAATAGAGGACTTAAAGGGAGCTTTACTTTTTATATATTATTAGAAAGTTGTGGTTCTGACTATTTTTCTGCTCTTTGTAGGTAAGAAAGAAACAATTTGCCTGAGATAAAGTCTTGGCTACACTGGTTTTGTTTTGCTGAGATAATGTGGCTTTATTTCTCCATGGAATTCTTGCCTCATCCTTCATCTGGTCATGGCCACCCCGGTTTGGCATGAGAGAAAAAAGTTGTGATATGTCATGTGATGATGTGTCATCATGAGTTTGACACCCCTGATCTAACCACTTGAGATTCAGGTACTATCAGGAAAAGGTCCTGATGCCTTTTCAGCCCACCTGGTAGTAAAAAAAAGCTGGGGTGTGAACATTACAAAAGTTTTGTCTTTTTCTTCTCTCTTCAGCCCCATAGGAGTCAACTTGAGAAATGACAGAATACAGTAGTTTAGTCTGCTCCGCTCTGCTCTTCCTACTTTCTCTTTTACATGGAATGGGGTCTAACACAATTCTTGTTGCCACAAGACTTATGGCACTTCAGAACAAAAAGGGGATTTTCATTCCTCATTCTGAGTATTTTGAATAAAAAAAAGAGCAATAATGCTGCAATTGGGTTTGAGGGTTTCTGCAGTGAAACAATGGTGGGATTCAATTTTTTTTTACCACCTGTTCTGTGTGCATGGCTTGGTGGGCATGGCAGAGGAAGGATACTGCAAATTTTCCATTCCCTCTCTACTCCTGTGTGAAGGTTACTGCAAAATCCGATAGCCTCCCCACCCTAGTAACCTGATTTGCAGCTCCATTCTCCTGGGCAGGGCAACAAAAGAAGACCCAGCTGATCAGATGAGACTCGAGAGGCAGAGAATAGATGGGGGCAGGGCCAGTCAGAGGTGGTATTTGCCGGTTCTCCGAACTACTCAAAATTTCTGCTATTTGTTCTCCAGAATTGGTCAGGACCTGCTGAATACTACCTCTGGAGTGAAATGGAACCAGAGTAGAGTTTTTTTCTTGTCTTTCATTAGCTTCAGGACAGACAAATTTAAATCAATATGTTTTTTCCAAGATGCAAATACTGGCAGTTCAGCATCTGCTGATTTTTTTCTACATTCTACATTTTTTTGTTACATTTGTTTTCACAATGGGGCTATCCTATAGAATATAGGCAACATGCATATACTTTACAAGTCAGGCTAAAGCTGATCTGCTTAGTCGTAATTATTTCCACTGCTTCCAATGACATGTACTCATCTACAAGTTTATACAAGACTGCAATATAGATTAGGCATGAACAAAAATTTACAGCTCCTTGGGCTGATCCAAATTGCAATAAAGCAATGGAATGGTTGCCCTCGGTTGCAGCAGGCTTTTGAATCAGCCACTGTGTTACTTTAATTTGCTGTGCAGAAAGTAGAAAACAAATGTTGAAATGACTGATAATATTTTAGATTAAATTCATTATAATAAGATGAATGGATTCAGTGCGTAAGAAGGACACACAGGAGAACTGTGAAATATAACAGTCCGACAATAGGAGTATATGAATAATAAGTATTTGGAGGGGTTGGTGCAAACAAGAGTTGACGGGTAGGATAAAAAGAATGTAAATAAAATGACAAATTATGCATTATATTCATGTTTGCCAGGTACTGCGGCTTTAGTTTTTTTTCCTGCAACAATATAAAGGAGTTCCTTCTGCCAAGGAAGAATGATTTTTTTTTTTTTGCTATAAATACAAAGTGCATTGATATACTGTGGCTTTGACTAACGTTCTCTAAGAAATTTTCTTCATTAAACTGAACAGGCATTATGCCCTTATAAGTGATCTTAAAACCCCATTATGACTATAATTGCATAATCATCTCTCTAACTCTGTTTCTTAGACATATAGGTTACACCTGTATCTCAAGGATGGTACCAGTAAATATACTGGGATTTCATAATCCATATATCCTTGTATTAGTTTAGGAACCTAAGTGACATAGGTCTAGGGGACAGCTTCTCAAGTAAAGACTTGACAGGGGTGCAATCAGGATGGATATACCAGCTGTTTCTACCCCTGAATGTCTTCCCTGCTCCTTCACTTTGAGATGTCAATGACATTTAGGTTGAGCAATATGAGAGCCAATTGGGTCTAGCGATTAATACAACAGGCTAGAAGCCATGAAACTGTGAGTTCTAGTCTTGGCTTAGACATGAAAGCCAGATGTGTATCTTTGGTCAAGTCACTCTCTCTCTCTCTCTCTCTCAACCAGGATGTCAGACTCCAGTGACAAGTCGTTTGGTCAATTCTTGACATGTCATGAAATGTGTTTATGAAGTGGGGGGGGGGGATGATCTATGGGGCTACAGTAATGCAACAGGTTGCCAGGAGGGAGGGAGCACATCCCAAGGAAGAAGGTAATATAAGAGATAACATAGTACAGAGCTGGGTTATAGGAAGAAGAGATTTAGGATCGAGACTTCTAGAATCTCCCAAGGTATATCTGTTAGATTAGCATAGCATAGGTAGCTCTTGAATTATGACTAGACATTTAGTGAAGTTATGATAGACCCCTCCAAAGGGTACGTATGACCCAGACCCAAAATTACATCTGTTGCAGCACCCCTGCACTCATACACCCTTACAACTGATACAGCGACACTACAGTGTCCCCCAATCTATTCCTCCATCCTGACTTGCTGTGTCCCCACAGACACTGGGCTGATTTGCCACTCCCACACACCCCAGGTTCAACATGCTCCTCCCCACTCTGTACTGATCACTCACTTAACTGTCCAAGATCTCCAGAGCTCAGGTGGATGAGATAGGGAAGAAGGACAGGTTGCTCCACATTGCTGGGCCTTGGGACACAACGTGAACAGCAGCTGTCTATCTGGGTGAAAATTAATGCTGGAAAAGCTCTTCTTTCCTTTCCTTGCTAGATGCTAATACTAGGGGAAGCTAAGGCTAGTGCTAGTAAAGATAAGAAATCTTCTTTTGTCAATAAGTGCTAACTTTATCTCCCTCAGTGTGAGCTGCACTAGTGAACAAAGCACCTAACGGTGGGCGAACTAAGAATAGCACTAGCAAAGAAAGGAAAACTGAGAGAATTTCTTCTCCTTCTTAGCGCTAGCTTTAACTCCCTCAGCATTATCACTAGCATAGTTAACACTGGTGGAAGCTAAATCTAGTTAGGAAAGAAATAGTGAGAACTTTGCCAGCATTATGTTTTGCTCAGAAAATGATGGCCATGTACCATGTGACCAGCAACAGAGCGGACTGTCCTTCTTCCTTACCCCAAACATCTGAGCTCTGGAAATGTCCAAAAGGTAAGTGTGCAATTTTGATTGCAAGTGTGCAGGCAGTGGAGAGGAGTCCTAAGTGAGGATTCGAGGGAGCTGGAAGTAGAGCATGGAGTACCTCAGGAGATGGCAGGCCCAAAAAAGGTTTGTGTCTGCACTAGTTTCTGCCAGGGTCTTTCTACCCCTGAGGTATCCCATGCTCCAGTGGTGAGATTCAAAATTTTTTACTACCGGTTCTGTGGGTATGGCTTGGTGGGTATGGCAAGGGAAAGATACTGTAAAATCTCCAGTCAGAAGTGGTCTTTGCTGTTTTACCGAACTACTCAAAATTTCCACTACTGGTTCTCCAGAATTGGTCAGAACCTGCTGAATACCACCTCTGCCATGCTCCACTTAACAACCCATGTTTTTTATGATTCTTCAGAGAGAGCAGGGATGGAGGGGGTTTGTTAGGTGAGATGCTTCACTAAACAGCCATCACAACATGCAACCATAATGGGCAGGCTCCATTATGGTTGTATTTTGAGGACTTTCTGTATATGTTTAATCTGTCAAGTTACTATTTATATGGTATAAGCAAAAAATAACTGAACTTTGGCTGGATTGTGTATATTGTTCTTGGGCTAGGATTATTATATTTCAACCAGTTAATTTGAAAAAACAGTTCCAGCACATGTAGAAAATGCTAGGAATATAGGAATATAGGTATCTATATGTATTTGGGAATCAATAAAAGAAGGGAGGGAGGGAGGGAGGGAAGGAGGGAGAGAGATTTCTTAGCATTTTTGACACATACATACATGTATATTCCTTGAATATTGGATTAATTAGCCATAGCTATATTAACCTTATAAAATATCTACTTTATATTGTGAGTTCAACATGATTATTATTATCTTTATTAATGGTTATTAACAACATCAGACATATTCTTCATACGATATCAATGTGTTTTAGAGATGATGGGCTGATGGAGCAATAATAAATAAAAGTGTTACTTAATCTCAATTCAGTTAATTTGTAAAATTGTAGAGCAAAATATCAAACCTATTGCAAGATATACCATAAATAAAGCCAGATTAACAAAAAGCATGGGAAAAAACAGGATATTAAATAATTATTAAAATTAGAATGTGTTTTTTTAAAATTAAATTTAAGGTCTGAGGGTAAAGCAGAGAAAGTGGAAAGTGGAACGTACAAAGAAGATGCATGAGAAGGGGGAGATTCTTTTGGCTTCATATTTCAGTTCTTAGAAATGGAGATTTGGAACTATGAGAAACAACAAGACATGCCTGCAGAACAAGAAGATTGGGACAAAGAAGAAGCCATCTTTAATGAACAAGTAATCTTAGGTGGGGAAGAAAAAGGAAAGGGGGAAAGAGAATGGAAAGTTTAAGATTTGGAAAAACAACCCAAAAAACGAATAGAGTGAAAAATAAGTATAAAATCAGAAAGCAACAGAAGAGGAAAATGCAGAAGACAGAATCAGAAGTAGAGAGAAGAGGTAAAAAGGGGAGGGAGAAGAAGAGAGGGAAGAAAGAAAGGAAAAGCAGTTATAAAGGTCAGAAACAAAATATAGAGAAACAAGGCCGATTTAGAGATAATGGATGAAAATCTAATGGAAAAGGGGATTCTGCAAAGGTACATAAGATAGTATTGTTATATTAGAAATAGAAATAATTTCAGAATATATGCAATAATGTATAATTAAAATGTTTGATAAAATAGTTATCATAACTTAGTGGAATGCTTGTCAATAAATAAATGTAACAAAATGAATATTTAATGATTTACAAAACATATGTGAAGAGAAATAAGGGAAAAATTAATTATGGAGATTATATATGTCTTTAAGGAAGTATGATATTTAATTGAAAAGAAATGTTAAAGATGTTAAGACTTTAATGATTATTAATGATAGAACTGAATTGGAATGGAATGAGGGTGTATATTTTTATAATCCTTTTTTTGAAAAAAAGAATATAGTGTGTATTATAAGAATGTACCAAGCAGAATTCGATTGGAATTTATGTATTATGTATTATATTGAAGGTCATAAACTTAAGGTATATATTGAAGTTTAAATAAGAGTTGAATGGATGTAATTAAAAGATATAAAGGTGTCATGCTCCAATTAGTAACTACAGGAGAAAATTTGTTTAATGAGAAAAGATAATATAAAACTGAAACAGAACAGACAAAAGTATAAATATAATGATTTGAATTGAGATGAGATAATCAAAATAAAATTGAGAAAATTAAAAGAGGAGAAAAACTATATAGAAAATGTAGAATAATATAAGATATGGAATAGAACACAAAAATGAGCATGAAATTGAGTTTGTGTCTGTATAAAGAAGTTCAACCCGGAACCATGCTATTTTCCAAAAAGATGTTTTACTTGTATTTTGTGTGTGTGAAAACCCAAATAAAACTTTATTTAAAAAATAAATCAATAAAAGTGTCACTTAATCTCAATTCAGCTAATTTGTAAAATTGCAGAGCAAAATATCAAACCTATTGCAAGATATACCATAAATAAAGCCAGATTAACAAAAAGCATGGGAAAAAGCAGGATATTAAATAAGTATTAAAATTAGAATGTGTTTTTTTAAATTAAATTTAAGGTCTGAGGGTAAAGCAGAGAAAGTGGAACTAATGCAAATAAATAAAGAGCATAAAAGGAAAAAAAATAGAAATTAGTAAAAACAAAACATCAAAACTTTTGGACTGCCCCAGCAATATTGAATAAGAAATACAGTCACTGTTTTGAGTTCACGTGTTTGTTTTGATAGCTGTCGTTACAAGAAAGCAGGTGATTTCATGGTCCCATTTTGCAAGACAATTAGTTGCAATTAGTTGCAAAGTTTTTAATTCAACGTGGGGTGTCATCTAAACAGGACCCCATAGAAAGACTTGTGAAACTCTTTCAATTTCCTCCATGGTCTGAGAGCAAAGTCTTTGATTTATACCCCTTCCCCGTCTTCTTCACCCACTGATCTGAGTTGTTGAAAACCTCTGTACTCAAATGATCCTCAGTGGCAAGACTGCAAGGAGGGTGGGGGAAAGTCCATCAGTTTTGCAGCCAAATTTTATATTGAAAGCTGTTAGAAATATTTGGTTTTCCTAAACTGTCTGTGTCCAAACTTCTTTCTGTCACCATTAGCTTGGCAGTCTAAGGATACCATTTGGGAAAAAGCTTTCAGCAAATCTGCAAGGAGAAGACAAAGCAGTTGGTGCTGGTGGATCAAGGCAGTCAGGAGGGAGTTGCAGCAGAGATGAAAAGCTGTCTGTGGTACTGGGAAGACTGCAGGGCCATCAGGGAGCCATCTAGCAAAAATCATTTTATATATAACTTAAGTAATAGCACAAACCATGTAGCATATCTATTTTCTGATAGATACCAGCTATTGTCTGTTTGTCCAGGCAAACAAAATCCTTTTTACTAGATTCCAATACAGTAATAGGAGTTAGAAAGGACGCATATTGGAATTGTTGTGTATGTACCATAGTTAATAAAGTATGAGCTTGAGGTAAAGTGCAGGGTTCTGGCCCTGCGCTTCTGATTGGCTGTTAGGCAGCCAGATCGGATTGGTTAGTTCTTAGGAATCCGATTGGCCCTTAACAGAGGATTATTATTGGTTAAAAGAGCTAGCGTTCATAGCTCGCTATTGGACAATTCTCACAAGGTTTGCCTATATAAGGCAGAGTTCACTGTTGTTGTTTGGAGAAGTCACTATGCAATAAAGAGCTGAAAGTTCACATTCAGAGGCTGTCTCCATTTACTCCGACCCATGTCCAAATACTTAACAGGAATTATGCTTTCCAATCATTGATCTTTCTTTCTTTCTTTCTTTCTTTCTTTCTTTCTTTCTTTCTTTCTTTCTTTCTTTCTTTCTTTCTTCCTTCCTTTCTCTTTCTTTCTTCTTTCTTTCTCTTTCTTTCTGTCTCTCTGTCTCTCTGTCTCTCTTTCTTTCTTAATCTGTCATTAAGAATGATGAGGCTGGTTTTCTGCTCTCTTGGTCAGGAAATTAACTTAAATGATAAAGCATTCATTCTTCAAGAGAAAATAAGCAGAGGGAAATACATGGCGAATGTCTTAAACCGTGGATATTATTAGAATGACACTACACAGAGAAAATTCAAGGCCCCGTATCTGGTATGCTGCAAGCAAGGCAAATGCTGATATGAGAGACCAGAATGACGAATTTTAGAAGGGGTCTGGGGAAACATAAATGACAGATCTCTGCAAGGAAGTCAAAAGCTCTGCCAATCCTTTTTTTTTTTTTTTTTAAGTACAAATAACGCTTTGTTTTCAGAGTTTTACTCTTTTGACATGAACACAAGCAGTATGACAGTTTCAGCTTCTACAGTCAGTCTATGCATTTGACAAGCAATGCCAGAATGCTGGGTTGATATCACAAATGATTCAAATTAATTTGTGCTTTCTTTCACCTAGTTCTACAAGCCTGCCTTTTCTACCTAGTGAAACTTACATTTATTTGTAATCTCACTGCTGCTTACACTCTGCTGAACAATAAAAGAACAATAAACTTAATAAAAAGCCCAAGTGATTGGAAATTGCTGTGGGAATGGTAGACCAGTATGAAAGCTATAAATTTACTTGTATTCTCATGGCATTGTCAGCTAATTTTTATGAAAAGCCCATCACAGAACGTTGCTCCCCAACACCCTGATCACTTGTACGTCACATATCATACTTTCCCTGATAACAAAAAAGAATGCATCATAAAATGCTTCGAACTACAAATTCATCATCAAGTACTCACAATAATCGAGTAGTATTCCCTTTCTGACCCTGTCCTGCACCTGAACATTGAATTAATCATTTTCTTTTCTTGAACATTAAGGAATACCCAGTGGTATGGTTGATGAAATTTAAAGCAAATAAGAGACTACTATCACATAATGTCATTAACTTTTCAGGTGATATTGTATGACTCCAATCTAGGCCAGGTTCCAAACACAGTGAGCAAAACCAGTAATAGCAGAATGAATTAAGATACTTGATCTTCAAAACGTTCCTTCTTTTATAGGTTTCTCTATCAGTTTCATAAGCCTACAGATTAAAGAATCAAATATAGGTAAGACAGAATTTCTGTGAGTTTGGCACATTACTCTCTAACCAGCTCTTTCTTTCCTTGCAGTAATGCAATTTCTACAATGCAAGGATTCAACTATTCAATTTATGATATATATCAGTCTCCAAAAACTTAGAACTCTTGTATTGGAATTACAAATTCCAAAAATTTCCAGTTGTTGGTCACAAACACCTACATCAGTTACATTAAAAATGTATCAGACAAACTTTGTGAAACACAGGATAAATTTCAAGTATTTTCTCTTCAGTTCTCCACATAAAATATGTGTATATTTTTGTCAGGTCTGCAGCAATAACAATAAACTGAATTGAAATAACAATTATTTTTATTGCTTTATTGATTTTACTGGGAGAGAGAGAGAGAATGCCTTTCTCTAATCATTGTTTATGCCCTTTCTAGGGAACTTTTCAGGTTAATTCTTTTCTTAATTGTGTATTTTAGAAATTTACTTGAAGTATGATGCTGTGAAGTACATTAGCGATACCACACAATAACTGTCAGTCTCTTTTGCAGCTCCATTTTTATGCAGAACACTTTCAATGGTACAGATTCCATTTAATCCATGGAAGCTTTTTTAAGGTTTACTTTATTGTGGGTAGGTGGGCTTTTAATATTGTATAATCACAAATGTATTTAATTATTTTTTATCTCACCAATTAAAAAATAATTAATACTTAAAGTAATTCATGAAAGCAATTCATCACCAGTTTTCTTCTTTCATAACTTGTGTTTATGACTTCTTCTTTCTCTTCCTCCCTATAAGTTTTAAGAGATACTCCAGTCCATGATAAGGTTGGTTTCTTGGCTGAGACTTTATAAGCATCTCTGCAGCATTTCTGAAAGACAATTGTTTGAATACCAGCATACGAATCCCATAAGTAGTTAAGAGGTTATTGGGAGCTGAGGAAGTAAATATTTTGAACCAAGGGCACAAATTAGGCACATGTGGAAAGAATTCTTCTAAATTCATGAGCCCATAAAAGAAATCATGACTGGTGCTTAAAAACTTCACAAGATTGCCTATAAAGATAAAATGACATAAACTGCCCCATCAGCACAAAACAATGATTTTTACAAATCTGAAATTTTAAAGTGAAAGGTGTAGACTGCATGATTTAACCTTTGAGAAACTAACTATTTCAAGATAATATGCTATTTAATCAGTGAAACTGTTAAGTCTTATTTTACAAAATATTTGCATATTTTTATGATGTTGCTGAGCACAGAGGTCATACAAAAAAAATAGATGATTTCTCAAGAAAATTTTGGTTTTATTTTTGAGAGATACTGAGGAAAATATCTTACTATAAAATAAATTAAGATAAGACCAAAATTGCTGCATTTTTATTATTTGATTTTCCATGTGGAATGAAATAGATTACTCATCACATTATTTCACATCTTTAATTCCACAGTATCATTAAATTATTCATGAAAATCAAATGGATGAATGGTCAAATAGATAAACAAACAGACAGATATAAGTTTGAAGAAAAACAAAGAATATTTCCATTAAGAATAACAGCGCAAACAACAAAAAATGACAGTTCATTATCATTTATGTATAACTAAAACTATTCCCCACTTGTTTGCAAGAAACATGTTTTGGTCTCCTTTCTTCCATTTCCCTCTCCTCCTCCTCCTCCTCCTCCTCCTCCTCCTCCTCCTCCTCCTCCTCCTCGGCTGGTTGACTGTTATATAAATTACGTATTTGCTCCTACATTGTCAAAATGTGTATATGTAGATAAAATACCATAAAGTGGCAGTCAGACACAATTGGTATGAATATCAATCTTTCATATGACATTTTCTGGAAAGTATATTGTCAAGCCCGAAATTGACATATGTGTAGCCATTTTAATTAGACTTAGTATATATTCTTTTTTTTTTTTTTTAACTTAGTATATATTCTTTTTCTTACTTTCTCTGTGGCAGTTGGGAGGGGGAAGGGTTTCGGGCTTGCCACATTCCTAAGTGGGGAGAAGTGGAGATAGGGAGAGTTGTTTATGCTAGGTGATTCTTCTTCCCATGGGAAAACAAGCTGTCTGGGTTAGGCCCCTTTAGGTGGAGATTTATGATATCAAGCAATGTTGAATTACTTCTGTTGGAAAATGTGACTTTGGGGGGTTGTTTCCAACTTCTAATATTGTGAGGTAATTCCAGGTTGTGTCAGATCCGGAATTACCATGGACTTTGCCAATTTGATGCTTTCCTAAATAAAATAAATTGTCTTGGAAGATGAATCTTGTTCTTTTCTTTTTAAATGGATTTCATCACTTGGAAACCTGACATATACATTTTTAAAGTTTTTGAGAAAGATAATTTATCATTCTTTTCTTTGGATAGTGCATGAAGAATGAAACCAACTACAAACTTCACTCTTTTCTTACTGAAAAGATTCCATCCCATGGATACCAATTAACTGAGCTTGTGTATATTCACCATCTTAATGTGATTGGACTATACTGTGAAGAGATTGCTCATATGTCAGTCTGCATCTGTGCATACATTTAGGTAAAGAAAACCTCAGATGGCTATAAAATAAAGGGTGGTAATGCTGAAACAAGAGAAATGTTTCTAGGGTGATATGTTTTAATTATATAGAATCCAATTAAGTCCTTCAATTAATGGAATAGATCCAAGGAGAAGGAGAAAGGGTGATAGGGAGGGGAAGGGAAGGGAAAGCGGGAAAAGAAGGAGGAGGAAGAGGAGGAAGAGAAGGAAAATTCTCCCTTTTCCTTAAAATCTGCCTGTATGCCCTAAAAGAAGCTTGACAACTGACTCATATTTACAATAGTTACATTGTCCTAGAGCCATATAAGCACCTTTTGCTACCTTCTGACAAGCAAAGTCAATGGGGAAGCCAAATTCACTTAACATCTGTGTCACAAACTTAACAACTGCAGTGATTCACTTAGCAACTGTGGCAAGAAAGGTCATAAAATGGGACCAAAGTCACTTCACAACTGTCTTGCTTAGCAATAGAAATATTGGGCTCAGTTGTGGTCATAAGCCAAGGACTACCTATATAGGATTGTGCTATGGACAAGACAACATATACTTCAGGTTCTAAGTTCTAAGTCATGGTTAATGAAAAGTTTGCACCTGCATAATTAAAAATAAGAAATTAAATGTTAATGAAAGTGTTTTTTGGCTTGAAAACAAACTTTAAAATAAAAAGTGGTCTCCATTCAACCTTTCAATGCCAGCTATCATTTTTAAAACAGCTTGACCTGGAAGCATACAGCTAAAATTGTGGTGACTGTTAATGACAGTTTTATTGGATGCCATGCTTATAGTTCACATTTTGAGGTCTGTATGTAATTGATCTTTCTACCCTAGGAGAGAAACACTGCAATAAGTTGGATGCAGCTTCACATTATAGTATAGAGAAATAATAATGATGTCACCTTGAGATTCAAAGATCGTGGAATAGTAATAGTCTCCTAGCTTATTCTCCCAACTGCAGTGACCTCTCCAGTTCTAAATCTTAACAGTCTCAGCATTATTTTTGAATTATTCATGCTACCCTTTTCCCTCACTACAAAATCAAGGAAAATGAATGCATCATGTTTTATCAGTTCCATAGGTTTTGTTTAATGTTATTTAGTTGTTTAAAAAAGCAAATAAACTATACAATGGCATACATGCCTAGGTGAAATTAGGTCAGGGAGAACCTTATGACATGCAAAAAAGGCCACGCAACCTTCTGTGTTATATAATATTTAATCAATCTGAATAAACTTGGTTTTGTGTGTTAATGAATTGTTTGCCTAGAAACTCAGCATTGGAATTCCAAGCAAAGACTATACTTCCGATTTATGATTTGAACTGATTGTTCACAGCATCCAATCATTTGAGAATAAAGAACACTTTAACTCTAAATAGCAATGTATATTTGTGTTAGAATTCTTTGCAACTATATTAGTTGAGACTTAGACACATATTCATATCACATTCACTGGGCAAAACAGACTTCCAGTGAACACATCTGTTTAACTGAAGTGATAACTACAAAAGAAATAGTCCAGAGTAAACTGAATATTGTTTCTGACACTTGGACTGGGAATCAAAATAACTCTTCTTTTTTTCCTTAAAGTATTTCTGTTGACAACTCTTCTAGTTTATCCAGACTAAATAATAAAAGGATACAGTTTTATCTGAGTGATGGATTTGATTTAAAAAATGCACATAGGGATAAAATAAAATGCATGTAAATGCAAACTCAGGCAGGTATCCTGATTCATCTGTAGCTGGTGACCTTTAAGTTCATGATGAAAAACAAATGTCAAGCATTCAAAAGACAGGAGTATCCTTGGCTTTGCCAAGGATTTTGTATGCTATTGCACAGACTGTATTAATTTAGTCTGGCATCAATAACCTTGAAATCGGGATTTTGAACTAAAAATCCAGTTTTATGTTTATTCAGAAAGCAAAAGATAAAAAGTGACTTTATTTAAGGGTCTATCCAGTGGGAAAAGGCAAATATAATGTAACTTTACAGATACTTCCCCTCCCCCCCGATGCCATTTGGTATCAGCTTCCATAGCAACAGATTTTATATGATCTTCAGATCACTTTAAATAGAATTTTAATTATAGCTATGATCGGCTTATGTTATTTTATTTGCAACAATGTTATAGCAAATTAAAAAGAAATAGTGGAAAAATGCTTACAAATGATGCAGGACTTCATTTGTTTATTTATAATTATTTTTCCAGTTGTTTGACAAGAGAAATATAAAGATCAAATGGATTTAAGTGAGTGAGTAGTGAATGACAATGATAAACCAAAAGTGAAAATCAATTCTATTGGCTGTAATATTAATACATGGTTTTCAAACAGATTAATAATGTGCAATTGCGAAACTGTATTTGAAGAACTTTGCATTGGAAGGAAAAAAAATAACTAATAAGAACATTTATTTTCATTTTATTCTAAACACATTCTAAGATCCATTGAAACTGAGCAGGAATTACAAATGCACATAGGGAAAAGAATGAACTCTTTAAGATGTGCTCTTCTGTAGTTACATCTGCATCTTTTCAATTTGCTCTGATACTTCTTTGTTTCAGATTTAAAAGGAAACATTTACTGTGATGAAGACACTGCTGTATTTTTGAGGAAACAAAAAGCCACCCACATGTTGAAAAGAGCGACAAAGCACTAAAACCTCACTGATTTTTAGCCTAATTGAACACCAACCAGGACTGCCTTTATGGCAATTCTCACTGCTATTAACATATATAGCAGAATATCCCAGCAGGTGGAAAGAAGTATTTTACAAACAGACTAGAAAGAACTGTTGGATTGGGATGAAACAAGAAGCTAAGTATGATTAGGTCAGGCTTCACTTTTATTATCCCTACAAAATTAGGTCAATTATTCCTCTAGCCTTTTTTTTAATACCACAATCCTTTTCAAAGTGTTCTTTTTTTTTTTTTTTTACTAGTACCTTGAAAAAGACCTACTGTGGGTTTTATTATATTTATAATGTCTGTTTAATGCCTTGATTTTAGAAATTAAAAAAAATAAAATAAAAAATAAATAAAGAACGAAAGTCATATTAATCTTTTCAATAGAGATATCAGATGTCAAATCAAGCAAGTTCTTAGAGATTTTATAACTCTTCACAATAAAAGAAAATTTTCTA
Source organism: Hydrophis major (assembly GCA_033807585.1). Taxonomy (NCBI): domain Eukaryota; kingdom Metazoa; phylum Chordata; class Lepidosauria; order Squamata; family Elapidae; genus Hydrophis; species Hydrophis major. The sequence goes on from CM066331.1 coordinate 77,465,709, forward strand.
GAGTTTGATCCTTTCATAAATTATATTACCAATTCAGAATTAATAGAACTGTAGAAAAGAAGTTGGAATATTTGTGACATGTCACTATATTTTTATTTTTTCCAATCCTGAAAGAAAATAACAACATGGGAGAAGAGGAATATGTCCAGATTAACTTGCATTTAGATCAGACGTGTCAAACTATGTCACGGAGGCATCACGTGACATATCGGGACTTTTTTCCCTTTCGCTAAACCAGGCATAGGAGTGGCTAGCATGTGATGCATCCAGCCCGTGGGCCAGGAGTTTAACAGCCCTGATTTAAACCAATGTGATCCTAATATTGTGGAAAGAATATTCAAATCAAGTCATTTTTCTTACATATCATCTGAGCAGGAACATTAAAGAACATTAGTGGAATCACAGAGATTCTAACTACAGTTTAGATCTTATACCTGAAATGGAATGCTTAATATGCTGCTTCTGGTTTTGAAAGAAATGCTGCTAACTGGGTGAAAAGAGACAATCAAATAGTACACAATAAGTAGCAATGTTATCTCTTTTTTTCTCAGTTCTTAAGCAGAGCCTAGAAAAGAAGTTTCTTAGCTAAGGATACTCTTTCCTTCTATAGCTTTCCAAGATGGTCATTCTATTTCTTCTAAGATAGCCAAGTGTGACTGATCTTAGAAGTTAAATAGATTTGGCCCCAGTTACAGGAGTTGTCTGGGAGCTGTTTGTCCATAGCTGTTTGGTTGGGTGGGAAAAAATTCCAGAAGATGGCATAGGCAGACTATTGATACCAAACTATATTGGGAATGAAGCTTGATTTCAGGGCATCTTTATCTTTTTAGAATAACAGTTATGACCTTTTGAATTATATTATTATACTGTTTTAATGCAGTACAACTGATTGGATGCAATAACTTTTGGTTTATAAATTTCAGGAAAAAGGAAAATCAAATATAATTGTAAAAGCACAGGGAGACCCTTGTCTACAACATGCTTGCTAAAATCTCATAGATCTTAATTAGAGTTAAGCTGCCAACTGCATACATCACTAAAAAGTGTCTTCTGAAAATGTGCAGAATCTCTTACTAACAATAAGTTGTGTATGTAATATATTTTCCTTTTGGGTAAAAAAAAAGATGAAAGAGAATCTTTATCATTGTAAAGAAGCAAAGTCTGAATTTTCTCTCCATGTCAGTAGACTAAGATAGCATTATCACTCCCATTTTCTTCAGGAAGTATGTCCTGCCAGGAGGGCTTCTCCAGATCCGCAAAACAATCTTGAATTGGCAGCAATAAATAACTTAATGACTTAATGGGTCTTGTTTCATCTTTTTCTCTTGCTTGGGTTTATGTTGTCTAGGATTATGGCTTCAAGTGATTAGGGACCAATTCAAAATTTCTTCTGGTGGACTAGTGACAAATGAGAAATATGCAAGAACAGTATGGAAAAAGAAAATTTAAACAACATTTGTAGCACTAGAAAAGTTGAGAATTGCAATCGAATAATACATTGCTTATTTACAATAAAATGTGGGGGGTAAATATGCTAATTCATCTCATAAACCATTAGCAGAAGAAGCTGCTTTTTATTTATTATTGAATGTGCTATGGATACATTTAGAAAATGCTTTTAAGTTTGGGCACTTTTCCATTTTATGTAGGAACAAATACTGAATGATGGTTCTAAGATTTTAGGACTTTCAGGAACAAAAGGTTATTCTCCATTTTATCCAGCTAACGAAGACTGGGACTCGTATATGGACAGGTTTCAGATGTTCCTGGAAACCAACAACCTGAAGGATGCTACGCCTGGCAAGAAACGAGCTGTATTCCTGACCCATTGCGGGCCCGCCGTTTTTAAGATGGCAAAGGCACTCGCAAAACCAGCTGAAGTCAAGATGATGGACTGAGACAACCTCGCCCCAATCCTCCAGGCCCATTATGACCCAGCGGTGCCAACACTCATCAGGAGACATGAGTTTTACGAGAGGGACCAACAGGAAAGCGAGAGTGTTGGAGACTTCATCGCGGACCTCAGAAACCTGGGGGGACTCTGTGGCTTCACAAATCTCAAAGAAGACATGAGAGATCGAATTGTTCTGGGTCTAAGAGACCCCACAACCCAGAGCAAGATTATGGCGAAGGGAGACATCGGCCTCGCAGATGTCATCGCCGATGCTACTGCAGCAGAAGCAACTAGGAAATCGGCAGCTCGAATGCGCCGAGCAAACGGACCACACCACCAACTTGCCAGTGATACTACGCATTTTCCCGAGAGGCACGCAACGACCACCCACCATGAAGACCTCGAATCCTTATCAGAAAGCGAGGAAGAGGAGGTCAACAGACTCAGATCAGAATGTGATCAGCGAGATCAATGGAATCATAAGCCCTCATATCAGTGTGCTGGATGCAGGGGAAACCACCCACGATCAGACTGCAAATTCCTAGGTGCCCTCTGCCGTTCCTGTGGAAAGAGGGGCCACATTGCAAAGGTTTGTAGAAGCAAGTGAGGGTCCAGCCCGAACCGAAGAGAAATAATTTCCGGCAGACAACAGGCATCCCACCAGTAAATCGGGACCGCCCAAACAACCAATGGAACCACTACTACAGAAATCGAGCACCAGCCACTTCTACCGGACGAGAAGAGGCGCACCAAACCATCACCATCGGCCACGCTTCATCCCTTGATGCAAGAAAAATCCGAGTAAAGGTCACCATTGAGAATCGACCATGCGTTATGGAAGTCGACTCCGGGTCTTCCCTATCGATGGTTTCCTGGAAAACCCTCAAACAGCTGATCCCTGACATCCGTCGCCAGGACCTCAGCACTCAGAGAATTATATTAAAGGACTACCAAGGAAATAGGATCCCAGTCACCGGTTCCAGCCATGTCCAAGTCTTCTTCAAAGACCACACCGCAACCCTACCTCTTACCGTCGTCGATAAAGATCGACCCAGCTTACTAGGCTTGCAGTGGTTCATGCCACTGGGAATCGAACTGGCGGGCATCAACCAGACTTAAGGTGATGACTGGGAAGCGGCCCTTGTCCAGGAATTCCAGGAAGTTTTCACCAAGAAGCTAGGCAAGTACAAGGGATCCCCCATATCGTTTAATCTCTGCCCTGATATTATTTTTTTAACAAATTTTATTAATTTTACAGAAACAGTACACAAATAATCCAGGCATAACAACTTGAAAAATCTTTTCTAAAAAAAAAAAAAAATTAAAGAAGAAAGCCAATAGAACATATAAAATAATTCCAAATTGTAATATCAGTATTTACGTTATCTATTTAACGTCATATCTTATCCAGACTTCTCCTTTTCATTCTAGTTATCCAAATTATATTTCTTGCTAATTAAAATTTTATTGCCTTTCATAAACATACAAAACACAGAACATAGAAAAGAAAAGAAAAACAAAACCTAAAACATCTTTTCTGAAGGCTGCTTGATCCCGGGTTGAAACTCTTCACACAGACACAAATTCAAACCTCATGTTCACTTTATATATCCTTCCATATCTTATTATCATTTTCAATATCATTCTTTGTCTGTTCTATTCCAACTATCCATTCATCTTTTTTCTTTTAATATACTTCTTCTATACACTGATTGGAGTGACACCTTTAACTCATTGTCCTAACTTAAAATTACTTCATATAACACTTAATTTATCTTGGGATTCTGTTTAGTACATTCTAAAATTACACAATAAATTTTATAAAGAAGGTATTTTATAAAGAAGCAATAACTAAATAAAATCCTATATAAACACTATCCATATCATTAAAAAAAACTAATCATATATATTAATACTCATTTATATCTTAAGCATTTTACTCTAGATACACATATAAAGACACAATCTTATGTACCTTCCAGAATCCCTTTTTCTTTTTCAATTAGATTCACCCATTGTCTCTAAATAAGCTTTTTTTTCTTTAAATCTTGCTTCCCACCATTAAGGCTTCTCCTCCCCCCACCCTTTCTCTCTTGCTTATTCTTCTCCTTGCCCTTTTTACACCTTTGTCTCTCCTCCTCCCTTTTCTTACTCCCTTTCCGTTGTTTTCTAACCTTGCATCCATCTTTCATCTCATTTTTCTCTTTTTTGGTTGTTTTTTCAAACCTTTAAATCCCCTTTTTCTTATCCTCTTTCTCTTCCTCTCCAGAAAAAACCCATTGTTCATCGAAGATGGCTTCTTCTTCCTCTTCTTCTTTGTCCCAGTCGTTCTGCTGCGTAGTCAACTTTTCATAAGTGCATAATGCCATTTCTGAAAATTGAAATAGAGTGCCCAAAGTATCTTTTCCATCTTGTTCTTCCTTTTTATATTTTTTATATTCAGTTTTTAATTCATCCACAAGCGATGCCATCATAAAAAGAGAAACTTTTCCCAAAACAACTACCCAAGTATTTTTAATCAAAAATAATTCAAAAAAGATTCCAAAAGTTAATACGGTTTTTTTCCTTCTTCTACTTCTCTTTCTGGGGTTACTGTTTAATCAAAGAGGTCCAATTACCATATATCTTTCTTTGGAATTCTAGGCAATCTCCTCCTTTTTCAACTTCTGCTCCAATTTTTTTCCTCTCCCTTCCCACTTACAACAACAATTTTTAAATGATCAGAAATCCATACCTCCGATAAGGATTTTCCGATTTCTTAAATTATTAAGTCCAATGTCCAAAGAATCTTTTGTCCCTTGACTTTAACTTTCAAAATAATTCACCTTCAGTGCCCAAATAAATTTCAAATCTTCATCTGCTGTTTCTATGGGGTGGGAGAGTGAAGAAAAGAAAAGTTTCCCTTCAACAGCTTTCTCCGCCGCTTTCCGATCTTCTTAGGGATACAGTGTATCCTCCAGCAATTCAAACAATTCAGTTCCAGAAAGTTTGAAAGATGTTGATTGACCCGGCTCAGCCAGCACTTCACTTTTCCTGCTTCCTCCAGCACTATCTTACCCAGTTGCAGGCTTTTTCGTGGCAGCCATTACTGAACACCGCTCTACCACCTCAGGAAAAAGGGATTTTTCCAGATGAGGAGGGGGTCTGCCACACCCCCAACTCCCTGTCAGGCTCCCCTCTCTCTTCGGCTGCCTCTACAGGGCAGCCATATCTCCCTGATCCATTTGGATCGGGGGCACCTCGGTGGCAAGCGCAGCAGGAATTGCGGACAGTCGCGAATTCCTGCTGCCACCGAAGCCACATGGAACCAGAACCCAATCTCTGCCCTGATATTGCACCCATTCGCCTTAAGCCTCATCGAGTGCCCTTTGCACTTAAACCAAAGATTGATGAACAATTGGACAAATTAATAACCCAGGGCGTGTTGGAACCGATTGACCACGCCTGATGGGAGACCCCAATTGCAACCCCCATAAAACCTGATGGATCTTTGAGAATTTGTAGGGATTACAAGGCCACCCTAAACCATGCACTTCAGCAGAGCACTTACCCCGTGCCTGTGGTCCAACCTCCTTCACTCCCTTGGGGGCGGAAAAATATTTGCAAAATTGGACCTAGCCCAGGCGTAACAGCAGCTGCCCGTAGATGTAGAGACCGCAGAAGCCCAAACTATAGTCACGCACAGAGGTGTGTTCAAATGTAATAGACTCCAGTTCAGAGTGAGCGTAGCACCTGGCATCTTCCAAAGTCTGATGGAGAGATTGCTACAAGGCATAAAAGGGGTCGTGCCATATTTCGATGATGTCTTGATAGCTGCCCCCACTAGAAGTATGCTAGAAAAGCGACTAAGAATGGTCCTTCAAAAATTTAAAGACACTGGCCTGAAGGTCAAGAAGGACAAGTGCTAACTATGTACTGAGAGGGTTGAATTCCTTGGTTACCTTCTTGACAAACAGGGAATTCATCCTACTGAGAAAAAATTGGCTGCAATAAAAAACATCCCGAGACCTAGGAACAAAACAGATCTCCAAGCCTTCCTGGGACTCATTAACTTTTATAACATCTTCCTACCCCAGAAGGCGACTGTTGCTGAACCCCTGCATAGGCTCCTTGACAAGAAAGCTTCCTGGGTCTGGGACATCGAGAAGAGCGAGCTTTTCAGCAAGTAAAAGACCTTTTAACATCAGATGCTGTATTGATACAATATAACGAGACTTAACTGTCACCTGTGATGCCTCACCATTTGGAGTAAGAGCCATCCTGAGCCACATCCTGCCAAACAGTACTGAGGCGCCCATTGCATTTTTTCTAGAACTTTATCTAAAACTGAGAGAAACTATGGCCAACTAGATAAAGAGGCTCTCGCTATTGTGTCTGTGATCAAACGATTCCATGAGTTTGTATATGGGAGATCATTTTCTATAATCACTGATCACAAACCATTGCTTGGCATCTTGGCAGGGGATAAACCAACTCCCCACATCTTATCGCCAAGAATGACATGCTGGTCAGAGTTTCTAGCCGCATACAATTACCAACTGCGACACCGATCAGGGAAAGCCATTCCCCATGCTGATGCCCTGAGCTGCTCTCCGCTACCAGAAGTGCTGGACGACCCAGCTCCAACCCTAGCTACACTACAAATCGAGACACTTCCGTCACCACCACTGACTGCACAAGACATCGCATCCGAAACAAGGAAGGACCCTTGTTTGGCACGAGTCCTCAGCTGGGTGGAAAGAGGTTGGCCTGACAACGAACTCAACGACACCTTCAAGCCTTTCAAACACAGGCAGACAGAACTTTTCTTGCAAAAAGGATGTGTTTTATGGGGAGACAGAGTCGTCATCCCAGGAAGACTGCAGCATAAGGTCCTAAAACTATTGCATGATGGACATCCGGGCATCGTGCAAATGAAGGCACCAGCAAGGAGCTATGCTTGGTGGCCAGGTATAGATAAGCAAATAGAAACCTGAGTCGCCACCTGCAACAAGTGCCAGGAAACATGCTCAGCTCCACCAAAAGCACCACCAACTGAATGGGAAGCACCCTGAGGCCCCTGGTCCCATATCCACATTGATTTTGCAGGACCCACCAAGAGGCATACATTTCTCATAACAGTGGATGCCTATTCCAACTGGCTTGGGGTCCACAAAATGAAGAGCACCACCACAGAGGCAGTCGTTAAAAAACTAAACAGACTATTTGCTACACACGGCTTGCCAGATGTCTTGGTTTCAGACAATGGCCCACAATTCACCATCTTGGCATTTGAACAGTACCTAGCAGACCGGGGGATACGCCACACTTTAACATTGCCGGCTCACCCTGCGGCCAACGGTAGGGATGAACGAATGGACCAGTTCATAAAGAAAACCTTACACAAGATGGAGCAAGGGAACATCCACGACAAGGTGACCAGGATGCTTCTCCTCCAACATATTACTCCAAACAGCACCACAAAGAAAACCCAGCCGAACTCCTGATGGGCAGGAAACTTCGATCACATCTTGACTGACTACACCCTTCCTACACACTGGAAAAGCCCCTGGGGTCCAGCAGCAAGTATCGCAAGTTCAAGATAGGCAACCTGGTTTTTGCAAAAATCTTTACTGGTGACCCATTGTGGGTCCCCGCTACCATAACTCAACTTACGGGTCCCCGTTCCTACCATTTACAAACTGCTGATGGGAAACTGTGGAAGCGCCACATCGACCAGCTACACTCCAGGCTGGCACCTACCCCCTTCACAAGCCCTGAACTCCAAACCAGGGGGGAAGGGAAATCGAGGTGGCCGAAAACAAACTAATACCCGACCCAGTACTCGAAACCCAGCAATCAGCGTGACCAAACCTGGAATATTCACCTTCCGAAGAAGAGCTGGGACAGATGTTCATCTCTCCATGAAGCAGCACAGTGGCATCAGCAAACCCAGAGAATCCAGATGACAGCCTTGACGGGAGTAGAGATGACAACCCCGAGTCACCCAATGGAGAAGTCAGATCACCATTACTGCTGAGTTCAACAAACAGCCCACCGGAACCAGAGTCCGGGCAAAGACCGGTGGAGCAACGAAGATCAGGTAGATAGGTGAGACGACCTGCCTACCTGTGAGAATACATCACCCCATCCTTGAGATGGAACCTAGGGGGGACTGAAATATTTCAAAGGAAGAGGAAACATGCATTTTCCAACAAAGTTCGAATGGGTCAGATCTGCAGGCCTTCAGTAATATAAATGCATTGACATAAGCAGGAGCTGCTGGCTTTTGCCCAATACAAATACTACTAAATTAGAAAGAGGATGGAGCTTTTGTGAGAATCCAGTGAGAAGCCACTTAAAACATACACAGTATGAATCATTGACTGATTTTCCAAAAGCCATAAGATGTCCTTGGTTTAGATTAACATTACATTTTTATTTTGTTTTTTTCAATTTTACTTTGGAACTGGAACAGAATCCATAGAAAAACTTCAGCTCATTGTTGATGAATAGATAGGAAACAGTTCTCCAAAAACATAATAATCACTTAAATTAAAGTAAATAATTATATCACAATATCTACTTTTCATATACCAACAGCTATCAATGGCACTCTTCTACTCCTTAATAAAGAAATAAAAAAGAACTCTTAAATCATGGTCAACTTACAGCAATCTACACCTGCTGGCCAAATTTTATACATACAGGTGAAACTCGAAAAATTAGAATATCGTGCAAAAGTTCATTTATTTCAATAATGCAACTTAAAAGGTGAAACCAATATATGAGATAGACTCATTACGTGCAAAGCAAGATAGTTCAAGCGGTGATTTGTCATAATTGAGATGATTGTGGTGTACAGCTCATGAAAACTGCAAATCCACAATCTCAGAAAATTAGAATATTACATGCAATCAATAAAACAAGGATTGTACATCGACCAATATCGGACCTCTGAAAAGTATAAGCATGCATATGTACTCAGTACTTGGTTTGGGCCCCTTTTGCAGCAATTGCTGCCTCAATGCAGTGTGGCATGGAAGCTATCAGCCTGTGGCACTGCTAAGGTGTTATGGAAGACCAGGATGCTTCAATAGTGGCCTTCAGCTCTCTGCATTGTTCCGTCTCATGTTTCTCATCTTTCTCTTGGCAATGCCCCATAGATTCTCTATGGGGTTCAGGTCAGGGGAGTTTGCTGGCCAATCAAGCACAGTAATCTCATGGTCATTGAACCAGGTTTTGGTGCTTTTGGCAGTGTGGGCAGGTGTCAAGTCCTGCTAAAAAATGTCAGCATCCCCCTAAAGCTCATCTGCGGAAGGAAGCATGAAGTGCTCCAAAATCTCCTCATAGACGGCTGCATTGACCCTGGACTTAATGAAGCACAGTGGACCAACACCAGCAGATGACATGGCTCCCCAAATCAATACAGACTGGGAAAACTTCAAGCATCTTGCAGTGTGTGCCTCTCCATTCTTCCTCCAGACTCTGGGTCCTTGGTTTCCAAATGAGATGCAAAAGTTGCTCTCATTAGAAAAGAGGACTTTGGACCACTGAGCAACAGACCAGTTCTTTTTTCTTTAGCCCAGGTAAGACGTTTCTGATGTTGTTTGTTGTTCAGGAGCAGCTTGACAAGAGGAAGACAACATTTGAAGCCCATGTCCAGGATCCGTCTGTGTGTGGTGGCTCTTGATGCACTGACTCCAGCCTCAATCCACTCCTTGTGAAAGTCCCCAACACCTTTGAATGGCCTTTTCCTGACAATTGTCTCCAGGCTGAGGTCTTCCCTACTGCTTGTGCACCTTTTTCTTCCACACTTTTCCCTTTCACATATCGTTCTATTGATAGGCTTTGATACAGCACTTTGGGAACATCCAACTTCTTTTGCAATTACCTTTTGAGGCTTTCGCTCCTTGTGGAGGGTGTCAATGATGGTTTTCTGCACAACTGTCAGGTCAGCAGTCTTTCCCATGATTGTGATTCCTACTGAACCAGACTGAGAGACCATTTAAAGGCTCAGGATCCCTTTGCAGGTGTTATGGCTTAATTAGCTGATTAGAGTGGGACACTTTGAGCCTAGAATATTGAACCTTTTCCCAATATTCTAATTTTCTGTGATTGTGGATTTGGGGTTTTCATGAGCTGTAAGCCATAATCATCTCAATTATGACACATCACTGCTTGAACTATCTTGCTTTGCATGTAACGAGTCTATCTCATACATTAGTTTCACCTTTTAAGTTGCATTACTGAAATAAATGAACTTTTGCGTGATATTCTAATTTTTCAAGTTTCACCTATAAAAGCCAAATAGTGACAAGCCACTCTTAATTCAAACTGGTTTCAAGCAGCATTCATCATCATGTGAGGAAGCTAGCTAATTTAGTTCATATTCTGCACCCAACTATGAGATACCTCAAGAACAACACAAATCACTTTTTCCATCCCTATTGCTTAAGGTAAAGCTTGGCTGGCCTTAACAAGATGACTATCTGTGTGAACTGTCACAACCTCAAAAGTCCCTTACACCAGCTTCTGCAAAACAATTGGCGACTTCCAGGTTTTAGTGTATTCTCAGTCATTTCTGAGGATTACCACCATCATACTGTGGGATGCTGCATTGATAGGAAAGTAACCAAAACCCAAGAATTGTATTCCAAGAATGTCTTAGAAGAAGACTTCTATCTAAAATATAGTTTAAAGGAATTTATTTTGAGATAAGGTGTAAGACCAGAGTCTTAGTGACTAAATGAATCTACGCTCTTTGACATGGAGCACATTATGGAAACACAATCTTCATTCATTTTGCCAGCTCTTAAAAGAAGAAACATTGCTACTATTATTCATATTAAAATATCTTTTTTCAGATTGGCATATGGAAAAGCAAAACTAACCCCATTAACATTAACTTGGTAACTGAATCAAAAACTTCAGCCAAGAAAAAAGGCAATTATCACAAAGAATGCACAGGACTGCCCTGGTCCTTAACATGTCATGCAATCTCACTCTTTGTGCCATGAAGCTGAAGAAAATGATTGGTGTACAATTCACTAGCAATTACCTCTGTGTAAAATGATTGCAGTCACTTTGGTGGGAGGAGGGGGGCACTTAATGGGGAAATTTCAGTTTCAAACTCAAGATTTTTTTTTCAGTAGTCCCTGCTCTTTACCCAATTTTCCAGCTGAACTGCCTGAGGCATGAGGAGGTGAAGAAGCTTACGCAAGGTCATCCAGGAAATCAATGAGTGAGGCCTGTTTAGAGCTCCTTCTTCTCTTAGCAGCTCTTCCTTTGCTGTAAGTTGTTGGATCACTACTATCAAGAAAATTCCCTGTGCTCCAAACATTAGCTGCAAAAGAATAATAACCAAAAGGGGAAAAAAGGACAATGATATGCTCTAAAGAACAATTAGAATTACAGAATGACACCTTATTCCCATAAGAACAAAGGGTTTAATTAGTGTAACATAGTAAAACATGTTTGAAAAGGTTAATCTTTTGGCACAGTGCATTCACTATCTGATGGATCTCATAGATTCTTGCCAAAAGATACACAATTTTTTTTTGTATTTCCATGAGCTAACATATATTATTATATACTAAGGCCATAAAACGTTGAAGGTCTTATTTTGATTACATCTCTGTTTATGCTACGGTAGTCAATCCTTGAAAAGTAATTCAGGATTTGCCCTTTAGAAACATATTATATACTTATTCCTGGAAATACATCAGTGAATTGTAATAGCAATTAATCTTAAAAAGAATAGCTCAGATATCTTTGAAGGGAACAGGTTAAATTTTGTTTTAGAGATTTCAGCAACATACTACTACATTTATTAACATTTGTTTGGCCCTAGACTAATATTACACTTCTGTTTTCTATCTCCTTTTCTAGCAATATTGACATCTCAGGAGATTTAGGTCTTTGCATAAAATGTCCAATATATGATTATTTGAGCCTGGTCATAGTGCTTTGAATGAGAACTCTGGATTGATTTGCTCAATGATCCATTTGTTTGTTTTCTTGGCTGTCCTTGATATCTCAGGAGTCCTCTTCCAGCACTGACGTTCAAAGGTGTCAATATTTTTTCTATCCTGGTTCTTCAAAGTCCACCATTTGATGCATACATGAAGCTACTGTACTAGCAAAATTGCAGAAATTTCAAAAAGTAAATAGCATTTTGACCATTTAAAAAAAGGGCAGTCATCCGAAGCAGTATTGGTTTTGATGCAGGTTGATGTGTCCAATTTGATGCAGAGAAACTCAAGCCCAAACTCCCATTCAAAGACTTTTGGCCACTTTCTCTCTTAGTTAAAGCTCACAGAGACAGATTTATATCCTGGAAATAAAATTTAAGTAACCCCTTCTAAGCCACCCAGAACTCTCCCCCCGCCCCAAAAAAGCAAGATATAAATGCAATAAATACATTAGCAATTTTTCCTGGGATTTTCCCCCCCATTTTTCCATAAAGCTTTTCCAGTTCCTATGTTTTGAACAATTTTAATTCATTTAATCATGAAAATGAATTTGAAAATATTGTTACAATTTTGTCTCTTGGAAGTTTACATGTATCACTCCTACAATATTTTTTGTTAGAAAAGAAGAAATGAACAATGGCTTGTTAATGAGAAACTGTAAAGTCCATAATACTGATCATATAAGGACTAAATGGATTGTAAAATAATTTATTTTATGTTCCATTAACATATGCTTCCTTTGATTACCTTACTTCATGCTTCAAATAGAAACATCAATATTTGAAACATGATACCAGTAAGAAAACTGTGGTAAAACTGTACCTAAATTGTGTCATTAGTCTTCCTTTTAGAGTTCTGATAAACTCAAAAGAAACACACATTAGTAATTTTTGGCAACCTTTAGCCATAAGGAAGCTACAGCTCATCAGTTCTAATCTAGAGATCAAAGCAATTTAGTGGCAACATAAAACAGTTGTGTTTCAACAGTGACAGGATATTCCTTTAAAAACATCACATCAAACAAAAAAATGTGAAAGAAACTATTTTATGCTTAAAAATATGGCAGGCAGTCATATGTAAGGAAAATACTGTATTCTTAAATTGGAAAAAGACATTTATTTTTTTTTAGATTCTTATCTCACCTTCTTTTTCATGTCCAACTCAAGCAGCACTTACTTTATCTAAATTGGTTGTTTTATTAATTTAATCTCATTTACGCAGCAGTCACTGACAAAATATATTTCTTATATTCTCTCAGTTTTACCAAATTACTGTAAACCTTCGAGTTTTAAGGAACTGTTAATCAGGGAAGATAGTTAAAATCCAGAAAAAGAAAATTCTGCCTATCAGATACTATAACTGTAAAATATAACATTTTATTTCAATGGAATAAGACATTAGTTTTACCAAATTCAGAGTGACAGCAGATTGTACTAGAAGCTTTGATGGAAACAAAAATTAGTAGGAGATATGTATAAAAATCTGTTATTGCTATTGCTGTTGTTTTATGTAAGTTCTAGTTGTTAAAAGCAATTTTTTCCATCCTAAAATACATAGATTGTTGTGCCAATGAAAAAGAGATTAAGAAAGTACCTACAAATGATCTTGCATACTTAGAATATCTTTCCTGTGTACTCATATGAGATATGAAAATGATATGGATATTATAACTAGTTTCACACATCATGCTAAATTATAGTTTATTCTAATCATGGTTTGATGAACACAATATAATGTGGTCAGATTTACACACAATGCTAAATTAAAATAGCAATTTATAAATTGCAGTTGCAGCATTCATATTATTTCCATAATTGAGCTGTCTTTAAATTAAGACCAGTTTTTGAAATGGATGGAGATAAAAGGTTTTGCTAGCTGCCTGGCTGGCTAGGAAGAGTGCATATTACTGTTTTATGAAGTCAGGAATATACCTGAGGCCACCTAGATTTTTTTTTAATAGGAAATGTGTTAGGGATAACATTGTTTACCCTAACTGGTTTAGGTAAAATAATAAATATGTAATCATAGTTTATAAGTTAAAATGTCTATAACTTTAAATATATGAATGTAATTAAGGGAGTGGTTGTAAAAGGCACCATAAAAGAAGCAAGGCACTGCAGCTTGCTCTCTCTCTGGCTTTGATGATCCCTAATTACTGCATCAACTCAAGACTGCGTTACTCGAACGGGAGAGAGACAAAGGACTGATTTGTAAGTGAACTGACACAGGATATTTCACACGGACTTTGCTAATTGAATATCCTTGAATGGACTGACTAAATGATACATGACTATTAGACTGTTATTTTGACTATGCTATGAACTCATAATGGAATAAACTATATTTTTGATAGCACAAGCGTATCTGTTATTTTTACTGTATGTTAACAAACATACAAACTTATCTCACTCATTTATCTGTGTGCCTATCTGACTAACGCTGCACATTCTGTTTAGCTTGTCTCCTTAACCCTGGTTGGGGAACTCAGGCTTAACAAAATGATTGTGGATATATCTTAATTCTTGGTTTTTCTGCAGACACTGAATTGTGCTTTGGACCTTGATGCTTAGAGGAAAGACAACAAATAAGAGCAGAAGAAGACTCCTAAAATTAAAAGAATATTGAATTTCTTAAAGAAGAGAACAAAAGACTTTTTGACAGAAAGACAGACAGTGAATAAATATTGTTTGAGTTGCAAATTGAAAAATACAGTTTGGTTTACTGTTCCTTTGCAAATTCTATTGTGGCTTTATGGAATCAGAAAAGTTACATTCATATGTAATGCTAAGTTAAAATAAACAAGCCACACTGTAGCTTAATATAAAGTATAAACCCATTATGTTTGTTAAAATCTTCCCAACAAGAGGACCCAGTTGTTTTGGATTCAATTTCCACAATTGCAAGTAATTCTGTCCCTTAGCCAAGTTAAAGAAGGCTATAATTAGTATAATAATTATTATTTCAAAAATGAAATGACCTTCATGAGTGGTGCATATGATGGGAAGAATCCACAGAAAATATTAGAAGTGAACTAAACTCATTCCTTTATGGAGCTGAACAATGGCACAGGTTCTTAATTTCTGATGGTGACATGAACTCACACTGAGGAGCAAAAAGGGTGAGATTATTCAGTTACAAAATATGGAACAATGAAAGAGTGCAACATAATAAGCAACATTTGGAGTCTTAAACTATAAACAACAGAGAGATGAAACAATGGAAAAAACATGCTTTCATCAGTCTTCTATGGAGGAAAGGATGAAGTAAACTTGTTCAGAAAAGATAGGTGACTTTTATGAATATATTTATTTTACTGCATTTTTAGCTAAAGATCTTTTCTGTATTTTTATTACATCATCAGACTTCAGCTTGAAGATCTGGATTTCTACGGATCAATAAATATTAAGCTGTTTGGTATGGGTGCAAAATGCTACTAATGAGGCTAAAAAAGCTCACAATTTTATTTTTTTGGATTTAAACTACTGAAGCTTGCAGATTGGGACTTATTTCTCAGGAAATCAGATACAATTATGTTGAGGATATACTGTATGGATTTACCTCATATCTGGAGATATCATTCTGAAATGCAATGTGCCAAAATTGTAGTTTTAACTTTTTTATGACTAATGAGATTTTCAACAATTTTCAGTCTTTTTCTAGTTGTGTTTTCATCAAAGCCTTGAGTAGAATAAGTTTCATTTTGCTAGTTTCAGCATATTCATTGTATTTCTCATTAAGTAGCTATGGGTCTAATTCTTCACTCATAAAGATGTATTTTCAGTATATGATTTTTATTATATATTTTTTTTAAAAATTAAATCTGGATTATTGAAATTGCCATCCATTGGTGCTATATTAATTATATAGATTCATTGTGTTATGGAAAAATTAATAGCTAAGTCTACAGCCTGAAGCATTTTGGGAAACCTCTTGATGTATTACAGAATGAGAAGAAGACTATTTAAAAAAGGATATTAACAAAAAGTTATATGATTAAAAAAAAAATCCCTAAAAATGTGGTAGTAACCACAATACAAAATTCTATTGAATGAATATGAATGAATCGGTAAACATAGAATTCATTTGAATGAATCTGTAAACATGGGATTTATGCACACAATTTGTTAACATACACTTTGGATAGGTAGCTGCTATAGTTAGTTGTAGACTTGTTTTACAATGCTTAATTTCGTCTAACCCTGAGATGGTTTATTTTAGCAGCCTAAACTGTAGACATTCTAATGGAATTGACAGTCACTAGATCCATTTTACTTAGTTCCAAATAACCACAGGGTTTCCCTGTAAGCATGAATTTCAGTGCCTCTGCTTCTTGTTACTGGGTCATATGTGACTAGTGACAGGTGGAAACATCAGATCAATACCACTGTGCCAGCCATGTATCACTGTGAGACAAGAAGAAGCCTTTCCCATCTATTATTTTAAAAGCTTTTGGTTCTTCTAAGTGCTATTTTACTTAGGGTGGAAATTTTTAGTGACCTCTATATGGCATTTATCTACTAATAATTAAGCATTCTGGAGGAATAGCTTATCATTCCAAAGGTAATAATAAATCTTGTTTAAATTAAACTTAATGCCTGGATATTTGATGAAGACAGCCCAAAAACAAATTAGGTTGCTGTTGCCTTTTTTTTTAATTTTAATTTTTAAAATTGTGTTTGGATGCTCATCCATTTAAAATGTAAGCAGACCTAACCCTACTTAGCTTTTTGAGATTAACTAAAGTTATCTATCTGCCTCTCAAATGCAATTCAATTAATCTCTTCAGCTCCTTTCATAAATGTCTGATTTGCTACTGTCCTTTTCTCTAGAAAAGTAGCAATAAGGAATTTATTTATTTCATTCTGTTAACAGAGGGTATGCATGCTTTGCCTTTATTCTAATTTTACAATTTTGATGTAAGTATAATTTCAACCTGAGCATGTTGCTGAGAAGGACAACACCAGTAGTTGTGGTATCAATATTAAATATTTATTTAAAAATAATAAAAAATATTAATTTTAAAACAATCGTTTTTTAAAAAAACCACAAAAGAGCTTTTGTTTTCTTTGCTCAACTGTTTCCTATTTTGACAGGCTACCATTGGGTTGGTGTGGGTGGGAGTTGCCTGGATTTAAATTTGTCACAAAGATGATGGTTTTAGGAACAGGAAATAGAGAATTGAATTGGAATTAACTTCTGCAAGATTTTTTTTTAAGATCTAAAATAAACTATCTTTAATATCCATCTCTTTGTGAAGAATTTTTATTAAAAGCTGACCTGGAAATTTCTGGCATCAATCCCAGTCTTTGTTCTTATAAGGAAGTAAGTTTGGTGCTGTGGGGAATATTATGCCAAACGTGTTCCTAAACTTGAGGGAAATGACTGTTTTGTATTTTGAGCTTTCTTGTGCTAAGTGAATTCTAAATTCTAGTGTTAATAATACATAACCAATGTCAGCTTTTATTTAAAACAACTGTGGAATGCAGTTAAACCCAGTGCAAAGCCTAGGCTAATCTAAAATATATTTATCTTCCTACAAATTCATACAGAATGGCTTTCCTCAACAAAATAGTGCCATCTGGCCAATCTCCATTGAAGCAATTTTATTATTTCTTAATACAACCTTACCTCCTACCTCTAACCCTGATTGTGCTGTGCAGTATGCAGTATGCATTTTAAAGGAGCCTTTTTATCAAAGCAAGTCTGCTTCTTTATATTGTACCAGATATATAGCAATCTTCCCTAATCTGCTTCATTAGACTTCAGTTCTCATCATTCCTCTGCCATTGTGGGATTCGTTCCCTGGCAAGTTGATTCTTTTAATTTTGCCTCACCTCAAACTCCAAAGAAGACTTGTTATTTCAGCTCATGTTTGTAGCTCAGGGTTGAACTGTAAAGTTCTTGACGCTCTCTGAATGTGATCATTTGCTTGCAGATATTTCATTACCCAACAAGGTAACATCACTTAGTAATTGTGCAATGAAACATCTGCAAACAAAACAACTAAGTTTGGAGAGCATCACGAACTTCAAGAACAATAGTTTGATAAGGAGCCACGGTTTTTTTTCCTGCATTGAATAAATAAAATATTATGTTACCAACCCCTTTTCTTTTAAGACTTTTAAAGACTAAATCTTGCCATGCAGAACATAATTTTAAAAGAAGCTAAGTAACTTTTGCTGCTGGTAGCTTGCTTTAAAGTAATCAGTACCAGCATCAATAACTTTGATTATTCAAGCAAGACAAGCACAATTATTTAGTGTGCTTCAGAGGGGATAATACGTTACTTATTTTTCATTTTTAGAAAAAAAAAATCAAAAGAAAATTGTTTGATTAGTCTTCCACTTAGTGTCAATCAAAAATGATGTCAGTAATTTAATCAATACAAACAATACAATGTTAACAAAATAAGTTGGAAATTAAACTTGAAATAAAGATTGGAAATGTTTTATCAGATATAGAGGAAAGAGGTCCCTTGTGAATCCCATGCAGAATTAGAATAGATTTGTTAGAAACTCTTCCTGTAAATGTTATGTAGAGTTCTTACTGATGATAATAAAAAAGGAAAACACATCAATTAGTATATTATCAGCACCTGACTGCTTAGGGAAAAAGAAGTAATATGATATCTTTTGTTTTAAAAGCTTGGTTATTAATACTAAGGCATCAATCATAAATATAGAGAGTAAACTGCATTGGATGTGTAGATGTATGGATTTAGTTACTATGAAATGCACAAAAGTGCAAATGTAGTACCTGTCTGCTATGTGTTACAGCAGCTGTGCCTTCTCCAGGATTATGTAACTGTCTTCCACAATTGCCATGCAATCTGAGAAAAATTCATCTGATTTAAACAAGTGCTACATTCCCACCATAGTATACTCTTTTGCCTTTGACACCAACCTTGTCTCATTCATTATATTTTTGACACTTCTTAGTATACCAGTATAACTTTTAATTTAGAAAAAGGATTTATTTCCAGGTAAACTCTGGGACAGAGTAGAGGACAGGGGAGCCTGGTGTGCTATGGTCCATGGGATCATAAAGAGTCACACACAACTTAGTGACTGAACAATAAAAAAAAATTCCAGGTAAGCAGTTTTACAATTGTGCTTAAGTTTCTTATATTTTCTTAAATTACTATGGTTGGTTTCCACATACTAGTTTAGTAAAACTGATTTTTTGTTGCCCATTCCTAAAGGTACTGTTTGTACCATTCAATATGAAGATTTTGATAAGGAATAGAGATTTTTTTTAAAACAGTTCTGTTGGATTATGTAATTAATTTCATGATTCTTTGGAACATACAAATAAAAGATAGGGTTTTTAGGTATGGATGTAAGAATAGCAGCCGCAAGGCAATTTAAAACTGTTTGACATCCTTTTTGTGGCCTACCTCAGAATAGCTTTTTGTTCATTGTTTCAACTACATACTGCCCAAAATTACCCAGTCACATTTTTCTGTCTTCCCACAACATAGTGAGCTACAGATTTAGTCATTCATATTTTAGTCTACCTAGAATTGAATAACATATCGCTCCATAAATTAAACAGAGGCTGGATTGCACAACACCTGAAATTGTGTTTGGCTAATACGTAGTATTGTATCAACACTAAACTATTATCTTGTATGTATATCTCAGAATTAGACACAATGATGGGTGTATATTCTGAAGTCAGAGCTTTCTAAATAATCACTGAAGGAGTCTAGCAGCACATTGTTGCATTAATTTTAAAAGGCATAAGTATTTCTGAGCTGTACCTCAATTTATCAGACAGAGTGGCTTATGCCTTTTAATAAAAATTGTTTGTCAGAAAAGATGTCATCAAATCAGTTTTGTTACCACAGACTAACAAGGCTTTCTTCTTTAGAAACATAAATAATTAGTTTGTATTAGTACTACTGATTCTGATGAAACACATTTTACAGGTTTATCATTAAACCAACAATACTATTTACTATATTCAAAAATGCAAATTATTTGCTAGATTCAGAAAGAATTGCTTCAAACTCTTCTGTGCTTTTAATCATTGATTTTAAACATTGATTTACTAACTCAGTGTTTTTTTAATGAAGCTAAGATTAACATGGTCTCTTTTCCCCCCCTTCAGCCTGTCACTATTTTGAACAGAACACAAAATCAAGTCATTGACAATGAGTGCTGATTTCATCATTTGGCTAAAATATGTGTAGACCTCCTAGAAATATGGAATGTTGGATGATGGTAGAATACATAAACCAAGTCGCCATGATTAATTAAACCTTGTCCTGTAGAAGCAAAGCCTCTTTTGACTGGAATTTGACTCTTGATGAATCCATAACTACAGTAACTCTTCTATTGCCTGGTTCCAGATTTATTTTTAAGCGTTTGCAAACGCAATATTTTCAGGCCAGGTATTTCCTCTCTAGTGCTAATCTGTTTAGTTTCCTTGTCCAGATGACATCAGAGAGGGACTAATATTGGCCTTTGCAACAGTCCCTGAAATCAAAGACTGAGTTTAACTTTGTATACTAATCCGCATACATGAAATTTTGTTGCATTCAGCTCTCAAAGGATCACCACCTCCAAAAACACTACAAAATAAACACAAAATTATGCATATACCCACATATGACACTGAAAAACAAGAGTCTAGTTCGGATGTATACATGTACATGGTGAGAAGATGGAAGATGCCCATTTAATTTTAATTTTTTTCCTAAGCAGAGGACGTGTTATAGCTTTTTCAGACGTCTCTTTTTTTGCATTTGAAAAGTGTATTAACCAAGCGAAGTGTCTTTTAAAGCTTCCAACACTAAAACTATCTACAAACATGACACAGGTGTAAAAAAGATGCTCATGTCCAAGAGAGGTGGGACTATCCCCTCTTCGAGCCGCCCCGACGGCTTACTAGCCCTGGAGAAACAGGCTTTCCCTTGCTCTTTGTCGAGCAGCATGACAAAAAGCGTGGGCACTCTTCACCAAGAAGGAATCACATCCCTTTACCCTCTGCGGCAGGCACGTTAATAGCGAAAGCACTTCTAGGAAAGCAACTCAAAAGGATTCACTTAGTTGCTTGTACGTATATGCAAAAAAGGAGAGCCGTTTCGAAATACCCTTTCACTTTTCCGCTATAAAAAGGTAAAGGGGAAAAAAAACGGGAAAATTAGGCGGCAGTGGATACGCGATGAAGTAAGGAGCGGGCGGGCGGTGCGTGAAGCTTGTTGGGAGTTGTAGTTTACCGTATTAGGAAGGCGGTACTGCGCTCTAATCCTTTAACTACAAGGCCCACAAGGCAAGGCTTCATTCGCAGCGTCGTCTCCCCTCCCCCCTTCCTTTCCATCCCTCTTCGCTCTGCGTCCGGCAGTTTTGCTTTCCTTTAGGTCAGCTGGGGTAGGCTCCCATGGGAAAGAGTTCCGGTTTCAGCCAATCGGAGTTTGGCTGCTGAGCTCCGGGATCCTTCTTTAGCAAAAGAGACTTCGGGGCTTAAATGTGAGTGGGACTTTGAACCAGACTCGCCTGGAATTGGCGCGTGTTTTTCTGGCAGCCACATCTTCAGTTCCAGGCGATTTAAGATCGAAAAAAAGGAGATCCCAAAAAGCAAACAGGAAGGCAGTCCTTCCATCCATCATCTTGTCTGTCTGTCTGTCTGTCTGTCTGTCTGTCTATCTATCTATCTATCTATCTATCTATCTATCTATCTATCTCTATCTATCTATCTATCTATCTATCTATCTATCTATCTATCTATCTATCTATCTATCTATCTATCTATCTATCTATCTATCTTCTCCCTTTATTCTCATTTTCTCTCTCTCATCTATCCACCTACCTACTCATTCCGAATGGCCTTTTATTTATTTATATCCCGTCTTTATTATTTTTATAAACAACTCAAGGTGGCGAATATATCTAATAGGCCAACCCTGTGATGTGAGTTGGGTTGAGAGAGAGAGTAACTGCTATTCCCCTCCCCCCAGCTACTTCCAAAGAATGGTGACAACCTGATAATTTAATAATTAATCCCTGGTGTATATAATGAAGGGATTATGACTAGAATTGAGAAACAGGCCTCTCGGGCTGTGTGTTTCTTTTGCAAAGATGCATGACAGTTTATCTCACTTTTCACAAGTTACAAATGGCACTGGAAAAAGTGACTTAGGACCATTTTTCACATTTATGAGTTGCAGCATCACCATGGTCACATGATTTACATTTGGATGCTTGATAACTGACTCACATGACAATTGCTGTCATGTGGGGTCCTGTGATCAGTTTTTGAAACCTGATAAGCAGAGTCAATGTGCAGACCAAATTCACTTAACCATGTTACTAATTTAACAACTGCAGTATTCACTTAACAAATAGGGCAAGAAAAGTTGTAAAATGGGGCAAGACTCACTTAAGTCTCTCACTTAGCAACATAACTTTTGAAAACAATTTTGGTCATAAATTGAGCACTACCTGTACTTTCTTAGGTAGGAGGCAGGTAAGGAGCCTGAAACACCTAGTGACCTAATGATGGAGCCAAGAGATCAATGCCTTTTATAAGTTAAAAAATAACAACACTTGGAATATCCACTTGATGTAATGTTTCAGCCCTGGCTCCTTTCAATATCTGCTTCCAATGTCTTGACTTGCTCTCATTTTCACACATATGAATTATTTCCATCATTTGGTGATGGTCCTGCTTCAAAATGCATCAGTGTTTTTCCCCAAGCCAAGGGTGGCTTTCCCATTCCCAAAGCAAAATATTGAAATGTTAAAGAACTTGAAAACCAAAACCAAACTCACTGGACACAGTATGTGTAGTAATCCTGCTAAGAGGGAATTTAAAAAAACTAAAACAAAACAGTCCACTATAGTTTCCTTCATCTTCCTAGCTTTTCCTGCCATGTTTCGATTATTATTTTTTGTACAATCCTGAGTGTGTGTGTGTGGGGGGAGTCTGACTCTTGAGAGAAAAGTGTAATAGTTTAGATTCTTGTACAAGCTTTTCCTGCCATGTTTCGATTATTATTATTTGTACAATCCTGAGTGTGTGTGTGTGTGGGGGCAGTCTGAATCTTGAGAGAAAAGTGTAATAGTTTAGATTCTTGTACAAGCTTATTTTTACTGTTTACTTAGGGTGTTGGGAAGTTCATTGGCTTGGTGTCTAGAGAAGACTATATTGGGCTTTCCAAAAAGGTCTGTATTTAAATAGCTTTTTAAAATTGACTTTATAATTGGAACAGCCAAGCATCCATGTGAGCATCTCTGGGTAGATAGAAAAAAAGTGAGAACGTGCATTAATATTACATTTTCACCACTCTTAGTTTCATTTCTTTAAAGGTTTAGCTATCTTTCTTGTTTACCTGTAATAAAATTGTGGTAACTCAAAATTGGTTTATGAATGGAACAGCATGGTTTACTTGCAGATGTGCTTCTTCATTCATTATGTGAATGCCACATATTGAGGAATTCAAAATTGCAGATTACATTTATGTCAATATTTTGTTTTTAATATATCTTTATATATATATATATCTTTAACGAAATTTAAAGAACTTTGAATTAAATGTTGTAAGCAAAAGACATATAACATAAGATGTTTCACAAAGACATAAAATCCATGGCTTTTAATTTCACTTCAGTTAATGAAAACATCAGTTTCCTCCAATTCAGAAGAAATTCACCACTCTGCATAAAAAAATGCAGATATGGTACACACAAGCAGGATTGATTTAAATCAAGATGATTTAAATAATTGATTTAAATCACGAGAACTCTTATTTTATATCATTGATTACAATCAATTTTCCAGTGATATTTCTTGACATATTTTTAAACAATTGTGCAAATATGATTAAATACATTAATTTATAGTTCAGTAAGCATTTTGCAATATAGTTTGATTAGTTTGAGCAGTTACTTGATTTTTATTATTTATGAAATAGTGAATAATTATTTATTTGCCTAACTGTAAGAGCAATAACATAGCATAGGAATTCCGAAATCATACAAATTAGAGTGGTTATGTTTAATTAAACATAATTTTAAATGAAAAACATTAATTGTTGCTGTGGGAACAACTTTCAGCATTGTTATCCAATTATGGTCTTTAAATTTGACTTCAAATACTTTTAGATTTTGATAGACTCAGCATTATAGCAATTGCTGAAGTTTTGTTCTTTTTATATAACTAAAGCTTTGGTTTTTTTTACTCAGACAACTTATCACAAGGGTGTCAAACTTGCAGCCCATGGGCCAGATGCGTCACGTGCTGACCATCCCTACCCACGGGTTAGCAAAGGGGAGGAAAAGTCACTATATGTCACATGATGACAATGTGACGATGCAAGTTTGACATCCCTGACTTAACAGATGGATACTTTTTGTGATTAACATTAAAAAAAAGCCTGTAAGGGCAGCCTAGCTTTCAGTGAAGCAACAAATATTTCAATGTTAGCCAGTCACTGTGAGAAATGAATTTTATCTAAATTTGTCAAATTTGTCAAATTTATTATGGTGAATAAGATTTGGGGCTCTAATTATTATTTCTAGAAATTTGAATGTAGGAAAAAACTGTCCTGTTTTAAATATACATTTTCAAAAGACTCAGATTGTTGTAAGACATTATTTCTTCATAAGGTCATGTGTTGATTGATGCAGTAGTTAGCTTATATGTACAACTAAAGCATGCTACCTGGAAACCTCAACTCAGTACAATATGGGACGGTTTTTCTCAAAATATGATATCGAGTTTTTAAATATGAAAATTATGAAAATATACTAATATAAAATAGTTTGATATACAGAATGCATTTTAAAACTCTGCTTTTTACTCTTTGGTGCTGCTTTGTTTTGTGGCTGTCAGAAATGGCTTTGTTAGACTTTAACAAGAAAAGCCATGAATTCTTTCTTTCTCAAGACCAAATCTTCTGAAAGATTTGGCAGATTGGCAGGGACAGACCTATCAGTTTCCACAAAGTTGTTTATGAAACAATATAACTTATGAAGAAGTAATCTTTAAGTATTCAGCACAGAAATTCAAATGAAGTCTTGCTTTTTGTAGCTTTTAGAAAACCTGGAAGTATTTTGGTATATGAATATATTGCTTAACATATTTCATTTATGTGGAAATATAATATTCCATTTTATGGCTGCACACACACACACACACACACAGAGAGAGAGAGAGAGAGAGAGAGAGATCTTAAGATAAACTCGCTAAAGTAGCCTTTATCAGCACTTCCTGTCTTCAGCATTAATCTGCACAGGTTTATCTCAAAAGATTGTAGCATAAATTTCCAGGTCTTGTTGGAAAGAGAACTAGGGACAAAATAAATTATTTAGTATTGGGGCAGGGAAAGTATTTCAGGTTCTCTAATAAAGTTTTAGTTGTTCACAGTTCATAATATTTAATTATGAAATCTCAGTGTCAAAATATTATTCTTTTTTCTATAATTGCTTTTTCATTTCATTGTGTCCTACAAGATGTGTTAAAATTCATTTAATAATAATAAACATTAATATATAAATGGCCAGGCAATCAGGTATGATCCTGCTCTGGGATTTATCTGTCTAGTATTTATACATTATCTAATGAGTCAGTTGCTTAGGCTATTAATGAATATTGCCATGATATGACTTCAGATTTTCAAAATAAACATATATTTAAAGGTTTGGGTAAAATAGCTTTGCTTGGAAGCTGGTCTCAGCAAGTTTTATCTACCGTCTGATCCATGACAAATTAATTACACTACTTATGTAGCTACTGCACCATACCCTATAGGAAGCTATACTAGTTCTACAGTAAGTTGTGTTACTGTGGCTACTTTATCTCCTGATAAGTCCGTAATTAACTTGTCACTACTGTTTAATGCTTACGGTATGTAGAGAATCAGTTAATGGCATCACTAAAGCTGTAGTAGCCTGAAGGAGAAGTTCATGCCCACTGGGAAGGCTATCAGGGATTGCTTAAACACAAAGCACCAGGGCCTGACTGGAAAGGTATTAGGATAACAAGTTACAAATGCTACTGATGCAAATATAGTTAGTCTTTGATGGCACTCTTGATTTGGGATCAGACTAATTTCTATTAGAAAAAAAGTAAGTGGTGTTTTTAGTTGTTGATAGCCTTTTACTGGAAAGTAAATTTATGGCATTCAGTGAGGGTTGTGTATGTGTATATAAGTACAGGTTTCTGTTACAGAGTATTTATTATAATGTTAAGAATGTTGTTTTCTTTGAAGACTATATGACTATTTCTTATACTGCCCTGGAGACCACTAACATAAAAGATGGCATCCTAATGCAGGTGTTGAATGTTAAAAACTCAGGTTATATAGCAGTGGTTGTTCTCAATTCTCAGTTAAAGCAAAGTAGTTGAATCAAGTCTCACAGGAACAAAATGCAGTTCCTTTCTGCATCATCATCAACCATAGTGAGCCATGATGCAGCTATTTTATGGTAGATTTCAAACTATTTTGACAAAAGAAAGTGTTACCCTTTCATAGGGAAAAAGTTGCATATTTAAAGAAACCCATGAAATGAGCTAAATCTTAAGTATATCATATGTGCACATTCTAAACTGTATATGTCAGTGTATTATATATTTAAAGATCTCCCATGTTAGAAAAATTTCCTGTTTGCAGCACTTCTAGAGTCAGCAAACTATCCAATGCAGTCTGCATTGCCTGTTCCCAGAAGTCAAGGGGTGAAACTGAATGCACGTTCAACCAATAGCACAACTCGTAAAAGCAAGCACTTGTTAAATCTATTTGTTTTTATTATAGACATCGATCTGCCAGTCGCAATAATGCGTTTATGGACATTTTTCTGCAAGCACAGCGCTGGTGGCAGTTTTTACTGACAAATTGAGTCATATGGACAGTAGTTCAAAATAAGCTTACTTTATTGACAGATTGTGCAGTTCTGTAGTTCACTGTATTCTTAAGAAAGCTGGAATGGCAAAAAGGAAGCTATCGATAATGTAAGAAAATTGGATTAATTGTTGAAGTACATATTAGAAAAGTAGCTTCATTTTTACATACTTTTTGCCTTTGGTTTTATGCTCCCTGAAGAGACAGGACCCCCACAAGCTGAAACCCAACATGCATGTTTTAGGAAGAGCCCTGCAAACCTGAAATGGTAATAGCCATTGTTTTGGCTAACATGAGTTTATGTCTTCCCATGTAATTTAGGTTGGGGCTATAGTCAGGTTTAGGTTAGAGCATTTTATATTCATGCATTGTGAAATACTTTTTTAAAAAATCTGTTCTGATTTAATTAAGTGTACTGTTTTTCCCACTCACACCAATCACTCATAATTTTTTTTTTTGGAACAGTTATACTTCTGGCTTTATACCTGTTCTGTGCTTCCTGCCTCTACCACCCCCCCACTCCCCCCAAGGGGTTCAGTATTTATATCAGGTCCACTGGTATATATGTGAATTTTCTGTCAGATTTCACAGAACCTGTTAGAACCATGGTCCTGTATTTGGTGAGTAACAGCATAGTTCTGCACTCCAAGCAAGAAGTTAAATCCCAAGATGCACATTCTAGGACTTGTCTTATTTCCTTTTTGAATCAACAGAAATGTGATGGATCCTTCCTGGCCTTGTAAAGCAGAAAATATCTGGTAAGTATTTATGTAACATTTTGGCCTGGTCTAAGAATATTTGATTCTGTTTGGCGCTGAATCTGTGTGGAAAAAGGTAGTGACAGGAAGTGAAGCTATCTGGCACAGGATGGTAGTATATGAGATTAATAATAGCTGTCCCACTTCTTATACACTTAAAGCTCCTAATGCATTCAGAACAACTGCATTATTAGATTAGCAACGTCTGTTGATGTGGTGCTTAAAAGTTTCTGAACCTTCAGTATTTCTGCAAATGTGACCTGAAATGTGATCTTTTCTCCACATTAAAGAAATGAGTCAAAATCATTATGCTTACATATTATTTATTGAGGAAAATGATCCAAAATTAAATATCTGTGAGTCTGAGGTGCATTTTGTATCCCACAGATCCTATTGATATTACTTGCTTTTGTTCTGTAAAAGAAATAAAGTTCTCATACTATATCTGCCTATTCTTTAGGTTAGACCTGTGGTTTCCCAATATTTTTAACATTTCCCAAGAACTAGATAATACCAGATTGTATATTTTTTGACTATGTTAGGAAAGTGAACATTGCTGATAGAAGACATGCTAATTGTTCAATGAGTGCAAGCTGTGTTCTTGCAACCTTGTCTTGTTAGTCAATAAGAGAGAGTAACATTGCCTTGAAACACTGCAAGATGCTGACTGATCAATTGAGGTTATAATGATATTTAAATTGTCTTATGGTTATTTAGATCAATCATTGTAAAGTGCAAGCAATGAAATAATTATTTTAAGTACTGAAAACATTTAGATGCTTCAGCATTTCTACACAATATTGCAGGCTTGTGTTTTTGAATATAATCATTGCTGTTCAGGGAAATTACAAATAAAAAGGGAATTGTGAAGTGGATTTTGACAATTGTGTAACTAATTTCTATGAAAATAGCATTTTTACTGATGGGCTTATCTGCAGAAATAATTCCTGGGAAAGTTGAATCTTATGGCTATCATTATCTTTTATGCAAACTTAAAAGTGTTTACTAGCCCAGTTACCTGGATTTTCTCTATTAGAGCAGTGTTAAGCTCTTTCCAATGAAAGTTAGAATATTTTGGACATTTGATGTGATACCCCCCAAAATACAGCATACTTCACTTAATACTCCAAGGAAAGATTGAAAGCAAACGAGGTCAAGGCAGAAGAAGAACATCATGGCTTCAAAATCTAAGGGACTGGTTTGGACAAAACTCAATAGTACTTTTTTGTGCGGCTGTTCATAAAAATAGGATTGCCAATATCCGATGATGGATATGGCACAAGAAGAAGACTTTCCAATGTATTTAAGTCACACTTTGCCTAGATAATGTAACTACGTTACTGTTGTGTAAAAGAAAACTGGAACTATATGTAGCAACTTGGTAGATACAGCACTTAATAAATTGCATCCAGTGGAGTAAAGGTAAAGCGAGTACAAATACAGATGGTTTATGGATTGTTGCCTAAACTATTGCTCCTTGAAATTGGAGCTAGTTGAGTGAAGTGTTCATGAATAGGAAGGAGACAAAGATTGCTGCTATAATTATTGCACATAAAACAGTCCTCTGTTACTAAGTATGCTTTGTTTTATATTGTGCCATTAATATTTAAAAGGTGGATTTGAATTCTTTTCAGTTATCTCCATTTAGTGGTTGTTGATAATTCCATAGTGAGAGCCTCTAAGAATATGATTAACCTTGAGGGTCATCTTATAATGTAATTATTAATGATTGGTTCTATGCTTGAAATCAATATAAAAAGTTAAATTGTTTGGCATATATTTTAGTTTGATTTCCTATATTTGGTAAACATGACAACTGGTATTGGCTTTATATAAAATGTGTTTGAAGGTCTAAAAGTATGCAGCTTAGTTTTTAAATAATTATGGCTAGATGTGGTGTTTCTTACATGACATATGTTAATATGGCCAATAGTGTTAACAATGTGTGCCACTAATAGTTAGGGTGGGGATGAACAGTAATTGATCTTCCAGGGAGTGCTGTAATGTAAAAACAATTCAGGCTGTTTGAAGTATATTTTACAAGTACGCATTGGGGGCCTTTGGGATGTTACATTGAAAAACCCAATTGTACAGTTACCATGGGAACCCAATTAAAATAGATTGCTTGGTTTTTTTCATCTTGATCAAAAATCTAATGTACTTTAAATGTTTTCATGTGAAATTTTATTCATAGGCTGGATTGATATAATAATAGCTTTTATTTGAATATTAAATTGAGGCAGGCTTGTATGTATTAGTACTTTCCAGTCTTGAGCAGAAATAGATTTTTTGTGCATTTATTGTATTTTTTAAACCCTGTTAACCATGGAATGGTCGCTTTTTAAAGAGGCCACTTACAGTTATTTTTTGCATGCTTAAGAATTTTAAAAATTTTTTAATAGAACAGATGCTGTCTTTGTAATATGATTCTTCCCTTTTTAGTGACATATAGGATGCTGACTTTTTCTAAATCTTTTTTACGTTTCCTAATGTCTTTTTTTCAAATGAAAGGACAACAAATGGGAAGATTTAAATTTTGAGAAGTGAATGTAAGTGAAAGGTATTTACAAATACATTAGGATTGGGAACAAGGAAGCAGTGAATCCTTGAAAGTTTTTTTAAAGTGTATTAGTTGGAAGGTGAAAGGGTTTTTTTTTAAGCTTTTATAGTAATATATGTGATATTCTCTCTATCTCATATTTCAAAATCTGGAAGTATAATTTGATGCAAATGGTAATCTGCAGAGAAATGCACATACATTTGTGTTATTGCAAAATCATTAAAATATATTTATTTTTAAATTAAAAATTATTTAAAAGAAACAATTGAATATTTAAAATGACACATTTTAAGTGCATTGTTTAAAATGCTTCTTTGAATATCTCTTTAGATATTGAGAATGGATTCTAGTTTCAGTTATACTTTTTCTCACACACTGGGATCTTCTCTGAGTGACAAGCTAAGGCACATCTAACATCTAACTGTGCAAGAGAAGTAGCAGCTTGCTTTGCAACATATTCCAACCTCTCTGCTTTTGATCTACTAGCATAGAATGTACTCAAACTCATCCAAATAACAACACAATTCTTGGAGCCAGGACTAGCAATGTCAGTTGTTAAAGTATCTGTGGCCTTTTAGCCAATAAAATGGCTAAAGACAGATTATGACTTTGTATTATATGATACTGACAATATTCTAAATATTTTTCTTGTTTTCAACATTCCCATAATGATCCTTATGCCCTCTATGTACAAAGTGGAAGATAATAATAATTTGAATGTCTCCTTTTATGTCAGCCAATATAAAACATTTAAGTTTCATGTTTGATGATATAGAACGATGTATAGTAATATTTCATAATGTTTCTCATAGCTATTTTCAGAACAGTTTAACAAATCAGAATGTAAACATGGGGTATAAAACTATTGATGTATCTTAGAAGAAATATTAATGATTAAATAGTTGAAAATTATTTCCCATGTGTTTGAAATACAATAGATCATCTCAATTTTAAAAATAATATACTTCTATATTTTATTTTAGAAATCTAGGCCTTGGCTGGTCACATTACCTGTACTAAATTGGGTTAGCATGATTGAAAGGGGATATAATTTCTATTCAGGCTGTTCAGAGCTCTTTATTTTTAACACACATTTAACTAAAACACTTGGGAGAAGTCCATTTGTTGAAAATTCAACATCCCCACCCCTCTAATTAAGATCTGAGAATATTCCCTGTGTATACGTGTCTGAATTAGCAAAGAAAAGGCCTCCAGCAAACAAAATAAAGCTAATCTACATTTTTCATTGTAACTTAGGTTGTTGTAACTACAAACTGGTAAGGCACGATAAAAAGTTTTATAGAGAGAGGTGACCTCAGTTCTTTAGTATTGAGCTTGTTTCTCATTTTCTGTCAGCGTTTTAGACCACCATAGTAAAAACAAGTTACTTTAGGCTTTGCTGAAATAAACGGAGCTGAGTTCCAAATGATAACTTGGATGTAGACTAGGATGTAGATAGCTGATTGGTAAACCAATCTAAATCATTCTGCCCATGAATGGGAAATATTAGCCTGATTAGAAATAATGGAAACAGATAAGTGGTAAACAGGAGTCTTCAAATATATAGTTCATCTGGAATGCACTATTTTTACAGGTTTTTGAATGGATCTTAAGTTGCTGTTCTTTCCTGTGAATTTTTATTTCACAAGACAAGCGATGAGAGAAAGCTTCAAATAGTCATTTGTTGATTATGACTCATTACAGATGATAAATGACCTGCTGAACTTCAAAATTCCTGTTTGCTCAATAGAAAGAAAACCTCCATTTTCTGTGTTAGGCTGTAAAATGTGAAACTAGCTTTTTGTGAGTTTCTATATGATAAAAGAAGACATACTATGGAGCCATGCCATTTTTGTACATAGCTGCGTATAAATGAATGCTTTTTTTCCTAATGAGTTTCATTCTTTTCTTTTCTCTTAGGCATTTGACATGGCTTCAGAATTGCGTAAACAAGTAAGTTGCTGTAAGGATGATGGGAGAAAAATAGTGCATTTAAGTCCACGCACAAAGTAATAATGTTGGAGAAGAATTCACATAACAAAGTTGGCATCCTTCCCCAATGTCCAGCAGTCAGTGTTAAAAATCCAGTCAACAAGATTGATGCTGCATTGTAAATCTCAGTAACTCTGTCATGGTTGGTAACAGGCAGCAGTAGACCTTTCTGCATCACATATTTATCTTCCACAGAGCATAACCTAATTGAACATTGCTATACTTTTTAGGGTTAACTGAGCCTTTTCTGTCCTGTGACTAGATTAATCTTCTGAAAAGCGAAAGAAATAAAACCTAAAGTTTTGTTTTCACATTGATATTGTGTATCCATGTGTAGTGTTTGATATTCTGTGTATTTAATGGGTATATAAATTCTATAGAGCACTATATTTTAATAATTGTTCATCGAACAGCAGCATTGGTAGCTGATGTCCCATTTAGATGCAGAATACGTTAAAAAAATCATAAGGTATGCATATATTACTTGAAAAATATTCTTTTCTTTCTCTCCCTCATCCGTCTCTTTCTGATGGTAAGAGAGCTTGTTCAGAATGTGTGCTAACCTAGTGTAACTCATATTTACAAATCACATAGCAATCAAATCCATCAGATGTAGGAATATCTGCTTTTTAATTTATTTGACAGTTTCTACAGATTGGTGTGATTTCGGGTATGCCTTCTCCAATTCCACACTTCAAAAGAAGAAATCATAGAACAATGATAAATATAAAATTATAACATTTTTCCTTAAATTTATTTTAATATTCTTGACTTTACATGATAGTCTTAATGAATGTGCCTCAATTGCTTAAATCTGTGGAAAGTTATAAAATCTACATAAATTTGTCCTTTATGTTTCACTCTTAGAAGTGAAGTCTTAATGAATGTGCCTCAATTGCTTAAATCTGTGGAAAGTTATAAAATCTACACACAATTATGCTCTATACACAATTATTTTATATATTATTTTATGTGCAGGTTAATATAAAATATGCATGTAGAATTAGAGTTATTGGGTTTATACTATTACTGCTAATCAATAATGGCTTGAATAGAATCTATTGAAATAGGATCATTCCTGAATTTTGTCCCAGCTCTAGCATTCTTGAGCAAGGGGAAAATATAATTTTAGGGAGACCACCAAAGTGCCATTGAACAATAAATAAGTCTTCTTCAATTTAATTTGTGGAAGCTATAATTGCGAATAGACTGTTTTCCACAATTTTACCTGATTAATCTGGCTGTCATTATATTCTTTCCTATATTGGAGTGGATACATAGCTTCAAAATGCAGGTTCAGTACAAACTCCCTCACACTTAATTCATTGGTAATAACAGGGCTGTGAAATCTCCGATTTTACACGGAATTCCGATTTTTTCCCTCAAACACCAATCTACATTTTCCGCGTTTTTTTTCCCCCATCGGATCGAGATCCGAGAGTCGGAAATTCGCTCTTCAGAAAAGCGGAACACTTCAGTTCTCAGCTCAGGCATAATTGTCCCTAGAAAAGCACATAAACTTCGCACGTGAACCGCGCTAACGTTAACTGAAGTTAGCTAGTATTCTTACGACGGAAAACCACGGAAATAAACCTTTTTTCAGTAGCTTTACATTCGCACATGCCGACAAACCACCGCTCATCGTAGCCAAGCAAGTAGTACCGCGTAACTGACTGCAAAGACAATTCATACGGCTGTACATAGAGTCTGTGCACGTGCGCGTGCTCGATCGTGCGCGCGCTGGACCCCGGCCTAAGGGACTTCGCGCTTCGCGCTCATGATGTGCGCTTTGCGCACATGCGCTTTGCGCACCTTATTCACTTCAGATTTTTTCAAACTTTTTTTTTAACCAGCTCTCACACCCCTGTAATAATGAGCATTTTTTCATAGTTAATGAGCATAAAAAGTTATACTGTGATTTTATATATCCTAGCTTTTCCTATTAAAATGGGTGGGAAGTTTTATAACCTGTAGAGTAGGGGTAACTTGCTGAATCACATTGTTGTCACATGACTATCGCAACTTTTTTTCTCTTTGCTAAACCGGAGTGGCCTCAGCCAGTGTATGATGCATCCAGCCTGTGGGCCGCAAGTTTGTTATCCCTGAAGTAGAAGATCTAAAAATTCTTCATTTTAATTCTGTTCCTCTCCCTGGTTTCACTTTTAGCTTTTTTAAAAAACATTTTATTTCACTCTTAAATTAGGTAAGTTTGCTGTACTAGTATGATAAAAAGTTCAGTGAATATATAAATTGTTATATTGTGCTGTATTTTGGATGTTAAGAATATGACATCAATTCCCGCCTCGTCTCTTAGTTCTTGCATTAGTTCTACAAAAGCCCAATTTCAAATTCAGCTTTCCTTGTTCCTTTGTATTATGAATGTTAGGATTTATAGCCACCTGCATATCGTTTACAATTCAGAATGTCAACAACAATCTTCTTTGGAAATATTTGACCAATCTCTTTAATATTAGCAGATATTATATGTATATACAATTTATTTTAGCATAAGATTTTGTATATGTTATATAGATGACAATTTTACAATTATTGCAAAAGTATTGTCTGAATCTGTTTAACAATGGCAATGGAAATAGTCTTATTTGCTTATGCACCAATTTAAGTGTATCGTAGCTCAGTTTAATTAAAGAGAAATATTGTTAATAGGATTATACATACTGCTTGGATGGATTATTATTACTATTATCCTCTAGTTCTGACTTTTCAGGTATAGCTATTTTAGTATTATGGAGGATGATGGATGATCCAGGAAAGTTTCTTTTGAAGCACTTCTGATATTGTGCAATGCACTTGGGGGTCAGCTGCACTTGACTGATGCATGATTTATCTGATGTCCCTGCCACTTTCAGAGATAAAGCTGCTATTTTATCAAAAATGCCAGCAACTGTGACTTAGAATTTATATGCTCTCTTTTTCAAATAATTGGTATGATTATTTTCTGGTGTAGCAATAAAATTATAGAGGTAATTGCACACAAATGTGA
This sequence comes from Hydrophis major, assembly GCA_033807585.1. Lineage (NCBI taxonomy): Eukaryota > Metazoa > Chordata > Lepidosauria > Squamata > Elapidae > Hydrophis > Hydrophis major. Next base: position 77,500,715 of record CM066331.1, read on the forward strand.
GATAGAACCAAAATACAATAAAATTAACCTGAATTAGCTTAACTTGTCAATGAAGTATTTATGAAATGTATTTTTGCAATAAGAGAGACCAATATTCTTGCTGGAAGGTGAGTTATTGCCTTAATGTAATACAGCTTGACATTTTTTTTAAAAAAAAAAAACCTTACAGTTGAGCGTGATTGTGCTTTTGAAATTAAGCTGAAATGATATAATTGGCAGCAATAATACATTGTGAAGGTAATATCTTTTATTGTGTTATGCCTAGTTGCCTTTTCTCTTAGTTTGTTCTGATTTGAGCTTGTCAAATAACATGAGAAACTGTTCTGTGAAATTTTGTCCATTTCAATAAGAGAATATTATATATAATTTGCTTTGCCATTCTGTTTTCATGTCTGGAAAACAATTGGTTTTTGGAAGCGCTATGCTCATTTCTAGTGATCATGGAGTGAGTTTGGGCAGTACAGAACATGGATTTTAGATAGAAATTGTTCCTGTGGGAGAACATCCTGTGAAGAGTAAAAAGAAAACACAGAGAGATTTGTGATTGTCTGCAGCTGGAGCATATACTGATATGATTGAGACTAAATTATATGTTACCTTTTGTTACAGATTTATGTACAAAATATTAGTCAGTGCTGTTTTTCCCTGGGTCCTAGACATTCCCTAGAAAATTTGGTCATTAGCTTACTTGTCAATATCTTTTAAACAATGCTTTTCTCTCTTTTTCTCTCTCTTTTAGTTATTTGTTTTTCCATGATGTTTATCTTCTGTTGATCTCCATATTGGAGAATTCATAGATTTTAAACATGAATGACAATATTGCTATATTTGGATTGATATAATGTTCTGATACTGGGAGAAATATGGTTCTTTATGGGGAGGTATAAAATGGTATGCAGACATTTCTCTGCCTTGGTAATTCTTTGGAAGACTGTAAATATTCCACCAAACCCTATAAGCTCTTCAACTCCAACATTTTCCACAGAGCACTGCACTTTTGAAGAAGTATAGACAGAATATTGTAAAATTGTTAAAATTGTGCAGACTTTCAGACTTTGCTCATTTTGTCAAACCTATTTAACAAGGCTTTTCTCTTTCTTTTAGATATTTTTTCTCTGTTGAGTCAGGTTTTTTTTTCCTGATCTCCATGTTTGAGAAATTCATGATTTTAACCTACTTGCAATTCATCTTTTTCCTTTAGTAGTAGAACATACCAGTTTTACTGTTTTAAAGCATCTGGTTTAAAAATGGAATTATGCCTTAAAATTGTTATAGTTCAAGTATTTAACAATTAAAAAAACTATTGTATAATTTGCTTAATGTGGATGTGTTTTATTTCACATTTATTTTTGCCCTCAAGTGAGCAGCCTGTAAATGGGCACTGAACCGTGGAATATGTATGTCATGCTGGAGTTGGTCAACAAATACAATTTCCTTAAATGTGAGAATTATTACCGCTTTCACTGTTCATTTGTTGTTGATTTGGAACATTTGCCCACTTCCGATGATTAAATGATAAATCTGACGGTCAAGGCATTTTTTAAAGTTGCTGGTTTTGCAGCTGTGGTGACTATTTGTTTAATAAAAAGGATGTTTGGGAACATAGGACAGGCTGTTAGTGAAAATAGCCAAAATATCATTGCAGAATAGTTGTATTCCTCTGTGGATGGAGTAACAACTGTCATAACTGCCTGTTCCTTTTTGCCTTTTTTTTTTAAAAAAAAAATCTAGCAACTTTGCCTTCATCCTTGCTTCTTGACTGTTTCTTCTTCTAATGTTTTTCAGTCCTCCCCACTAACAGACATGGTGTCATTTAATTTTATATGTGATGGAAATAAGCTAACTTTGGATTGTGAAAAAAATCTTAAAGATAACTAATAAGGAAAAATGAAAATGTCAATATATGTCGATAGCTTAAAAAGTTATGTGTAAATACTGATATTTTTCCTCTATCAGTGGATTATCCCAAAGGTGCTTTTTCACTTCCTTGTTTTTCTTTGAAGATGTTTTGCTTCTCATCCAAGATGTTTCTTCAGCTTTGACTGGATGGTGTGCAAAGCTCAAGAAGCTTCTTGGATGAGAAGTTAAACCTGTTCAAAGAAAAAGCAAAAAAAAAAGACCAATTGCCTCTTGAAAAGGCACCTTTGGGACAATTGTGACCTGGATGACTGAGAATCTCCATAGATATCAGTTGATTGGAAAATATGATTTGAATTTAGAATTCTGAGTTCTGCTGACAAAATGATTTCACCCTTCCTTATCCTCAACCATTGTGCAAATTTTCACAGATTTGGGAACGGTGAAATAATAAAATGGAGAATTGTTATAATAGGAACTGTCTTCCTTATCTTCAACCAAACTGCTAAAGTATGCAATATTTTTAGTGTAGGGGCAACACAGGAAGTGTGCCATTGTATTAAGTTGATTTTTGGGGAAGAAAAGGAAGCAAGGGTCTAAAAAGAATAAAAGAAAGAAAACGCACCAGCCCAAATATGCTGCTGTACCTCTCGTTCTCTTTGTTCCTAGATCATAGAATGATACAGGTAAAAAGAGCTATTTGTGCCATTAAGCGCCAAGAAACATGATTTTTCTCGGTAATTGATTCCAGGGATCTTTAACTAACTTTGAATTGGAATCTGTTTTCAGTAACTCCTCTACTCACAATAGTATTCCGTATGCCTCTAGGCTTGAAATTTTGGGCTTGGACAATCTGGAATTGTACTGCCTGCAGTCCGATCTAAGCATGGTTCACAAAATTGTCTGCTATAATATCTTGCCCATCAATGACTTCTTCAGCTTCAATCACAATAATACACATGCAAACAACCGATACAAACTCAAGGTAAAGCGCTCCAAACTTGATTGCAGAAAATACAACTTCAGCAACGGAGTGGTCAATGCCTGGAATACCCTATCTGACTCTGTTGTTACAGCCACAACCTTTCACAGCTTCAACCTCAAACTGTCTACCATGGACCTCGTCCCATTTTTTTTTCTTTTGAGACAAATTTTATTAATTTTAAAGACAAACAAAACATCATTAAACATTGAGCACATAAAACCTCTTTCCATTATAAAATTTTTACAAGTCGAATAAAACATTATTTTATACAACATAATTCTAATTTATCCCATTTCCGTATGGACACATAAATATCTTTTAGCAAATTTCTCATTATTTCTCTTTACTCTTACTCAATTTCATTTCTTTTCTTTATCCATTTTATAGTCATCATATTCATTTCTCTCTGACTTGTTTACAATTATTCTCATCTAACATTCCTCCAAGGTTTTATTAATTCTCAAACAAACATAGACACAAAAACCACAAAAACATAAAACTTCTTTTTAGAAAGTGAGTTGGCCCCAGATTACCTCTCTTTATATGGACTTCAATTAAATTCATGCTCATCTTATATACCATTACCTATCTTATTTACCATTCTATATCTTCTATATAGCTTCTCCCTGCTTTTCACTCTTCTTAATTCTATTTTATTTATTTCATCTTAATTTAAATAATTATACTTGTATCTTTTGTCCATTCTTTTCCAATTATCCATTTATCTCATTCCCTATAGTAAAAAAAAAGATTTCTCCTGAAATCACTAATCGAAGTATGATGCCTTTCTATCGTTCCCCTAAATTGACATTTAAAATAACACCTAGTTCCCAATCTGATTCTGCTTAGTACATGCTTCCTACTAAATTTTAAGAAAAAGAAAAAAATAGTAGATCTATAAAATAATTAAATACATAATTAAATATTAAATCTTTAACATTCCAATTATCTATTTCAAAGACAAATGCTGCAATAATAAGTTTATAATAACATCAATGCAATAATCAATTAAACTCTATAATTAAACTAAATATTTTAGACATTCCCTTTAATATTTTATTAAATTTTAAAATCTATCATTACTAAACATTTTAGTATTTTAATCTTTTATTAGATCTTATAAAATTCTAATTTTCTATTTCTAATACAAATACTACAATACTATCTTATGTACCTTGCAGAATCTTTTTTTTTTTTAAAAAAATTATACATTACCATTTATCCCTAAAAAAAATTCATCCCATTTTTAAGAGGTCCTTAAAGGAGGCGTGCATAAGCGCACCAGCCTGCTTACTGTCCCTGTCTTACTGTCCCCATTTATCTGATTTACTTCCTTTGTTCATGTTTATGTTCATTCCTATACTTATTATCTTGTACTTGTTTGACAAACAAATAAATAAATAAACTTAATTCATTATTTTGTGGCCTGTCCATTGGGCTAATAACAGGTCTTAACCTCCTTCTGTATGACTTTCTATTAAATATTTAGTCAATGATCAGTAGAGAATTGAAGTAATTATTATATCTGATGATTACATTTGCTTTTTTTCAATAACACATTATACCATTTGTTTACTACTCTCTAATTATTCAGATACCACTATATTTTTCAGTGTATAAGACACATTCCCCGCCCCTCCCAAAAAAAGTGGTAGAAATGTCTATGCATCTTATACAGCAAATGTTGCCAAAGACCTGCCCACCTGCTGGCCCCACCCTTTGGCCTCTGCTTCCCAGCAATTTGCCTCGATACAGCAAATAGCCTGGTCAGCTTCAGCACAGCCTTATTTAGCATGATCAGCTGATTGTTGGTTGGATCTGCCTCCCGAAGATCAGCTGTTCCAGTCTGTAGGTATTACCACCGCTTATCGCTGAAGAGGCTGAAAACGAAGCACACAGAGGCCAAAAACAGGACTTGCGGCAATAGGCAGTGGTGATCCCTGTAGACTGGAACAGCTGATTGTCAGTATCAACCGACAATCAGCTGGTCATGCTAAATCAGGCTGTGCTGAAGTTGACCAGGCAAATTGCTGGGAGGCAGAGGCAGATTTTTTTCACCTTGCTTTTCTCCCCAAAAGCTAGGTGCGTCTTATAGTTCAGAGTGTCTTATAGTCTGAAAAATATGGTATTCTATCAGAACTGCCTCAGCTCAAACCTCTAAGTAAGAACGATTCTTAACTCCATTTACTGAGAAAGTTATATAAGCTTACTAAAGTCAAGTGACTTACAATAATGCATAGCCAAAACTAAAACCAAAATGTGTGTGTCAAAATCTCCAAGTCTAAGTTTTCCCTCCCTTAGTTGCCTCCCATCACTGTGCCCCCATGTCCAATCAAATTCAAACAAGATGTTTTTAGAATGTTCACTTCAATCATAGGTTTCATTCCTAGCCAATTGTCCTTGAAGTCTATCTTGGAGACATACAGTGAAGTTTCATTTCCCTTGAAGCATCTCCCCTCCCATCCAGCTCCTTTAGAGCCCGTGGCAGCTGATACCAAATGATTACGAAGCACAAGTATGAGATGGCAGCTGACACTATTCTAAAAACTTTTCCACAATTGCTTTTGCAAAATTAGATATTTCCCTCTATATATCTCTGCAGTTGTTTTTTATTCCCTAAGAACAAAACTTTGGTTTGTCTCAGTTGAATGCCATTGTGTTATTTTCTGCCCATGTCTCTGAATAGTCAAATTTGTGTTGATATTATTTCTGACTTCTACAACATTAGTTATACAGTTTTGAAATTTTGTTTTATCTGAAATTTTCATAAGATTTTTTCTACTTTCAAATTATAATGTTGGTGATGATAAGGATGAAGACTAAACTTTATGGCACCGCACTCAGTTTTCTGTCCAATTTCATGAGAAACAATAGTATTTATTTCTTTAATTTAAATTATTTGCATGTATGCCCATCTTAGAAACATAACTTTAATATGCTCACAACTCAACACCCCAAACTATAAAATTATAAAACATAACCAAGAGGAATGGCTATTAAACAAGAGTAATTAAATATAATATAAATTATGATTTGAATTCTTGCAAAGCAGAATAATCAAATAATATGTTTAAACTATTAACAAAATGGCTTGCGGGTTATATAAGACCTTGGCTTAACTGAGGGCAGTTCTTTATAGATACACAATGGAAATGCTGAATTCATAGAAAAGGTATGTTAATTTAACAGGTTAGAAATATTACAGTGCTTCTAATTTCCTTGCTGAGATGAACTACTGTAGTCCATTATTCTTCTGCTTTGGGCACTAATAAAGGTATCATGCTGTTATGTTCTCTCTGGGGTATATAGACATATGGAGATGTCTTTCTTTTTGTATAAGTTTGAATTGATATCTTTTGGGACCTGACATCATTCCAATCACATGTTTGTGTTTCTTATGGTCTCCCACAAGAAATCTATATTTAGGTATTGCTCCTTAACAGCTGGGAAGGGATCACTAATCTCTCTCTTTCTCTCATATAACCAAGTATATAGGGATTTAATCTCTTGAGCTGAGTCAACAGATAAAGATTATATTCAGGATATTTTAACTTTAATTAGTTTCTTCTCTTCTTGATATCCCTTAAAATCCATGATGAGATTTCAGCATGTTGGCATTGTCAGCTGTGCTTGGTTTTTCTGGGTACCTGATAAAGACAGAAATTCTGCTTTGATTCCTTGTAGAATCAGAAGGGATTCCTAGAACTGGGCCTTTTGTAGCCACAAACCACAGTTAAATGTTTAATGTCACCAAGATTTTCCAAAATCAATTGTTTATGCCTATTGTTTATATATGGGTAGAGTGAAAAGATGTCTTGTGAATGCTTACTATAGGTAATCTACTTTTATATTATCCAGAATTACAGAAGTGACATTCTTTGGTAGTTAAGGTTTAGATTGGACAGAGCAGGCAAAATTTACAAAAAAAAATGGATATATGGGATAAAGTAGAAAAATTGGGCTGTATTTAGTAAACAAAAGAGCCAGAAAAGCTTTCTTAGAAATATAACGGGAGGAGAAGAATTTGAATAATTTGAAAACTTGGGAAAAATAGGATTGATAGTTTCAAGATGTTCAAAATTAAGTGAATAAAAAACACAGTTGTTGACTCACATCAGAGCAAAATTATACATAATAAGACTTATTTATCCTGATAGGACTATATTTTCTGTTAGAAATAAATGTTTTTAGATGGCAGATTTTCCTTTCTAGAATTACCTAACTATCGAGAGCATGGGCAGGTTTAGTAATATGATGTAATCACATCTGGATTAGCTCTCCCATTTTATTTATAAGGAAAGAACTGTTCCTGTGGGGAAAATAAACAGTGCACTTTATTTAAAAGCAAAACCTATCTTTTCCCCTAATAGTAGCTAGATTAAACTTAGCTGAAAATTAAGTGGTAGATGTTTTGCAAATTTTCAGTAGCTTCCATCCATTCTTTATTGATTCTAAGCAGAGATTTGTTATCCTTATCCCTCCTAGGCCTTCATAGGTGCATGACTTTTGTCCTTTGGTTTTTATTATTTCTGATACTTTTATATGTCTTTGGGAGGTCTGAATAATATGCTATTTTATATTGATATTATTAACCACACAGAGTCTCTGGCAAGGGATGGAAAACAAGCAACCTAAGTAAGTAAACAGTGTAGACTACACATATATTAAATTTAGAAAATTGTATTTGGCATGTTGCCAATTGACTTGGCTTTCATAACTAATTACAGCATCACATAAAATAAAACTTGTCAGAAAGATTGGAAAATATCTTCACATTAAAGAATTCTAAAAAAACATGACAGCTTTTTTATTTGAAAATATCTTAAAAAGAGGTGAAGATAAAATATACCCTATTTTGTTTGTTTATGGGTCGTTCAATTTGCCCTTACAATAAGCTTCTCTTCCAGTGAGATGAATCAAACTCAATTAATCTAGACTTTGTAATTCATAATGACATAAGTATAGTTATTGTAAAAGTTCTGTAGAACTTTTATATAACCAGGTAATGTCTGGAAAGAAAAGGTCATTATCATAATCTATTTTTGTTTTAATCAGATGTTTTTAAAATTATCGGGCTCATTAGCTAGCTGCATTTCTGTATTTTAAAAATAGTTGATTATCAAAGGTTTTTGCATACAGTGATTGCATTTTTTTTCTTTTTCAAAAGACCTTTTGAATTTAAATTTTCAATCATCTTTTCATTTTTTTTTCAAAAATAAACCATATTAATTCAGACACAAAAATACTTACAGAAGCTTCAGACAGTTAAGGCTAACATTCATAAATTCAACCTTTTGTTCAATTGAAAATGCGTTTTTGTTTATAATAATAATGGCATTAATGGATAAAATATGGATGTGACTAAAGACTTGTAAACCATGCATATCACATTTCATCTCAAAATCTGTATCAATAGTCAATATACTACCAGTAGGTGTTGAAAGATATTAATATATGAAAAAATAAACTTTATAGCCACATTCTGCATGACCATAATTTATGCTTATATTATGGAAATGGCAGTATCCTGCAAAACAGGAATACTGTCTGAGGTCTCATTTTTATTGTCTAGTAATATGGTCCCAGACTTTCCACCAAACTTTGTTTGGCAAATTTTCAGTAGACAGTAAATATAAATACATAATGTATTGGCTAGTTATGCAGAGTACGACTTAATATACAGTTCTCTGACAACTAAAACAAATATTAAGATATTTAACATTTTAATTTTAAAATAAAATAGCTGTAAATAAGATAGAAAACCATGACATCAAAAGCAACAAATGTACAAATGGCAAACATAAATGGCTAAATCCTCACCCCTTTATTCATGTCGGTAATGATTTTGGGCTCTACCCCTCAAAAGAGCATGCAACTACTTAAACACAGGAAAGAAAGCAAAACTCATTGCTGTGCCCCCCAAATACTGAATCTAAACATTAAAAATATTTTTTTGAAAATAAATGGAACTTTAAAAGTGCAAAAAGTGCAATCTGTATATTTTTTTCTATTGTTCACCTACAGAGAAAACAAGATTGGTATCAGACTGAGATACCATTCTTAAAAGGAATGACTGTTTCAGATGATCTGTCTGTCTAAAAAAGATGCGTAATCTGAATATAATGCTTCCCAAAGTCTATATTCATATGTACTGATTTTGATAAACACATTTATGATGAATTTATATGGAATCCCAGGCATATTTACACCAGAATAATTTTATTGTATTTAATAGAGTTTTAATTTTTGCATATAGCCTTTTTTTTCTTAGTTATAATTTTCTATTACAGATATTCATTGAAATTGTATCTTATAGAAGTCAAAAGTCACTTTTTTCAGTGCCGTTGTAACTTTGAATGGTCACTAAATAAATGGTTATAAATCGAGAATTACCTGTGCTGGGGAGAAAAAAGTATACCTAAGACATAACATCAATAAATTAAAATTGAACTTTTTATTTTCTTTTAGGGTCCAGTCAATTATAATAATTATATTATTTTGAAATATTTACTGTATCATAAAGGCTTATAGTTATGTATTAAAACCTATAGGGTTTTTGACTTTGATATCTAATTTTTTAAAGACATAAAATGCACTGTTGGTACTGAAGCAGCCTGTTCTACATGAAACTTCATCAAGTTCATCATTTCAAAGCAGCATATTTTAACTTTTGTACCATCTCTTTCTAAAGGAGGGAGATCATTTTTGACTTGAAGGGCGCAGTGCCAGTAAAACACACTTCTTCAAGGTTACAAAACTATACCATGAAAATAATTTTTTTCTTGTACAGAACATTAAGTCACAAATCATCCTAATATTTGCTCTGATACATGTTCCGAAGTGTACACCTTTTTGGTACTCATATATTATTAATGACAAAGACTTAATTTGGTCAGCTAAACACAAGTGTTCTAGTTTTAACATTTAGGCACAATGAACTATGTACATAGTATTTTATTTTCGCAGATTTGTTGGGATAATGTCATTTTAATTACAATACAAAGAAGTTTTTTGGAGAACTATTCTCAAGATAGTTTACCTGCCCCTCCCCACAATACTCTGTCCTTTGTATGTCTTATAATGATGAGATATTCTGACATTAAAAATTGGCAAATATTATGGTAATTGGAAATAGAAATACCATGTTTCATAATAGAAAAATATATTTTATATATTTTATACTGTAGTTTTATATCCAAGGTGATCAAAACCAGTATATATGTTGCTTACAAAAACAGCCAAGGACATTAGATACCATTAGTTAAAAATAAAAATACTATTCTAAAATGAATCATGTTCTATATTATATCAAGATAAAAGGCAGTTATTTTAAGTTTTCATTAAAAAGAGATATTTTAAGTTTTCATTAAAAAGAGATACTGTTTTTTTTATAAAAGCTAAAATAATAAGTTTTAGTAGATAGTTTTTTTAAAAAAATGTTTTTATTATAGATTAAAAATGAAAATTTTATATTTCTAAATTTTAAACTTATCTTTTCAATTTATACTTTACCACTATCATTCCAAGACAATTTCTTTTTTAAAAAATAAAGCATTTCTGAAATTTTGAACTAGGGAAATATTAAAATAAAAGTTTAATAGAATCATTTTTAGTCAATATTATGAAGATTGTTGCTCCAGGGGTGCCTCCCAAGGAAGCAAATGAACAAAATAGTATGTTATTAAGCTAATAGTTGTCTCTTGAATATTCTTTCAGAAGAGAAATAATTATCTATGCAGTAGAACAATGTGTATGAACAATAAACATACAGAACTAATTAGCATAAAAAAGATTTAAACTAAGTTTAAATATTCATTCAAGTATGTATCTGTAAAATTGTTTGAAAAGAAATATTTAGTTGACATTATTATTCAGTTAAATGAAAACCACCGTAACAATATGACAGTGAACTTTCTAAGTGGATTGTCTGCTTAATTTTCTAAAAGGTCTGGACCAAGTTGAATGAATAGGGTATTGTGCTTGCCTACTGATTATCCCCCCCCCCCCCCAAAAAAAACAACCAACAACAGTTTTTGCATAATCTCATATAATGTTGTTCTGTGGCATTTTCCTTTCATTAGAATTTGGTATTTTAGTTTAACTATCATACTGTGCCCTGATGTCTGAGTAGCAGACTTTTTAACACAATATGTAGCTGAAAATATTTAAGAGTGTGAGTGATTTAGAATCTATTTATGCCATTATTTCTTTTCCTTATAGCTACAATTTAGCAGTTAAGATAAATTCCAGAATAAAACCTCATATCATAATCATAACAGTATTCCAGAATAAAACCTCATATCATAACAGTAAAATGAATCAAAATTGTATTAATGAGAAAAATATTGGACAGAAAATTACCTATCCTGAAACACAAAATCATCCAAAATTAAACTAAAATATTTGCACAATAAAATATTTATTAATAGTTTAAGTATTCTGAATAAAAGTTATTCTCAGCTAACAAGCAAGTCAATCAGACCAGACAATTCAATTGGTTGATGAGCAAAACACAGTCCTAACAGTGCCACCCAACATTTATGTATTATGAAAGACTTTCCATGTTTTATAATTATAATAATTGCTATTTATTAAATTTATATGCCACTCAATTCCTAGTGGTAATTCTCCAAGTATATTTAGAAAAAACAAAAGAATTTCACAGGCTTAGTTTTAAAAAAATAAATCACCCAGATTCACAATTGCATAATAAATGCAATAAAAACAATTTAATATAAAAATGACCGTCAGTATATTTCTTGTTCATTCATTAATGTATATCTTGTTTCATTTGATGTAGCTTTTTGCTGTGTAGCAAATTCATATGCAATAATTAGATTTAAATATACCAACAGGTTGCAAATTTGCTATATAATGGCAGGATTAACTTCGCTTTAGTGTCCTATAGAGAATGAGAGTCTAGGATGGTGTGACACAATTTAAGCTTCTGCTTGCCAAGACAGAACCATTTAAAAACTGACATTTGTGCTCAAAACCGTACTGCCACAGCCCTCAATGCTTCATGACGAACTGTCACTCTACAGTACTGTGTCTAGTTGGAAGCTGTAAAATTATCTTGTTTTATGTAGCAGGGCTAGTATACTGTTGACAGTTCTCAGGAGTAAGACAAGCCTGAGCTTCTTAGGTATCATGGTAGTAAAAAAGTGTCAATTCATGAATTCTATCAGAATTGGGTGTCAGGAAAAGAACTGGTTCCTGACGTTCTACATTTGGGATTTCAGTCAAGCAATAAGAGTGGACGTAAAATGAAATAAGTATTTTGTTCTATAGGAGCAAAGCAAAAACATTGTATGTATTCCACTATAAGGAATAATAGGAATTCACAATTACCCTCCTATCTTTCTTTGATCCTCAAGCTCCAGTGTGTCCTATGTTAAGTAAGCCTTCTGCTATTATACCAAAAACATCAACCAAGTAAAATTTAAAATACATATGTTTTAACAAATTCCCCTTACAAACAACCAAAAGCATTTGTTATAGATTGGTCTGCCTGCACAAATGCCATAGAGTTCTTCTTGGGGGGAAAAATACCTAGTAGTGCTAAGTTTATTCACTTTGGTAGAATAGCCAATGAATAGCAGACCAACAGCAAAACTGGTTTTCTAGTTATTGGCTTGAAATGTCTTAATACACTTCCATACATAGTACATTTTGCTTGCAAAGAAAACTCAATAACATTGCAAGAATATTTATTAAATCAAAAACACAACACTGTTTTATTTGGCAACAGGCCTGCAAAACTCAACAAGCAAACAAATGAATATATAAAAAGAGCAGTAAATTCACATACCAAATAGGCAGCAGCCTTTTTATTAAGTTCAAAACTGTTTTTAGTCTCTGAACATGTGCTTAATGGAATCTCCCTAGCACCACCATCCTTCTTCTCCTCAGCCAGTTCCAGCCAGTGGCAGCAAGTATAAAATCTGTGCCTGCTGTTTTATTGATTAATTCTACCTCAAAGCCTATGAGGACTTAAAAAAATACAAACAAGCCAATTACTGAATGTCAGAACAGTCAACATGGTATGGAATGAAATGTCCTGTTTTCTCCTGAGGTTGGAGGAAACTTCAGAATGTGATCTATTTTGTTCAGAATCCTCTGAAGAACCATTTGTATTTGAAATAATTTGAATTCATATTGTTTTACACACCCTTATAATATACTCATAGTTGTTTTCATGGTGTATCCCAATTACAGCTATCACTTCAAACTTCACTGAAACTTTAGTTCTGACTTCTAATTTCTCACATTTCAAAATATTGTCTAATATGATCTAAGCATAAGCGTTATATAAAATCTGCCGCAGTATTTTTTTAAATTTAAGCTGCATTAGTTTTGATCTGTACTTTGAACTACAACAAAATATTTAATAGGTGGATAAAAATGGCAGAGAAAATACCTACACACTGACTTGCTGCATATTAGTATTCTAGGTTTATACTTTACTGAATGTTAGACAATGTTTGGATTGAAGCTGGACTTGGTTTTGGATCTGTTTGGATTGTGTTCCCAGAGGGTGGACAGTTTTGCTGGTTCTGTGTGGTTCATCTGCATTTGCCACACCTGCAGACATGGAGACAGCCTTTTTGTACACTATGTACTCTTTTGTTGAAGACATTTCTCCCCACTTCCCTCCCCCCCCCATTTTGGTGGGGGTTTGTCGGTGGTTGCATTAGACAGATTGTGTTGGCTGCCAAGAGACTTTCCTCTCTGGAATGGGTCTGAGGCAGCTCAGGAATTCATAGTTTCCATGGTACCCATCTATCCCAGATCATCTGGAGCCCAACCTGGGGCAGTGATCACACACCAGGTTTGTTTCTATTGGAACAGTGTTAATTTGATCTGAAATTGAGGGAGCTATTGGTGCCTGCCTTGTCATGCTTAGATCACACTGTGATTACCATGGGTTTCTCTGGTACCACCTTTCACTATAGGGAGACAGGACCTATTAAATCGGTTCTCCCTTTGTGTCTAAGAACCTCAGATAGGTCTCAGAAGGAATTGAGCTATTCCTGCTAGTCTGCTAGATAGTTCATCTGAAGCCTTGGTCACTGTTTGGAATAGGGGAATAGCTGAGCTTTTGAATCAGATTGTGCTTATGCCTCTTTTCATCTCTCATGGATCCCATCACTCTTCATGGTTTATGGAAGAGTTGAGAGAGATGAAATGAGTAAAGTTATCCAGAGCATTGCTGGAATTGAATAGGGGATGAACTCTACCAAACATGTGTTAAAGCACTGTTAAGGCCTACCCTGTAACAGTAAAGATAGCAAAGCAGCAATTCTTTATGGCCTTTATTGTGTTTGTTAATTGCCATCCCATAATCCTCTTTAGGTGATGTGCCCTCTTAGGTATAGGAAGCTTGGAGAATCTCTTCCAGGTGTCTGAATAAGAAATTGTTTAGTATTTGTCGGACAATCTAATGTATTATGAACAGGATATTTATTGAAATCTCTGTTAGTAACTTGATGATGCTGTGATAGCACACAATGCTTGATAATATTTTTAGTTGCTCGTTGGGCAAAGATAGCTGCAAACAATGTTTAAAATATAGTTTCTTTGGGAAAAAATTATTTGTCAAAATATGTGTGGTATGAAGTAATTTTATGAGCAAATAGAAGACTAGTAAGCAATGTAAAAAGAAATATTTTACCTTTGAGGTAAAATAGTCGAAGAAAGAATACAGAGCAAAAACTTGCAATGTGTAAATAGGATATAAAAATATTTTTTTGTAGAGTTTAAGGCATTAGGTTAGAAACTAGGAGACTATGAGTTCTAGTTCTACCTTAGACACAAAGTCAATTTGGTGACTTTGGGTCAGTTACTCACTCTCAGCCTTAGGAAGGAAACAATGACAACTCACTTCTGGAAATCCTTGACCAACAAAACTGCAGAGATAAATCTAGTCAGTCACTGAGAGTCAAGACTTGACTCGAAATCAAAAAACAACCAAACAAACAAAAACCCTAGAACAAATTTCTGAAGAAAGTTTGTACATTGAGCACAAATAGTAGTAGGCCTCCCTTAATTCATAAACTGAGCTGCTGAACTTTATGTCCCAGTCTAAATTGATGTGGTTTTGTTTATCCATCCTACCCTATAAAGATGTTGGACTTTCCTCATTCAAATCACCACAGTTATACCCAATATACCTGGTGAATGCCAGGTTTCAGAAAGCTGCTATGAAAAGCATGCACAACTATTTTAATATTGTATCTGGTCCAATAACTGAATTATGTTCTTGGCTACGTTTGTGCCAAGATTTTAAAATGTCTATAGTTAAAGGTTAATTTATGAATACTTCAGACTATAATTTACTGTTACTACTATTAGTATCATAAGTTTATTGGTTTCTTTGTGACATTATTTAAATTCAGATTAAAGGGGAGGATAAATATGCATTTTGTTTTTCAGTTGTTGCAGATAGCCATAAAAATACATTGGGTTCTTTTCTGACCTCAATTCAACCAGTTCCATAGCTTCAGGTAAATTTTGTCAAGATTGACATGGTAGCATGTGATCAGGATCAACATATCAATCAAAGAACCAATTTGTCACCAGATCTTGGGCATGCCACACTGGCTTTGTAATTTCAGCAGTGTATGAAACTAAGAGAAACATCCTTAAGGGTATGCCATACTTCCATTTAATCATTTTAATGTCTGAAATATTGGCTGTGGGGTAATTACTGTGAAATCCATTTAGGCAAACTCTTGTGTTTTTTTTTTTCCAACTTAGTATCTTTGCTAATAGAACTGAATCCAGGACTGGTAAGAATTTATTTCATAGCTAGGAGTGTTTGCTTTTTTTGTTTTTGTTTTGTTTTGTTTTAAAGCAGAGTCGCCTTCTCTCCAGAAGTAGTTACTATAAGTCCTGGATGGATAATCATAGAAAGTGCAATAATGATCTGAAGGGCAAAAAGTTTTATGTAAAGTTATATCTTAGGAGAACCCTATTCTTATTAGCAGTTTTGAGCATGGTAGGAGCCCTGATTTTTATTGGAATTTTTGCATAGCCCAATATTTATAGCTTCTTATGGCCTTTTTGCATTTGATAATTTTGCATGCAATTAATTTTATTAGGCTGCTATTATTACTCTTCTTCTAAGAGCATTTTTTTTAATCCTAGTGATATTTGTTACAATAGATTAATACTGACTTCAGTTTTGATATTTTGGGGGGAGGAGAGCCTAAAATATACAGAATATAGATATATACAGAATATTCATTTTGAAGTAAAATTTCTGAAGGAGACTGAACTGAAATCTTAATAAGATATAAAAATTAGAATCTAACTCTTGATTTTAACTTTAACAAAAAGACATCTATGGTTTATTGTTGCATTGCCTGTTTAAACAGTATAATATCAGGTTCACTAGTTTTTGTTTTGGAATATATAAAATTTTCACTGGAAAAATCAGATTCATAGTAAGCTTTAAGCCAATTTGAAGACAATTATACCTAGGCTGACCACCATTCAATAATATTCATTTAAGTAAGGTTTGCCATTTGTTTCCTGAGGAAGTGGATAAAATGGATAATGCATAGAAACTTTATGAAATCTTGCTTCTAGCAAGAGAGATGGCTATAATTGTGGGAATACCTTTTCCTGTAGGTTGGAAAAGAGTATTTCCTAAAAATTCGACAAGATACAATCCCACTTGATACAGGGTAGGAATTTGATTAAGCCTTATATATGGGCAATGATAAACCTTTGTTCTACATTTCAGTTTTGGGTGGAGACTTCTGAGTTATATGAATACCCTAATTTATTTAATGTCAAAGCCATTAATTGTCCATAATGATGACAAGTAACTATTCATTTGGGAAGGAGGGCTACTGTTGTCTTAATGTACATGATACTAACTCTTCAGTTTTGGGTTACCTCTTTATTTTGTTTCTTTAGTATGCATTTCCTATGCCCTTTCACCTTACCAAATAAATAAATCTGAAGATTAACCTTGATTGTTCACTGTCCACTCTATTCCAATGAAATGAATATTGGGTTTGGTCCAGTCTCACTGACATTTCAAATCTGTAGAACTACTTTTAATCTGAGACAAATCTCTAAAACTGTTTACACTATATTCTTCTTCACTTTAGAGTGAATTCATAGGCAAAGGCCACTTCTGTCACTACATATTCCTGTTCATTAATTGTTCTTGTGATAGATTTTCTAGTAGCAATATATTTTGACCAATGGAATTGAGCTTAACAGTGGTAGTTGATTCTTTTTTTTTTATGTTTTATAAAATAATAATAATAATAATAATAATAATAATAATAATAATAATAATAATATGGAGTGGAGACCAAAACATATGAAGAACGGTTATAGGAACTGGGCATGGGTAGTAGTAGTAGTAGTAGTAGTAGTAGTAGTAGTAGTAATACACTGGGTGCTGTGCCTAAAGACCTAGGCAAGCACTTGAAAACAGTTGGCGCTGACAAAACCACCATTGGTTAGCTGCCGAAGGCCACCTTACTGGGATCTGCTTGCATAATCCGCCGATATATCACACAGTCCTAAATGTTTGGGAAGTGTTCAACTAGTGATTTGTGATACGAAACCCAGCATAGTTATCTTGTTTGCTTTGTACACTGTTGTTTTTTGTGTCGTTAATAATAATTACAATAACAACAGATAATCAGAATTGTAGGTCATCTAGTCCAAACCCCTGCCCAAGCAGGAGACCCTACACCATTTCTGACACATGGCAGTCCAATCTCTTCTTGAAAGTTTCAAGTGTAGCATTCCCACAACTTTTGAGGGCAAGCTGTTCCATTGGTTGGTTGATCTCACTGTCAGAAAGTTTCTCCTTATTTCCAGGTTAAATCTCTCCTTGTTCAGTTTCCCTCTATTATTCCTTATCTGGCCTTCAGGTGCTTTAGAAAATAGCTTGATTCCTTTCTCTCTATGGAAGCCCCTTAAATATTGGAAGACCGCTATCATGTCTCTTCTGGTCCTTCTGTTCACAAGACTAGCCATGCCCAGTTCCTGTAACCGTTCTTCATATGTTTTAGTCTCCAGTCCCCTAATCATCCTGGTTGCTCTTCTCTATACTTTTTCGAGAGTCTCAACATCTTTTTTATCGTGTGGTGACCAAAACTGGATGCAGTACTCTAGGTGTTGTCTGATCTTGATTGTATCCCTCTGTTAATGAAATTTAGAACTGCATTAGCTTTTTTGGTGGCTGCTGCACACTGCTAGCTCATATTTAGTTGGTTGTCTACTAAGATTCCAAGATCCCTCTCAGTTACTGCTATTGAGCCTGACTTCACCCAGTCTATATGTATACTTTTGGTTTTTCTTGCCTAAGTGTAGGACTTTACTTTTCTCTCCATTGAATTTCATTTTGTTAAATATGTTAAATTGTTATGCAGTTCTCATTTCATTCACAAGGCATTGCTGTTGGTGAAAAACCTAGGATACTGATAGCTACAGTGCAGATAGACAGATTCTTGTTTCACAGTTTTTGTTTGGTATGATACTCAGCAATATCTAATCACAGCTGTTTCATAAATGCTTGGGATTTACTTAACAATTGTCAGAATTGTGTTGACAAGAGAAGATTTTCTTCCTGTGATAAATGCTGTCCCATCAGCTTGGGTTTTAAAAAAATATTCTGCAAGATAAACTAGATAAGAATAAAACTCAGATCTATTCCGTGTCTTCCATTTTGAAATGGAAGATATAAATGTGACAAGAATACTTGAAAGACAAGAAGTACCTATGCCAAGTTCTTTGAGGACTGGTGAAACTGGTAACAGCAGATTGAATGTTCTGAAACATATTGTTATCAAGAATTGGGTACAAGCAGGAATTGAATAGACAGGGACAGACTTAACATGGTGGCTGTATGTACAAATACAATCTAAATATAAAACAGATGCTAAATTATATGGGTTTCATAAAGAACCAACAGAACTGGATCCAATTTTAACAGTACAGAGGGGAAACTAATTAAAAAAATATATAATTATTTATTGAGTATTAGAATGGAAGAAGAGCAAGTAAAGGAAACCATGATAGCATGGGCCAAAAATTTCAGGCACTCTATAGAATTGGATAAATGGTAAAAGTTGTGGGACAGAACCTACAAACTAACAATGTCCACTGCATAAAAAGAAAATTTATACAAAATGTTCATAAATGGCACTTCCCTCCAGCAAGATTAGCCAGGATGTTTAAAGATATGTCCTCCAAGTATTTGAAGTGCAACCAGATCCCGGGTTCATACTATCACATGTGGTGGACATACCCAAAAGCAAAAAAACATTGGACAAAATGCATACCTGGATAGAAAAAATGATAAAAAAACATATTGATCTAAAACTGGAAATATTTCTGTTGGGCATTATTTCAGAAAAATACAGTAAAAGGAATGTGTACATGTGTTAACATAGCCAGAATCATGTTTGCGCAACATTGGAAAGGCGAGGAGATCCCTACAGAAGAGAAGATAAATTAAAAAAATCTTAGAATGTGCAGAAATAAGTAGACTAACTCTTGAAATTAAAGAAAAGGAAGATAGTGAATATTACAAGAGAAACATTAATTTTATCATTTTGGTTATTATTGTAAGCTATTATTAATTCTAATTAGTATTAATAATTAATATGTGATGATGTTCATCCATTGTGTTCAAAGAGGACCTTGACATCTAACAGGTTGTGAGTTGTCCACAGTGTGTCTGCAGGTGCCTGGTAAGACCTATGTGACACAGAATGTTCTGTCACATGTCGGGCAGACATGTGGGGGCACCATTGTTGCAGCATTCGCAGCTCTGGCTTTGCGGAGTGCTTGCTTCTTTTGTGCTGTAGTTGTTCTTTTGTCTTCACATGTCTGGCAGCCTTAGTGCATCAATGTACGCTATGTCGATCGATCTTGTACCAGGGTTTGCCAGGAGGTGGTGTCAATGTGCAGGGACTTGAAGGAGGCTTTCAATGTGTCTTTGTATTGCTTCCTTTGTCCCCTTTGCGATCGTATTCCTTGAGACAGCTCACCATAGAGGAGCTGTTTAGGGATGTGATGGCATCCTTGCAACATGGCCTGCCCAGCATGTCTGGGCTTTCATCAGCAGGGTGGGAACTGATGGCAGGCATGCTCTGGAGAGGACGTCTGTGTCTGGCATCTTGTTCTGCCACCGGATCCTCAGAAGTCTGTGGAGGCAGGTTGTGTGGAAATGGTTCAGTTGCCTCCTGTACACAGTCCAACTATTAATACATTAATATGTATTAATATTATGAAGGGAAAGTACTGGTACTATAAGATTATTGTTAGAAAATATTATCACTGTGATGATGCTGAGTATTGTTTAAAGGAATTGTAACCAGACAACACACTATATAAATATTATATATAAATATTATCTATATAAATATTAAATATGTCGCTCTTTCTATTATTATTATTATCATTGTTGTTGTTGTTGTTGTTATTCCTGAAAAAGTGGTCAAAAATGAGCATGCAAAACTACTGTGGGACTTCAGAATACAGACTGATAACGTTTTGGAACACAATACACCAGATATCACGATTGTGGAGAAGAAAAAAGTGTGGATCATCGACATTGCCATACCTGGTGGCAGCAGAATCGACGAGAAACAACTTGAAAAAAACACAAGTTATCTGGACTTGAAAATTGAACTGCAGAGACTCTGGCATAAACCAGTGCAGGTGGTTCCAGTGGTACTTGGCACACTAGGTGCTGTGCCTAAAGACCTAGGCAAGCACTTGAAAACAATTGGCGCTGACAAAATCATAATTGATCAGCTGCAGAAGGCCACCTTACTGGGATCTGCTTGCATAATCTGCTGGTACATCATGCAGTCCTAAATGTTTGGGAACTTTTCGACTAGTGATTTGTGATACAAAACCTAGTATAGTTATCTTGTTTGCTGTGTACACTGTTGTTTTTTGTGAATAATAATAATAATAATAATAATAATAATAATAATAATAATAATGATGATGATGTACAATTATTTTGAGACACTGTCATATATTGTAGCATACTACAAGTAGTTACTTTGTTCACCCAACTCTGAAAACATATAGTAGCTGAGATCCACCTAGTTTCTCCTGGCAATAGAAGTACATTTTCTTATTATAACTTGTGCAATACCTTCTGAATCACATTATAGCTTGAAAATATTATTTTCATTGTATTCTGATTCCTGATTATCTCTGGAAGTCCAGCTCAAATTGTTAGCACATGTTCAGTTTTTAAGGAATTGTAGTAGAGGACTTTCGGTTTGAGCTTCTTCAGTGACAGATCGAAACCTCGTCTGTGCGAGGCTTCAATCCTTGCTCGCCGCTGGAGCGCCCCGAGCCAGCTGGTTTCGGGGCTAAGCCACCCCATAGAGGTGGTGAAGAGGGGGGAGACTGCCAGCAGGGTTGAGGAGAGCCGCATCTCTCCTACCCAGCTGGCCATTTCCCGAAGGCAGTTGCAGCGGTGGTCAGAAATGGCCACCACAAAGAAGAACTTGACCGGAAAAGAATGTGCAGGAGGAAGATAAGAAGAGAAAGTTTTGGTTGACTGGGTCAAACAGCAAAAGCAACAAATAAGGTACCCTGGAATTGAAACTGTTAAAAAACAATAACATTGTTCCCTAAGAAGATTTTTAAGCTGCGAAGGAGAGAGAAAAGGGAAAAGATTTGGTTTTCTCCTTTTCCTATACTGACAGCTAAGAGATTTAAGCAAGAAATTGGAAAAAAAATCCACTTTGACATCAATAGGCATTTAATGCTGAAAATAAAAAGTCAAAGGGATAATAAAGATTTCTGGATAATTAAAAGCTTTTGAAAACAGGAAAGGAGAGAAAAAGAATAAAAGGGTCTGGATCTGGAAGGAAGGAGACTGCCTGGAATTAAAAAAGAACTTACAGCAAAATCTCAACAAGACTTCCAAAAGATACATTTTAACTGAAATATCGCAACAAAAACCCCAGAAAGATAAAGTTGAAAAAGAAATAAATAGATATAACTCGGGACTATCTGGATTACTTGATGATTTCTGGATTCTTGGTTGTTGTTTTGAATGACTAAAATCAATCGGGTGATTGTTTAAAACTGTTTAAAATGGCTCCACTTTTAGAAGAACTGAAAATGGAACTTAAAAAGTACAAAGAAGATGCACAAGAAGGGAGAGGTTCTTTTGGCTTCGTATTTCAGTTTTTAGAAATGGAGATTTGGATGAGAAACAACAAGAAATGCCTGCAGAACAAGAAGATTGCGACAAAGAAGCCATGTTTAATGAACAAGTAATCTTAGATGAGGGGAAAAAAGGAAAGGCGGGAAAGAGAATGAAAAGTTTAAGATTGGGAAAAACAACTCCCCCCCCCCCCAAAAAAAAAAAATAGAGTGAAAACTAAGTATAAAATCAGAAAGCAACAGAAGAGGGAAATGCAGAAGACAGAATTAGTACTAGAGAGACAAGGGCGTAAAAAGGGGAAGGAGAAGATGAGAGGGAAGAAAGAAAGGAAAAGAAGTTATAAAGGACAGAAACAAAATTTAAAGAAACAGGGCCTATTTAAAGATAATGGGTGAAAATTAAATGGAAAAAGGGGTTCTGCAAAGGTACATAAGATAGTATGGTTATATTAGAAGCAGAAGTAATTTTAGACAATATGAAACAATGTATGATTAAAATGTCTGATAAAATAGCTATCGTAATTCAGTGGAATGCTTGTCAATAAATAAATAACAAAAGGTATATTTAATGATTTATAAAACATATGTGAAGAGAAATAAGGGAAAATTAATTATGGAGATTATATGTTTTTAAGGAAGTATGATATTTAATTGAAAAGAAGTGTTAAAGATGTTAAGATTTTAATGATTATTAATGATAGAAATGAACTGGAATGGAATGAGGGTTTATAATTACATATATTTACAATCTTTCTTTCTTTTTTTTTCTTTTTAAAAGAATATAGTGTGTATTATAAGAATGTACCAAGCAAAATTCGATTGGAAGTTATGTATTATGTATTATATTGAAGGTCATAAACTTAAGGTATATATTGAAGTTTAAATAAGAGTTGAATGGATGTAATTAAAAGATATAAAGGTGTCATACTCCAATTAGTAACTACAGGAGAAAATTTGTTTAATGAGAAAAGATAAAATAAAATTGAAACAGAACAGACAAAAGTATAAATATAATGATTTGAATTGAGATGAGATAATCAAAATAAAATTGAGAAAATTAAAAGAGGGGAAAACTATATAGAAAATGTAAAATATAAGATATGGAATAGAATACAAAAAGGAGCATGAAATTGAGTTTTGTGTCTGTATAAAGAAGTTCAACCCGGGACCATGCTATTTTCAAAAAAGATGTTTTACTTGTATTTTGTGTGTGAAAACCCAAATAAAACTTTATTTAAAAAAAAAAAAGGAATTGTAGTAGACAGAATATCCTTTAATTTATGGCACCAAAAAGACACTGCCTATTCTATTGATAATACCAGATTTTCCATCTGAGGTGAACTAGAATGCTTCTTTGTCTCAAATTTGAATTTCTAAGGGTTTGTCTACGTAATATTTTTGCTATGGCACCAAGTTCAGAACTGAAGAAGTTTCTTGGATGAGGAGCGAAACATCTTCAAAGAAAAAGAAGTCCAGTTACCTTTTAAAAAAGCACCTCTGGGATAACCCTGACTTGGGTGACTGAGAATCTTGATAGACTTTTGGTAATGATTTTGTCAATGCCGGTGATGTTCAAGTAGTGTTCTAATACTAATAGTGTTATTTTGGATTGCACTCAAGGTGCAACAGTATTATTGATACTATGTTTACCACAGTTCTGTTTCCATTACTGTAGTTGTTATTAGTGTTAGAGTTTGTAAGACTCTAAGGTACTATTTCTCTTTTGAATGATGTCGAAACCAAAATATCTCTGTAATTATTTCTTTTCGTGAGGATCAATGGGATATCCACCTTCTGGAATATGTTTCACAAGTCCAGTGATGGCTTTCCATCCTCGTGTGCCAAAAGTGCATGCATGACAACACCCATAAGGCAATGCATGCGCCCCCATGTCCCCTGTGTATGCACACATGACCCCCTGCATGCACACCATGCATCTCTGTGCATGTCTGTGTGACCACCCTGTGCGCCCCATACCTTTCTGCACATGCACATGCGTCTCCCGCATGCCGCATCTCCGCATATGTGTTGCAGCTACCTGACAATCAGCTGGAGTGTGTGTGGCATGCGTGCATGTGCAGTGGACCTGCTCCGGAGCGACAGCTCACATGCCATCAAAAATGGCTTTGCATGCCACTTCCAGCCCATGTGCCATAGGTTTGCCATCATGGCACTAGTCAGTATTCCCACTGATAAGCCCTGTAAAGTCTATCACTTCTTCTCATCACAATTATCTTTTCACTAATAATCTTCTTTACCATCCCTTCTCTTCTCTCATAGCTATCAACAAGTTTAAGTGCTTTAGGTCACTTCTGAGTAAAAATAGAAAGATTAATACAAACTAGAGAGCCAGTTTAGTATAAATGATTTAAGACAGCAGGTAAGCCAGGAGTTCTAGCCCAGCCTTATACACAAAGCCATAAGGGTGACTATGGATCAGTTATTCTCTCTCAGTACTAAGAAGGAGGTAATGGCAATAAAACTGCAGGGGTTAGTCAAAGCAAGAGTCAATACTGAGTCAAAGGCACACCATCCCTCCCCAAACCCCGCAAATTTTGCCTCAAATGATGGCACTTCAATACTTGTTTGTTTTTTCCCCATTAGATTCTTGTATTAGATTTTATATTCTTTTGGGGACATATCTACACTTCATTAAATGCTTCTTTCTCCTCGTTACATTACTTTTCACTCATCCATAATACTTACACTTGACAATTTTGTTATTGAGTGGCTGCATACTTGATGCTACAAAAATAAAATAAAATAAAAAAGGTGTTGTGACTTTAGCCTGAGAAAAAGACAAGCAGACCAAGTCCATTTCCCAGGCAAATAGGGATGCTATAGAGAGGCCAGATCCAAAAGATGCATGTGCAGTAAAAAAAATTGCTTCTGGCTCCTTCCTGTCTACTCAGTTAACAATAGGTGCAAAGTCCTCCATGAGGCAACATTATTCAGTCTGGCCACATGAGGACTATAGGGGAGAGCTTTCATTTTTCTTTAACTTCTGTAGTTTCCTCTTCCTTCTGCTCTCTCCTAGCTATTGGAACCAGTCAGAGAGAGCCATGAAATTACTGATTCTCTATTTTTTAAAAAGTAGGATCAAGTGAAAAACAATTATCATGAAATTGCTAAATCTGTTTCAAACGGAAACATTTCCTCATTTCCACCCCAATATAAACATCTTTCCCACCCCATTTCTATCTACAAGAGCCTGAAAACTGACTGGTACAGAATACCTTCTTCAAGTTTTATTTCTGGTTTTAGTGTCATTTATTGGGCTTGCACATATGGCTGCAGTTTTTGCTACCTTGTCTTTTTATTTGAACTGATTACTTTTCATTATTTTTGAATAACTGAAGTGTAACTATTTGCTGAGACTTTTTCTTTAAAAACTAGCCACTTGTATTTGTTGCTGTTTTCAGACAAGAAGAAAAATATGCCACAACATTGCAGAGTAGACTCCTGTCTCTTTAGGGATTTTTACTTTTTAGGGAACTCCCAGTGCAAAGGTTTGGCTCCTCTTTAATTCCTTCTCAGTTTAGCTAAATATAAACTCTTGAGTAAGAGAAAAATTTGATAGGAATCCCTTTTGACAGAAGTCCCTAGCCAAATGCCTGTTAATTCACTCATCAATAAACTGTAATAATATCCCCTGCTTGAAACCCATTACCACTGATGAATACTATACATTTATATATAAATATATTTTTCCCTGAAAAAAGGTCTCTTCTAATTCTTTTATTTCAGAAAAAATACTAAAAGTGTTTAAAGTCCTTATCTATCTATCTATCTATCTATCTATCTATCTATCTATCTATCATCAAATATATTGTTATTTGTTTTTAAACCAGGTGCCTTTGAGAGATGAGATGACTCAGTGTAAAAGGAGATGTGTCGTTCTGCGTAGTCCTCTTGGAAAAATTGAGATATTTGGATGTGAAATAGGATTACATGAGGTACGCCTTGAGGGAAAAGCTGAAACACAAAATGGGTAAGCCTGAATCTAATTCATTATTTTTTACATATAAACATGCATGTTAAAAATCAAGATCTTTGCTACAACTCAATGAGAAATGTTGGTTTCGTTTCTTGCAAGAACTTTCCAATTTAGGTAACATTTTTACATTTCCTTTTTTTTTTAAATTTATCTATAACAGATGGCCTGAAAATAAGAGACTAAAACTTTTTTTAAAAAAATTAGCTACTAATTGCTGAAAGGGCTGATACAATTTTTACTTTATCTTTAGTATTTCTCAAATGATTGAAGAGATCATCTGCTGATTACTGATGGAAGCATTTTTAATATGGCTTAAACATGAGGATGGGGAGAAGTGTGCTAATGTCTCACAAGGAATCCTGAGAAAATGAAAATTGATTCTAAAAAGAGCAGAAATGTCTTTATTACCAACATGAATACAATTTTTAATTTTTTCCTAGTTTATGTATAACATAAAAATAGCAAATATGCATATTCTACAAACTCAATTTAATTTTATATTCTTCTTTTAATAACTTTTGATACAATATAAAATGTTATGAATGAACAAGTCTGTCTGAGGCTACTTTCTAGTTTTTTAAAGATTCAGTTTTATTTGGAAGCTGTACTTACACTGAAATAGATACAATTTTCAGCAAACATTTTATAGGCTTTAATGCAGTTCATATTGTACAATACTGAAATTAATCTTAAAACCAAGGGAGACTTTTAAAAGCATTATTTCACATCATAATTTTTAAACATCCATATTTAAAACAATAACATCTTGGTTGTGTTAAAAATGGTGTGCTCCTTTGTCCTGATAAATCACTTTTCATTTCAGCAATTCAGTAGCAGAGCAGGATCTACTGTGTATGTGATGCGTTTTAATGACCAAGGGATTATAAGTCTTGCAATGCCTGCTCCTGATGGAATCCATGTTATTACTTTTAAATCTTCTTATCCTGTGCCATCTTCCAGAAAGTCATCTTACCCTCCCTAGCTGTTAAGAGTAGATGAAGCATTTAGAAAGCTCTCACTCCAAGTCTCCTTGTTTGTGGCACAAGGGAATCTTCAGCACTCGTGAATGAACATCAGCTAAACCTTCCACAAGTGGAGCAAACATTGATTTTTCTCTGCAGATGTCTTTATGCACAAAATGAAAGAGGAGGGAACAGTTAGCATGAGTTGCCTCATTGAGGTCACTGGAGAACTTTGTGAATTTTTCATTCACTAATCAAATGGATTTTCTTTCTGCAATTCACAATTAATAACACAGAGACAGTGTACTGAAATCTTAAAAACATTCTAAAACTAAGCTCACTTATGAATTTCCACTTGATGTAAATATACAGAAACAAGAAAAAATGAAAGAAATAAAGACTTAACTGAATGTGACCTAGAGACATTAAATCTTTGCAAAATGAATAAAAAACTTGAGGTGGGATGAAATTGCAAACAACAGGTAAGCGTGAAGTTGACTTTACAAATTTGGATTCATACTTTGCCCAGAATTATCTATCCCCCATCTCCAGGCCTTTTTGCAGAATAGTTTAGTAACCATCTTGCAGGCCAATTTAGCTAACTGTAATAAGATTATATGCAGTTTAAGTTATTATATATGCCATCCAGAAACATTGACACACCTAATTTTATAATGCCAATTGATGAGTATTACTATTCCAAACTGATATCATAAAATATTTGTACACAAATATCTTGTCACTTAGGGAGGGGTTGTTTTTTTAATCTTCATATTGTGATAAATAATACTTTGTAAAACTTTGACAGAGTGATTTCTTTCAGTGATAGTTTTATTAATTCAAACCATTGAGTAACACTATAGTTTATTCATCAAATGTGACCATATTGCTGGTTATTCCTTAATCTTGCACAAATGCCTTAAAAATGATGCAGACAGTTGACATGGATTAACCCCACCTTGACATTTCATAAGTTGGATTGCCACATCTCATGTTTGCTGTAATTGTAAGGTGAAAAACTAAACACTCCTTTAATTAGTAGATCCCTAGATTTCCTTCTTACGTCTTAATGGAAAGATAAATCTACATCTATATTGAAGTTTATGTAGCAGAAACTTAGTTGTTCCAACACATCATTTTCCTAGGCTATCAGGTTGTATGGATTCTGCGGACAATATTAATCTATGACATTTGGGCTACCTTATTTTTGTCTCATTATACTATATATGTGAAATAAAAAAGCGTCGCTCAAATAGGTTAATTAGTGGGAAATGGGAAAAACATACAGCAGTGCTATACAGTTTTTGACTGATTTTCTTTTGCTGAATAGATTAGGTTCAAATGCAGCTTTTGAGGGGTAGATAGGTTGACACTGGCCTTCTTACATATCTCAAAATGGAATTGTATATCTAAAGCATGTGTTGTAGAGAAATATTGCTTCCCCTGCCAGAAATATCTAGACATCAATCTCTATTTCTGCAGATTCAATGGATATGGCAGGAAGAGTTATTATATACTATGATCCTCCTTTTATTAAAAATAAACTGGGCTAGTTTTTCTCCTGATGGTTTTTCAGATTATAACTATGGAATTGTTTATACTTACACAGTTCTTAGATTATAATGGTGGACAAAAAAAACAAGTTTAATGATAGGGCTTTATTTTTTAACTTATAATTCCAAAATTAAAAAAAGATTTCCAGGTAATACTAAGGCATCCATTACAAAATTACTTGCATCCTTAATTATGTATATATGAAATACAATATTATATATGAATATTAATATACATACACACACACACACACACATACATACATATACACATACACATGTACAGATCCCTTTCCAGAATAATCTGTCATAACTTTTAAGAAATATAGACTCTTTTGGAAAAGAAAATAAGAAAGAAAAGTAGAATTGTGCTGTAAAAGTTTTACAGTCAAGTTCTCATAAGCCATAAATAAGTTGTTATTAAATCTTTCTATTCTGCTATCAGTGTATACTTCAGGGCTTTTTTAGGATATTGCAATACAATGAAGTTCCTTAGTTTCAATGCCTTTCTTCATTTAACACCAAATAATCTAGACCAGTACAGTTGTTCTACATACTCAGGAATTTTCTTCCCTATTCATTAGAAAGAACTTGGAGAACCTTTAGTAAAATTCACTAGTTTTGCCAATGTGGAGCCTTTGTGTGGCTAATGACAATGTGTCAGAGTTTTATGGTCACGTTCTGTAATGATCTCTGAAGCATATTACCTTTGATGATATTTTTCTTCATAGAATACTTCTTCCATTCATGATCTCTAGCAGAATTTAAAATAAAAACTCAGCTTTTTCAGAATTTTTCTAAAATCATCATAGCTTTATCTTAATTGAATATAGCTATCATCTGTAAAGATATCACCATTGATGTTTTTGCCTGCAAGGGTGGGAAAACAACTCCCTGCTTGCTCTTCCCAGGCAAAATGATTGCAAAAGACATATCTCAAGGCTTTATTTATTTATTTATTTATTTTATATTGCCACCTATTTGCCCATGGTGACTCAAGGAGGCTTACAGAATGTAAAATCATATTTTAAAAAAATGCAATAAAGCTAACAAAAAGGATCAAATAAATTAATAAAGTACAATAGAACAAAATCTGGAAAAAAATTAAAAAATCACCCCCAACTCCCACGCCCGCCCCGACAACAGCAGATCACACAAGCCATTTGATGGGCTCTATCCCACTATGGGTTCCCCAGGCCCGCTGGCAGAACCAGGTCTTCAGTGCCTTCTGGAAGAATATTAGAGAGGGGACCATTCTAATTTCTGGGGGAATGATATTCCAGAGAGAGGGAGCCACCACAGAGAAGGCCCTTCTTCTGGGTTCCACCAGAAGGGATGGGACTCACAGCATTCCCTGCCTCCCCACTCTAATGGGTTGGGTAGATGTGACCAGCAAGAGACTTATAAGGCTAGCAGGATCAGAAAGTTTGTAGTAGATGGCCAAAATAGAAAAGGCTATTCCATCACATGGCACTCTGTAATGGACAAGGCCTGAGGTATGTGGTTGAGCTCAGTGGTGGGATTCAGATTTTTTTATGACTGGTTCTGTGGGCATGGCTTGGTGGGCGTGGCTTGGTAGGCATGGCCTGAGAAGGATACTGTAAAATCCCCATTCCCTCCCCACTCCTGGGGGAAGGTTATTGCAAAATCCCATTCCCTCCCCATCCCACCAACCTGTTTTCCAGCTCTGTTCTCCTGTGCAGGGCAACAAAAGAAGATCCAGCTGATCAGCTGGGACTCAGGAAGCAGAGAATAGATGGGGGTGGGGCTAGTCAGAGGTGAACTACTCAAAATTTCCACTACCGGTTCTCCAGGACTGGTCAGAACCTGCTGAATACCACCTCTGGTTGAGCCCATTTCCTGGTTTTGTTAATTTTTGGTTTTGGTTGTTTTTTCTTGGCTAATAAACACTGTATATCACTCAGAATTTTGTTATGTACTTTTATATTAAATATTGTTACTGACCCAGAATCATGTTTTTGTTGTGAGCCTCTATATAAATTGAATGAATTAATGAATAAAGCTAATGTTTATTATACTTGAGCCCAAGAAAACATAGTTGAACCTGGAATGAGTCTGGTAACCAAAATAAAACAGAGATGTCCAAATGATAAGCACCCATAATTGTCCCCCCGCTCCATTTTGTACATAGATGAAACTTCTAAATACTCTTCAAGGTCAGCCTCATGCTGCATTAGTCCAGCAATGTTGAATCACTAAAGGTGAGATTAATCCTAGAGAAGAAATGATGAAAATTTTTAGTAAAACTATCAAGAATAAAGAACTTCTTTCACAGCAAAGTTCAGGATTTTTTTCCCATGGTAATTTGTAAAAGCTGGACTTTGAGAAAGAGTGAGAAAAATAAGATAGATGCTTTTGAAATATGGATTTAATCAATCATGGACAAATTAAAGATTGAATACTCCCTCTTTTTTTTTTTTAAACAAATTTTATTGATTTTAAAGACAAACAAAACATAAGACATCAAAGTATAAAACCTCCTTTCTCAAAAATTACTTATAAGTTTTTACAAAGCAAATAAGGCATTATTTTTTAAAGCATAGTTCCACATTATCACATTCCCATTTAAACACAAATATATCTTTTCCAATTTTCTCATTGTTTCTCCCTTCACTTTTATTCAATTATATTTCATTCTATCAAGGTTTTATTAATTCTCCATCAAGCATAAACACACAAAATACAGCACATAAAACAAAACATAAAAAGATAATACCTTCTTAATTATTATTTATACATGTCTTTTCCAAATTTCTCTCCCTTTAGTTTTATTCCTCCAAGGTTTTATTAATTCATAATCAAAACATAGCTAACCAGAACACAAAACATAAAACATAAAACTTCTTTTGAAAAGTGGCTTAGCCCCGGGTTACATCTTTTTTGACAGACCTAAATCAAATTCGTGCTCACCTTATATACCATTCATATCTTATAAACCATTCTATGTTTTCTATATAACTTCTCCCTTCTTTTCATTCTCTTAATTATATTTTGTTTATTTCATCTTATTTCAGAATCATTATATTTGTATCTTTTATCTGTTCTTTTCCAATCATCTATTTATCTCTTCTCTTTAGCAAAAGAATTTCCCCTGTAATCACTTTTAGAGTGTGATGCCTTTCCCTAAAATAACACTTAAAATAATACATAATTTCTATCCTGTTCTGCTTAGTACATTCTACATGTTGCATTTTGAAAAGAAAAATAATACACTTATAATTAAATATATAATTTCCATTCTAATTCTAATTCTATTAATAGTATAACTAAACATTAATCATTTTACACATTCTCTTTGATATTTTGTTAAATATTGAAATCTATCATTATAAAACATTTTAATATTTTAATATTTTGTTAAATCTTATAATATTCCAATAGACTATTTCAAATGCAAATACTACAATACTATCTTATGTACTCTTGCAGAATCTTTCTTAAATTATACATCCTTTATCCTTTATCTCTAAAAAAATTATCTTGTTCCAGACCGTGGCATTTTTTCCCTTTTCCCCTCCCTTTCTTCTCCAGTCTGATCTTTCCCCCCCCTTCTCCTAATCTCCCCCTTTTTAGCTTCCCTTCTCTGTTGTAATTCTCTTTTCAATTGCTTTCTAACATTGTACCTTTTTTTCACCTTATTTTTCTTTTTCTTGGTTGTTTTATTAAATCTTGAATTCTCATTTTTCCTTCCTCTCTTCTTATTTTCTTTCTTAATCAAAAATTTTTGCCCATTAAAAATGGCTTCCTTTTCTTCTTCTCCTCCTCCTTCTTCATCAAGTATTTGCTGGTACGTAGAGACCGCCATTTCTAAAAAGTGGAAGACAGCTCCCAATGAATTCTTGCCATTTGATTCTCTTTCTTTTAATTTTTCATATTCCATTTTTAGTTGATCCAGAGATGGTGCCATTGTTAATTTTTTAAGAACAACCCAGATATTTTTAGTCTTAAGGTAATTTGCAAATGTCAAAGTTATCAAACAGCCAGAAATTATTTCCTCTTCTTCTCTTTGCAACTTTTCCTCCTGGGGCAAAATCCCAAATATATTTTAAAGCCGTATTACAATTAGTTGTTGGTCTTATAATCTTCAAAGCATCTCCTTCAACCAGTTTTAAAAGATTTTTTTTTTTTAGTCCTCTCTTTCCCACTTATAACAACGAGCTTGTTTTTACCTTAAAGCAGCAGGTTTTTCAGTGCTCATTTGCTTTCTCCTTAAGGAAAGGGAGTGAACTTTCCTTTCAGCACTTTCGCCGTTTTAACAACTTTTTTTGGAAACAAATGTATCCATCCAAAAGTCAGGTTTCCAGGATGTTTAAAAGTATCTTAATGTCCCGGTTCAGCCAAGAAAACTTCTCCTTCTGATTCTTCCTCCTGCACAACTCTTAT
This sequence comes from Hydrophis major, assembly GCA_033807585.1. Lineage (NCBI taxonomy): Eukaryota > Metazoa > Chordata > Lepidosauria > Squamata > Elapidae > Hydrophis > Hydrophis major. The sequence goes on from CM066331.1 coordinate 77,533,649, forward strand.
CCGGTTGAAGATTTCTACGTGGCTGCCATTTCTGACAGCCGCTCTACCGCCTCAGGAAAAAGGAGTCTAGCTGGCTGAGGAAAGGGGGTGCAATATCCCCAGACCCCTGCCTGGATCTCCTTTGTCCTCCGCTGCCTCTTCGGGGCAGCGACAACTCCCAAATCCAATTGGATTGGGGGTACCTCAGCGGCGAGCGCAGCAGGGACCCACAGAGAAGCGGATTCCTGCCGCTGCTGAAGCCTTGCAACCGGAAGTCCGAATACTCCTTCTTGATAATGATCAACATGGAAAAATCCCATTCTTTGTTCACTAAAGGTGTAGAAAAAATTACTACACTTCACAAGATTGAATCAAGGGGGAGGCAGACTGATTGCATCAGGAGTTTTTTAATAAATAAATCTAGACAGCAAACATATCTAGTACACCTTTGTTTTGTTCTTTTTCCACAACAACAACCTTGTGATTTGGGCTGAGAGAAGCCCAAAGTCAGTCTTTCATCTTTTATGCCTAAAATTGAATTAAAATTCACAGCCTCTTGGTTTCTATTAGGCATGGCATCACTGAGGATTAAAGGTAGAGTTTGGTTATACATATTTATTTTAAAATCCCAATTCAGCAGACTCCTTTGAATAATTGTCAGTCATGTTAAATGAAGGCTATTCTAGAAAATTATTCCCATTATTCACTAAAGCTCTTAACTATCTGTAACCTCTAATAGGGCTAGTATGGCTATTAATGTATTTTGTATACAGGATTTAGACAGAGAACCCAAAAATCCTGGAGGCAGATTCTGAATAGGAACCAGTCTATAATTTCTTTAAGTATATATTAACAATTTTCTGGAGGAATTTTAATATATTGCCATCTGCTTTTTGGGAGACTAGATTTAATGGAACCTTATGTCTGGTTGCTTTGTGAAGCCATTGAAATGTTGAACCACATCTCTTTATATTCTATTTTTACAAAGATAAAATGGCTTGATTTTACCTCTTTTATTGAATTTTACTGAATGTTCAGATGATGTTTATGCTTTGCCTTTTATCAGACAAAACTGCCTATTATTAGTCACAGAGTAGCTGGATTGCGCATGGTAGCTAATTAAAGACCACTAAAAGTATATGGTGGCTTTTCATTCACCCGAAAGTGAATGAAATATACAGTTCACTTCAAATATTTCAATACTGGCATTTACACTGCTGGTCTAGGTTTATAATGAAGTTCCTTACTACTAACTTACTAACTCCAGAAAATTCATAGCTGAGTTTGAATTTGAATGTGGATCTCTAGCAGTCTATTTTTTTTTTCCTTAAAAAATTAAAATAGTTAAGAAGGAGAACTGAAAGAGTCAGATTTTTTTTTTTTAAAAAAATTCATTTAATTGACTTGCTAATTGATGTATTGTACGAAATGGAAGAGTTAAACATTTATAAGGGATTTGTAATAGTTAATGTAGTATTTATTTCTCTCACAGAATAGATCTTATAAAATTTAGCTTTTTCATTAATGTATGTAAAAATATTAAAAGCTTTTGTATATTGCATTAAAACTTATGTAGGCTGCCCTGCATTTTCCTATTTATTAAAACTTTTCAAGCAGTAAAAACATTTTACTTGTTAATGAGGGGAAGTAGGGAAATTAATGAAAGAGCTTGGATCCTCCAAGATGTCTCCTTTTAACCATGCACAGCCAGCTCTCTCCCCTCCCTTCCCCCATTCTATGTAGTTTAATTTCTATGTTAGGGTTCAGTAAGCAAATGCAAATAGATGTAATGATTTGCATCAGTAGATTACGTCTCAGTTTAATATCCTCAGATATTTTGGTCAAGGCCTTTTTTCTTTGTTACCTTGGCAATGTTTTCTTATATTGTAATTGCAATATTTATGCTCAGTGTCTCATACATATATCACTATCAAAATCCAAAGTATTGCATTACTTTGTTCACTGCACTTGAATAGAAATTATCAAATCTTGAGAATTCACGTATATACCAAGACACCTGTCTTGTAACTTTGTCTTTGCATTCAGATAAAGATTAATTCCATTCTTCTTAACACTTAGGTTAAGAATGCAGATGATCTTTGGAGAGGGGGGGGGAACTTGGTTGGTGATGTTCACCTGACATTTCATGTGGGTTTACAGGGTAGTTAAATATAAGAAAGTGATGGTCATCTTGATTCTTGAAATAGAGTTAGTAAATGGAGTCTTTTTTTTTTTTTGCTTTCATCTGTCTAAGAGGTTTATTTATTTATTTAGTGTATGGCAAATACATGAACTTAAAGTGATGAAATGTTAATGTCCAATCCACCCAGCCATTCAAGGACAGGGTGGTCTATGTTGAAAAAATGAGACATTGGGCCGGACCTTACATTACTATCCATATGATGGATATTTTGTCGAAGAACACCACAGTTACACTGAGGGGTAGAGATAAGACCCCACTTAAATAATGAATACTGGCAGACAGCATGTTGGATAAGGATCCTGTTCAGAGTTAACCAATGTTTGTGGGGAAGGTCAAAATCTGGCACCTTTTGTGTAGGGTCAAAGAGGTCTAAGAGGTATTTGGTATCATTAGAACAGAAAAATTGCCATTATTGTTTTGAAAAAATGTAGTTGCTTTAAAGTAATACTCAAGTCTTCTCACAAACAATTCATTTATCATAAATAGCCCAGTCTGCTGTAGCTAATTAGTCTCAGTGTTTATCATTCAAGACAAAAAAACAGACAAATCAGTTTCTGCATAAAGCGCTCTGATGTTGTTCCTGGGATTTTTCCCAAACCAGTTTTTCAGCTTAGGAGTCACAGCCCCAAGTGCTCCTACCAACACTGGGTCCACTTCACATCCTCTTTAGTTTCCCTTTCAGGCTCTGGTATATTTCCAGCTTGTCATCCTCCTTCTTCCTGCTGTTACTATTACTTGGCACCGCAACATGTCTGGTTGGTTGGTTGTCCAGAGTCTATCTCTCCATTTGTATCCGGAAGCCCCACAGGATCTTAGCCCTCTTCTCCACAGTCTTTTATGGAATCTGCCATCTGTATTTGGAAGGATTTACCCCATACACATAGCAATATTCCTGTACACAATGCCAGCTACTTCGTTGTCACTTTCACTGTTTGTTGTTCCTGCCTTCATCTTATACCCTGCCACTATGTGTTAACACTGTCTCTGAGCCATCTCTGCAGTCTGAACCTCATGTTCTCTAGTACAATTAATCTCTGCTTCTGTGGATGTGGTTCTTGGTGTCTGTTCTAGAGCTGCCTCAGTCTGTCTGGCAGCCACTGATAGCATTTCCCAGGGTTAGCCATCACAGCTATTTGTTGATGGCACATCCTATATAGGGTCCTGTCTTGTTAAGTACGTCCTTTGCTTTATTTTCCTCCTATGTCTGCTGCTGCTTTAGGCATTCTCTCAGCTGCTCATCTTTGGATGCCGTCTTACTGATACACTGTTGGGTGATCTGGGTTTTGTACAGTCTTTAACACTCATATATAAAACTAATTGGCATGCTTTCATCCCTGCCCCTGCATATATTTAAATACATATTTTCATTGAATATATTCCCTATTTAAGTGAATGTGAAACATATTAGGCGTTTTAAACAAGATCCCCCCCCCCAATGATCTTTGATAATTGAAAGAGTTTGGTGAAGTATTTTTTCTACAACATAATTTTTAAAAAGTTTCTAGGATTATTGAGTTGTCCTTGGCAGACATGGTTTCTATTGTTTAGTTCTCTATTACTCTCTTACATTCTTCATTTGCAGCATCCTTAATTTGTTTTCTTTAGTCAATTGTTAGAATGAGAAACCCAGAGGGAAGCTTTGTTTTGAAAGGCCTTTTAAGAAAAAAAAGTGTTAATTCTGAATTTAATCTCCCAATTATTTTTTGTGAATGTCAAGCCAAGAGGATTTGTTTTTCCTTGTTTGTGGTTTTTTTAAACAAACTGGATAATATTTGTATCTATGTATGTATATAGAATTCTTTTTTATCTAGCTATCAGGGTTAGTTTTCTTTTTTGTTTTGGTAATCTTACTTTCTTAGTGTAAGAAAAATAGAAGGTGGCTTCTTTTTCCCTTAGGGTGTAGTGATCTAGCAAATCATTCATCTCCAACACTACTTTGTCACTTGCTATTTACATTTAATGACCTACAGCTACAAGTTTTATATCCAGACTCCTTATTAAAATACAATATGTTTAAAGATAGATTTTTAATTAGTAAAAATAGTGGGAGCATCAATGACAATAGAAAAAGTGATTGACAGGTCTGGCAGGTTTATTAGCAATAAAATCAATTGGGAAAAATGGGGCTTGATGGCTGCCAAGTAAAGAAGGATAGCTAATTAAAAATAGTGCACAGTTTATAGTTCATGACATGATGAAATATTTGGGAATTATGTGCATATCAAACCACCAACTGAATTTATAGCACAAATTTTGTACTTGAAAATCTAGAAACAGAATGCAAATGATGTATCTAATACCACTTCTACTTTACTACCCAGCCTTAAGAAAACAATACATGTATCTGAGCCAACCCTTTTCACATCAGACTACTATAAAATATATTTTTCCACAGATTTACCACATGATAAATGAATTCAAACTGTAAAAATTAGCATTTTTACCATATAATTTTCAGTAACATTCATTTATTCTAATTCAACAACATTCATACACACATAAGATATCCTACTGACGTTGTTGATTGAAAAAAAATCTCTCAATTCATTTAGCAAGTTTAAAATTCTCCTGGCCACCAAATTTACTTTAACATCTTCATTCTTTTTTGATGGTTCTTATAATTTATCAAAAAAGCATAATCCTCCACCATTATAAAAATACTGCATTTGAACAAAGTGTACTTCAGTTGACCTGGAACTAGACTGGAATTGACCTATTAAAGTGTAATATGAGTCACACAAAAGCAAACATCACTAATGAAAGTATCAATCTTAAATTGGCAGAAAAAATAAAAGACAAAAACATGCAGCTAATCATATAATCTCAAGGACTTGGTGAAATAGAAAAAAAAGTTCATTACAGGTAGTTGTTGACTAACAACCACAATTGCGCCCCAGATTTCTGTTGCTAAGTGAGACATTTGTTAAGTGAGTTTTGCCTCATTTAATGACCTTTCTTGCAACAATTGTAAAGTGAACCACTCTAATTTTTAAGTTAGTAGCATGGTTGTTCATCAAATCTGGTTTCCCATTGACTTTTTTTGTCATAAGGTCACAACAGGGATCATCTGACCCCGAGACACTGCAGCTGTCATAAATATGAGTCAGTTGCCAAGCATCTGAATTTTGATTATGTGATTGTGGGAACATCCTAACTTTGAAAATTTGCCATAAAACACTTTGATTTTCAGTGTCATAACTTAAAATGATCACTAAATGAATTGTAAGTGAAGGACTACCTGTATTTTCGTAAGCTAAGTCCAATTCCATCTACCTTTCTTAGTAGATTAATAATTTACTTCCATCTAAAATTAAAAGAGAAAATTTTTTTAAAAAAACAACTCTACAGGTTCTCTAATATACCTTACTTTAATTCTAATATTTATTTAAATTTTTTCTGAGGATGAGTCAAGCAGTGATTCCAGGACTATATATGGTCCTCCCTAAGTATTTCTTTGGTACTTGGCCTGTGGCTTTTCACTTTCAGGACCCTTTGCAAATAATCCATTCTGATTAAAGAGCTTTTTTACTTCTCAGGCATTTTGTTGCTCTTGAAGGATCACAACCTTGAAAGTGGGAAGAGAAGGAGAGAATCTGAAGGACATAACTGTGTCAGAAAGAAGACAGCATGAATACTTCTTACTTTTGGCATTGCTAAACTGGGAGCCAATTGAAACAAAGATGCTGCCTGATTTTTTTGCTTCCTGTCATTTATTAAAATTTATCTTTTCATCATGTCATTTCAGATATAGCAACTTAATGCCATGTTCTCTTTAGAGAAGACTAGATTACAAAATGTCTGGAATTCTTGCAGTTGTGCCATTTTCACCACATACTTTTTAAAATGTTCTTCTGGATTTGCAGAGCAGCAACTGTGTGTAGAATTAATGCAACTATTATATAACCTTCCTGAATCTCGGAATATCATGGAAAAACTGTAAACAACCATTGGAAATTGTCAAAGAGAAGTATCTGTTCGGCACACTGGTGTAAAGCACCTTTGCAGAGTCCTAGAATATACTCAGAAGCAAACCACTCAGAATTTAGAGTTGTAATCTCCAAAATGTCAGCATAGGAGTTATTTAAACATAAGTTATTTAAATTTGCATTGTCATATCTTCAATGTTCAGATTAATTCTAATTTTAAATCTTTTTCTGCTTTGCTTTGACCTGCAATAACTATTTTGGAGGAGATTTTAATTTATATACATACATTTATATACATAAATGAACAACTAGTGATCATATCAAGATCACTAGTTCTTGTTTGGTAAGACATATTTATTTATATTTATTCATTTATCTATTCATTTATTTATATTTATTCATTTATCTATTCTTAGATTTGTTTGTAGCTGCAATTTCTGCTGGTCATGGTCAAATGCCATTTGTTGCTCCTATAGTTTTCAATGTGCAAGAAACATTTGTCACAACTCTTATAGTTCTTCATTTATACATCTATCCTCAGGGTTTTAAGATTTATTTCTGTGTGAAATGGAAGATGTCCTTTGCTATATAACAGCACAACTTTCAAAAATGTGTTTGCTTGTCTTTTTTTGAAATAGCCTTTTCTCATGGTAAGCAAGAAGTGCCAATGACAAACTGTGAACCTGAATATTCTAAAATGAACAATCTTCTGAATGTTTTTAAAATATTTCCCTCTTAGGTGTAGTTTAAAAAATGAAAAAAAGCCACGCAAAGGTGATGAAGCAATAGCATTTGGAAATTTAAGTGTTTATCATGTGAGTGAGAATGTTGAGATATTTATTTACTTCTCAATATAAGTTTTAATTTTGAAGATTGTAAAAGAGTTTAAAATATATTGTCATGCTTAAGAATGTTTTGTTCATCACAAATGATAAGAATTAAGGATTGCATCAGAATGGAGAAGACAGCAACTAATGAAAATGCCATTCTGCAAAGAAGGTGAAGAAACAATGGACCATCTACTCATCTGCTGGAAGAAGACTGACCGCAACACAAAGTAGCAGCAATGGGGCATTGAAAGATCTGCAAGAAATATAATTTACATACAAGCAAGAATTGGTGGGACCACAAAATAGACAAAATAATAGAAAATAAAGATGCTTAACTGCTTTATAATTCATACAGACAAACATTTGTCACATTACATCCCAGACTTAACAATTATGACATGAAAGACAAAAAAGTCCAGATATGTTCATGAATAACCAAACATCCCAGATTCATGTTACAAAGCAGTCATTTGAAAATCAGTACCATTTCTGGGTATTTTCTGAAGAAACTCAGATATTTTTTATAAGTATCTTTATTCACTAGTAATAATCTTTTGCTATCATCACCCTTGAAGAAGAATGATTTAAATTTCCAAGACATAGGATAGAAATGCATGAAGACAGGTGGTTAAATCTGCAGCATTTACCAAAATGAGAAAGTTTTTAATTTTGCTTATTATCTAACCATCGTTGTTAAAATGTCTCCTTTAAGATTAATAAGAGTTAGAGGTTGTTTTTGAAATATCTACTTGTAATAAAAGTCTTACAACAATTAATAAAGATTAAAATGCTTTTACACACATTACCATTTCATTAGCACATTTAAATTTTGAAAATTATTACAAGAGTCCAGTTCTAAACATTAAAAAGTAAGGAATATAGGCCTAATTTGTCTTTTGAAAGGACACTGTGCTTTGGTATAATGCTTATTTGATTGAAATGGACAGATGCAGGCCCTATTTCTTGGATAGCCTGCATCGAGGTCTGATATGCTCTAAGATTTACTGTGCATTGCCTAAGCCATCATTCCCATAAGTATTAATTTTAACTCTACTAATAAGAAACTGAACAAAAGTGGAATTATGAGTTCAGTAGTATTCCATGAAAGGTCAGTTGTTAAAAAGGCAGAGTGTGACATTCTGTGAAAAAGGTGCCTTCATTAATCATCCTGATAGAAGATCATAGGATAGTCTTGACCAATACCAGTGAACCTTACAATATAATGTTTCACAAAGCAGTCTCGAATTCTTTGTCTTATCATACACGCATACCATATGCATCAAAGGTTATGTTGGGGAACGCAGAGACCGCTTCCACATTTTAAGGCCAATATTTCAGAAATCAAATTCAAATATGCTAAATAGAAACTACAAAGCTTTAATAAGCTGAATATTTCTCAAAAATTGTTTTAGGAATATTTCACTTCAGGTGGCATAATACTGAAAACTATTATTTAACATTATAAGATGAAAGGTAAGGTCAATTTTTTGTATTGTCTAGCTTAATACAATTTGGCTCATAATCATAATTCATCTTTATTAAAATTGCTAATGGTAATTCTTAATTTATTTGTTCCTTTTGGGGAAAACAAACACTTATTATACTTGGTTTTGTACTGATTACAATTTAAAGTTCAGTATAAATTTTATATGTATGTATGTATGTATGCATATATGTATGTTAAGTTTTCGCGTGTATTTATATGTATGGTGTTCAGCTTTGTTCGGGTATATTCCCATGTCATTATAGTTGTGCCTGCACTCTCAAACAAAAAAATCTCCACACCACAAGCCAGGCAAACACCTGGGCACAAACAGACTCCCCCTGATACCTTCAGCTCAAACACACCCCAACCAGGCACGCAGATGAAACCTAGCTTCCGAATAAATGATAGCCATCCAGCACCCAGATGAAACCTAGCTTCCTAATAAATGATAGCCATCCATTTACTCGGAGCCAAGCCGCGCTAAAAGCCCCCAATACAGGAAACACAATGTTGCCATCCAATCAAGACCAAAAAAAAAAAAAAAAGCTACAAAGCAGACAGAAGATATTAGAAACACCAATCAAGCAGAACACAACAAACTCCAAGAGCAATAAACACAGACCAAGACTCCCAACCAATCAGAAAAAACCATTCTGGCACAGCAGTAGGCTAGCCCCAAATTTAAAACAGAAACAGCTGTGAAAGTCTGACTCACAGACGAACACAATACAGAAGCCTGATGATGGCAGGTGAGATTCTGCCGAAACGTTGCTACAAATTTAAAAGCACAACTATAATGACATGGGAAAATACCCGAACAAAGCTGAATACCATACATACATACATACATACATACATACATACATGTTTTCTTAAGTTTTTATGGGTACTTGCCAACTTACTATGTCTCTTACTTGTCTATTAACATTATAAGCCTATTAAATATAATTTAACTTATATTTAAAAAGTAAAACTTATTATTATTATATTTTAAACTATTGAAAAGACTTTCTTGTATCCAGGACACAATATACTGACAAAAGCCAACTTTAGTTGGGAAGATTTATAGCATGATTGTGAGTTACATGTATGATAAATCATTGGAAGCCTCTTGTTAAATGCTTAGCTCTAGAAATATAGAATAGAATATAATTCTTTATTGGCCAAGTGTGATTGGACATACAAGGAATTTGTTTTGGTACAAATGTTCTCAGTGTTCATAAAAAGAAAATAAATACATTCATCAAGAATCATAACTATAACACTTGATAGTAGTCAAAGGGTACAAATAAGCAGTCAAATCATACTATGGACTATAATAATAAGTGATCAAATCAAATCATACTAGTAAGCAGTCAGTAAAAATTATAAGGATACAAGTAACAAAATTCATGCAGTCATAAGTGGAAGGAGATGGGTGGAAGGAAGGATGAGAAGATGAATAGTAATAGTAATGCAGACTTAGTAAATAGTTTGGCAGTGTTAAGGGAATTATTTGTTTAGCAGAGTGTGGCGTTCAAAAAAAAACTATTCATGTGTCAACTTGTTCTGGTGTGCAGTACTCTATAGCATCATTTTGAGGAAAGGAGTTGAAATAGATTATGAGGATGTGAGGAGTCCATAAATATTTTCACAGCCCTCTTTTTGATTTGAGCATTATACAGGTCCTCGATTGAAGGTAGGTTGGTAGCAATTATTTTTTCTACAGTTCTAATTATCCATTGAAGTCTGTGCCTGTCTTCTTGTTCCCCACTTTCCAAAATTATCAGGTAGCTGTGAGATGTTTGTGACCACAATCACAAAAAACCAATTTATTATTATTTTTAATTATAAATCCCTTAACTAGGATGTCTGTAGTCACCAGAAATTATCTGGAATCATACTAAAAAAGAAAATAATACACTTCTCAAATAGCAACAGCCTGCCATTTGGAGCAATCTTGGTTTCATTTGAACAGATACAAGATGTGCAATGTATTACTTATTTCTCTTTTGACCATTATGGAATCTATAGCAAAGTTACAATATCTTTGAAACCATTGCTGAAGTATTTTGCTAGGGTCCATTTTCCATGATAAACTGCTGCAAAAATATTCCATCTGTTTTCAAATTTTGTTAAAAGACACATATTATACAGTTCATTACAAATATTACTAACTCTTAGACAATGACTCTAATGTGTATAATGTGGCTAATGAAGTAGAAATCTTAAACTAATCATTTACATGAATTTCATATAGTATTTCTAGGGGAAGAAGTTTATAATCATAAACAAGTGCAATCACTTATGTTAAGCAACCCATGGACCTAGTCAATGTAGCACATCAGCCATTATGCAAAATTATGACATTAAGGAAAAATAATCACAACTATTGCAGACTTTGCAATTTGTATTGTTTACTTATTACAATGTAGAAATAGTAACTTTGGAAAAGCAAAGCTTGATAGTAAAAAAACCCTCAGCCATTATTGCTTTCAATTAAATTTGATGTTAGTTACTCAGGAAAAGTTGTTACTTTTTCTGATACTGATATGAAACTGTTTTAATGGCATTATGTTAAACAAAAATAATCATAGTAATAATATTCAGTTGATTGACATGCCACTAGAATTTTTAACAATTATGTATGTATGTATGTATGTATGTATGTATGTATGTATGTATGGTATTTAGCTTTGTTCGAGTATTTTCCCACGTCATTATAGTTGTGCTTTTAAAATTGTAGCAACGTTTTGGCAGAATTTCATCTGCCATCATCAGGCTTCTGTATTGCATTTGTCTGCTTTCACAGCCATTCTGTTTTAAATTTGGTGCTACCCTACTGCTGTGCCAGAATGGTTTTTTCTTTATCCTGATTGGTTGGGAGTCTTGGTCAGTGTTTATTGGTCTTGGAGTTTGCTGTGTTCTGCTTGATTGGTATTTCTAATATTTTCTATCTGTTTTGTAGCTTTTTTTTTTTTGCTTGATTGGCTGGCAACATTGTGTTCCTGTATTGGAGGCTTTTAGTGCAGCTTGGCTCCGAGTAAATGGATGGCTATCATTTATTAGGAAGCTAGATTTCATCTGGGTGCCTAGTTGGGCTGTGTTTGAACTGGAAGTATCGGGGGAGTCTGTTTGTGCCCAGGTAGTTGCCTGGCTTGTGGTGTGGAGATTTTTTTGTTTGTGAGTGCAGGCTTCCAAATAATTGACAGTCTGATGGAGTCATCTCTTCTATTCAAAACTTGAAAGTTACATGCAAAAGAAGTTACAAATTGAAATCAAACTTGCAGAAAAAAGTGGCAGAGTGAGCTATTTTTCTCATTAAAATGCTTTGATAATTTCAGAAAAAAGAATAATCAAAATGTGTTTATCTTTAAATGAATCAAATGCTTTAAAAAAACTGTATGCTGTCAACCAATGCCTATCTCTTGTAGATACTTTACAATTTGTTCTTAATTAATACACTTGATCCAATTCCAATAGGGTGACAACATTATTTTTTATATCTTAAACATGACAAAGTTTTAAAAAATTACTGGATATAACTGTAATACATAATGCATCATTGAATTCATAGCACCCTGTTAAATGTCTAATATACATATGAATTCTGGAAAGATCCAGTTTGCTCACTGTTCACAGAATAGAATGAAAAAATATTTGGTGGAATATTTCATCATTTTGTATTACTCCTCCCAAATGTGGACCGTTCAGAAATGCTGACTACAAACTCTTTCATTTTTGTTTTAAATTGAGATCTGCCCCTGCTTGTTTGGCCTTCCAAAAGGGCCCCAAAACCTAACTCTGCTCACTGGTTTCGGCTCAATGGGAGCTAGAGGTGGCTAGTGGAAAGAAGATCCCATCTCCATACCATGCATATACTAGTTCCTGGTTTTATCCAAACCTTGTTAATTTTAATATTTTAAATACATTTAAATAAATCTAGCTTTTATTATGTTGTAAGTCACCCAGAGTCATTTCAATAGTGATATGAACATCATATAAATGTAATTAATAAATAAATTTCCAATCATCAAATCCATACTAGTTTGGAATTGAACTTGACTTAAGAGCTTAAGCTTGTGGAAGGATGTCTTATATTAATAGAAAACATACAAATACAGGACACCTAGAGAAAAGCAACAAAGATGATTAGGGAAATGAAGGCAAAAACATTTGAGGAACTGTTGCAGGAATTGGGTATCTCTAGTTTAATGAAAAGAAGGAATAGAGGTGAACAGGATAACATTTTCCAATGTACCAGGGGCTGCCACAATTTGGTCAATTTGGAAATAGTGCATTTTTCTGGAGATATTGTTAAATTCACATGTTACATTTCTACAGATTTTCAGTGCAGTGACTATGAACTAGTATTTTAACATCTGAGTTTGCACATTTTGTCTGAATTGTCCGAAAAATCAATTTTAACAGGAACAATGTTATGTATAAATAAGTCATGATGATATCAAAATAACAAATGAAAAAGGCAGAATGGCATGAAGTAAGATAATGAGTGTAAGAGTATGATATTTGGTGCAAATCTCTAAATTTCATTACTTTTGGCCTGTTTTCCCCATCTATGAATACTTCAAAGACTAGGGGTTTTCTGACTGCTATCAGTAAATGTTCATTACATGCTCTTGATTATTGATTGATCTCAAGTAAGCATTTTGAGATTCTGGACTGCATTTGAAAGTATCTGGTTTGTGTGTATATGTATATATTGGTATGTGTGCTATTAGTATGTATTGATATGTGTGCTATTAAAGAAAATATTAATCAGTGACTCAGAAATTTGAATAGATACTCATAAAGCAAAGGTTTGATGCACTGATCCCAGATATTACATTTTGAGGATTAATGACCACTTTGGTAGACTTTTTCCATGACAATCTATTCTCTAATTGGACTTTCAGGTCTTCCAATGGTGTACCTATCACCACTTTAAGGGAGTCCATGCACTTTGCTGCTGATTGTCCTTTTCCCTTCCCCTTTTCCCAGCATTATGGTCTTCTCTAGAAAGTAAGGTCTTCACATAATGTGTCTGAAGTAAAATAATTTTAGCCAGGTCATTTTTACCTCAAGTGAGAGTGGTTGGTTTGTTCAATGATCCATTTGGGTTTTGGCTATCCATAATATTTTCAAGAGTCTTCTCCAACACCAGTGTTCAAAACATCAATACACTTCATTTCTTGCTTCTTTAAAGTTCAACTTTCACTTCCATAGTATTATTCTGAATACTATGGTTGATCTTTGTAGTTAAGAGACATATCACTAACGTTCCTGGCTGCTCTACTGAGTATTAATCTGTAGCATATTTCTTTGAATGATTATTCCTTTATTGTTCATGCTTGATCTGCCTAAAAGTCAGAAGCTATCGATCGCTTTGATATTTTCCTTTTCAGTTCTAAGGCTGGTTTTTGTATCCGTTCTTGTTAGTTTAATTTGTGCGTTCCTTCACTCTTATTAATATAGCTTGCAGTTCATTTGCATTTTTGACAATTAGAGTAGTTTCATCAACATACCACGCATTACTTCTTCCTCCAGTTTCAAAACTATACTTATCTTTTAAATTATTACATTGCATAGTATAGTATTATATTGCATAGTAACAGTCATTATAGTAAAATGACTGTTACCAATGTATTTATTTAGGCCAGTCACAAAAATACAGAACCACCAAGTAAATTCTATCTCCAGTTCCACATGAAGATTTCTTCCTTGAGATGAGAAAATACTTAGCAATTCTTTTCTTCATTTGAATTCTGTCATAATTTGTAACTTAAATTTAAGAAATAAGTAAAATCCATTTATTTAAAGCAATAATAAAAAGCTGGTATTCCACATGTTGCTGAAATGTTTGTGTCAACAGCCATTCTTGAAAATTTTGGTTAGCACATCTGCAAGTCCACAGGTTACCCAGTCAACATTTAATGGCTTGAAAATGCTTGTGGCCAAGCGCTAGCTAATTTCTGAATCAGATTGCACAGAATAGTTTCATATAGTAATATTTTGCAAAGTAAATGAAGTGAATTTGTTGTGTGGAATTTCATATGCTGAGTTTCCTACCCTGAAATTCCAGGATGGCAAGGACACAGTGGAGGAAATCTTATCATAGATGCTTTTGTTTCAATGTTACATGTGTTCATAGTTTGCCCTGCTGATTTGCATTGATAGGAAAGTTTGTATGCTTAAAAGGATACAATTATTGTATTTTATGTTTGAGTACAAAAGTGAATCCCTGATGCTGACCACATTTTGTAAAGCTAGATCCAGAGGTGGCAACAGAGCTTCCCATTTTAAAGCAGGGAAATATAAATTGCTATTGAACAAATAAAAGGAAAATACAATGGACTTTAGATTCAGTATGCTTGTAGTAATAAAAGCAGTAGTACAGATTTACTGGTGTAGAAGTTTTAACTGTAATACTGTGGAATGGTAGGTTATTTTGTGTTCAAGAGCTACATTTATCACAAAAATGATGATATACAAATCACTTCCATATCACAAAATGTTCTTGGTCAAAATTGGCTTGAGGCAAGTGATATCTTCGAGTAAACAGTATATGAAGACCATATCTTAAAATGATAGATCACCTAATTTTGTTCTGACAGAGGTTTTTGCCGCAACAAACATCTGTCACTGAAATACCAATTCAGAGATACGGAAGCCAAATTGTAGAGGTTTTTTAGTATTTGTCATTCCTTTAGTTAAGAACATACTGATAGTTTTATACCTAACGTTGAACAGTTTGCTATTTTAAAAAATATTGTTAAAGTAATGCTTCCTTTGATACTAATTAATTCCTTTTTTAAAAAATGAAACGTTAGCTCTGTTCCATTCTGCACACAGCTTTGTTTTTAATGCACATGGAGCCAGAAACACATTTTTTTTATTTTTTTAAAAAAACTGAATTCTATGACAAATATATGGAGTAAGATTAGATTTTTGTGCATGAACTAATTACCTTTAGGAATACTTTTTGTCAAACAAAATAAAGTGCAGTTTCCATTGTATGTTTTGTGGGGGGTTTCTATGAGTCAGATTGTACTTTAGAAAAATGCCTGTTGTCATTTGAGTTTTCCCTTTTGTTGACTGCTAAGAAAGCTGAGATTATGACACTTCATATTCTAACAAGTAACAAGTATGGTTTGTTGCTGCCTTCTGAACCTAGAGTTTTCTCGAAGTTTTTATAAAATTTAAGTGATAGTTGCCTAAATGGCACAATTCAACAACCGACACTTAATAATACTTTGACTAAAGTTTAAATAAATTTCATATTACAATTAATTAGGCATAGATATTTACAATTACATTTGAGAAGCATAATATATAACATGATGGACTATTTTTAATACATAGTATGTATTTTCTTTCAAAATAATGTGGTAATATAAAATGAACTGCTAATATGTCTAGTTAATGTTTTTTAATACAAAGCTTGCATTAAATAAGAACTCTATATGTTGAGGAGTCACAAAGAAAACTTCTAAGGAGTAAAAGCATACAAATCACTCATGATAATATTTAAGTTAGGGATGCATTTGGAAATATGCAATAGAATATACTGTTATTTGTTTCATTATTAATAATTTCAGGGATATAGAATTACAGATTTTAGTTTTTATCTGTTTCTACCTTTTCTGAGGGGTTTAACTGCTATGATTATTTGTGCATATTTTCATTCATTGGATGAAAGACTTCTTATATGATATAGAGGTAGAAAACTAGGGCCTTCCAGCTTGTGTGCCTGAAATATAATTCACAACCTCAGTCAGCATAGCTATTTTTAAAAAAATGCAATGTGTAGTTCATAAATACCTGGATGGTCACAAATTCCCTCTCCAGCATTAGATGCATAGGGGTTTTTTTTGACTGTCAACAGGCACTCCTGTTGTAGAAGGAAAATATAGAGATTGACAAAAACAGAATGCTTACAAAATTGTAACAACAGAATGAAAAGGCTAAGTTACTTTCTTCAATTTTTGTTTTGTAATAAAGCAGTATTTCAGTGTTATAAAGATATGGATATATCTTTCATCCATGAGATATAATCTTATATACAAGCTGTTCTTTTCTATTAGAGTTTGTTTTGTGCTATTATTCTGTCTTTTCTCTTTTTAGAATAGAATAGAATTCTTTGTTGGCCAAGTGTGATTGGACACACAAGGAATTTGTCTTGGTGCATATGCTCTCAGTGTACATAAAAGAAAATATACATTCATCAAGAGTCAAGAATCAAAAGGTACAACACTTAATAGTCATAGGGTACAATAAGCAATCAAATCATACTAGGAAACAGTCAATATAAATCGTAAGGATACAAGCAACAAAGTTGCAGTCATACAGTCATAAGTGGGAGGAGATGCGTGAAAGGGAGGATGGGAGGATTAATAGTAATAGTAGTGCAGACTTAGTAAATAGTTTGATAGTGTTGAGGGAATTATTTGTTTAGCAGAATGATGGCGTTCAGGAAAAAACTGTTCTTGTGTCTAGTTGTTCTGGTGTGCAGTGCTGTATAGCATCATTTTGAAGATAGGAGTTGAAACAGTTTATGTCCAGGCTGTGAGGGGGTCTGTAAATATTTTCACAGCCCTCTTTTTGATTCATGCAGTATACAGGTTCCCAATGGAAGGGAAGTTGGTAGTAACTGTTTTTTCTGCAGTCCCAATTATCTTCTGAAGTCTCTGTCTGTCCTGTGGGGTTGCAGAACCAAACCAGACAGTTATAGAGGTACAGATGACAGACTCAATAATTCCTCTGTAGAACTGGATCAGCAGCTCCTTGGGCAGTTTGAGCTTTCTGAGTTGGCGCAGAAAGAACATTCTTTGTTGTGCTTTTTTGATGACATTTTTGATATTAGAAGACCATTTTAGGTCTTGTGATATGATAGAACCTAGAAATTTGAAGGTCTCTGCTGTTGATACTGTGTTGTCTAGTATTGTAAGAGGTGATAGTATGGGAGGCTTTCTCCTAAAGTCTACTACCATTTCTACGGTTTTGAGTGTATTCAGTTCCAGATTGTTCTGACCACACCACAGAATAAAATTTTAAATAATAATTGCTGTGCTTTTATTCTAAATACTTATGCAAGGATATAAATGAGCGGCTATTTTCAATCTGTGTTGACTGAGAATTCTGGGAATCTGCAGCCTTAACAAAGCTGAAGTTCATCAAAATGGGACGACTCATGTATTTAAAAAAAGAATGTGAACTGCAGTAGTAAAATATCAACAATAGTATTATATAAGAGGAAGCATTTAAAATCAGTAAAGCTGCTTGTAATTGAAGAAAAAAGCAGGTATGCAAAGTATGAGGTAGGTGAAAGTTGGTGGAGAAAATTATAAGAAACATATTCCAGGATCAACTAGGATCAAGATTGGTAAGCTATATGTGGAATTTAATGGGATGATACCTATGATATCTAAAAGTGTGAACTTTGCATGTAAGTAGCTTATGGTAAGATTTGTAAAGGCAGCCTAAGAACTTATTTTCATAGGATGGATAAAGAAGTTATTTAAGAAATATGATGCAGTTGTAAAAACATGGATTTGCATGACAAATGGTATATATGAAATATATATGAATTTCCAGCTTAATTGTTGTTACGAAAAATGATTAGAATCCATCCTTACATACACATATGCATGTATGTTTGTGTGTATGTATGTGTATGTATACACATACACACATACATACACATGAAACTGTAACCAACATTAGCTATATTAGAGTAGCAACTGTTATAGTTTGTGTTTTGGTCGTGATGGTTGGGTTTGAATGTTCATTTGTCATTCTTAGTTGACTTTTAGTGGTCATCCTTTCACTAACATACATTAATCTGAGCATATAGCTTTTCTAAAATAAGAGGTCATTAAGACATATTTTTAATAACCATAGGATAGAGATTTCTCACTATTTATTCATATGTATGCAATATTCTGTATTGTCGATATCTCTAGGTGATTCGTGTAGAATTGAGAAAGTCGGATTGTACTGGAATTTTAAAATAATATATCTGTCCCATTGTTGTTGAAGAACACTGTATTGTGGTTGATGGACCCACTGGGGACAGAGAATCTAAATTAGATCATGATTATTTGTAACAGTTTCCACTCAAAAAGCGGCTTTGAAAGGTTATACAGTACGAAATGTAGCCTTTGACATAAAGCAGATTCTTTGAATTATAAGGATAACCCTTTGATTTCATGCACAAAATCTTATATATTTATAATTTTATTTTAATTCGGGTTTACAAAAAAAAGTGTGTGTGTGTGTAGAGAAGGACAGAGACAGTCAGACAGAAGGGGGGAATGTCATACATATTATGGGAATGTATCATGTAATTTCTTTGTGAATAAACAAAAGATAAAGACTTATATGCTGGAAATATATAATTTCTGTATATAGACAGTAGTGTAAGAAATTAGATAGTAAGATTGCTACACCAATATTTTTTTTTATAAAAAGTTTTTATTTTTTAAAAAAACAAACATACACATACAAAATATAAAAACATCTTCCATTTTATATACATACAGTTGGTTACAAATCTTTTGTGCTATCTTTTTATAGTCATTTACTCACAGTTTATATCAATTTTCACATTGTCAAACTAACATATGCTTATATATTTATCAGTTATTAATCATCCATGACTAAACTATTTATTCCATCATTTTATGCAAGATATTCCAAATTTTATCTTAAAATATATGTTATATTTTCAACCAATGGTTATATATGTCTATATTATGTTTTATATCAATCTATTAAATTTCTATCACAAAATTATCTATAGTTGATTACATTACCATGTCTTTTTATCCAACCATTGATAAAACAAATCCCATATCATATAAAATTGTCTATCTTCTTGTTCTCTCATTTCAAATGTCAATTTACTCATTTCAGCACAATCCATAATTTTCTTAATAACTTCCTTCTGCATAGGTATTTTATTGTTTTTCCAATTCTTAGCAAATACAATCCTAGCCGCTGTTAATACACTTACAATCAAATATTTCAACTCTTTGTGGTATCTTTCCAGTATAATTCCCAATAAAAAGATCTCTGGTTTAAAGTCTATATGTTGTTTTATCATTTTTTCCAACCATTTGTGGATTTTAGTCCAATAATTCTTTGCATCTGATCATGTCCACCACATACGGTAATATGAACCAGGTATCTGATGACATTTCCAACATTTATCCGATTTATTCTCACAAGTGTCATCGGGGGTAGATGCCACCTGTAAAACATCTTATATAAATTTTCTTTATATGCAGTTGACATTGTCATTTTATAATTTTGAGACCACATTTTTTTGCCATTTTTCTAAATCAATCCCATATCCAAAATTTTTCCCCCACCTACACCAATATTCTTAAGAGTTCTGTCTGAGTGTTTGATGAAGTGCTTTGTAACCAACATTTTTATTTTTCTGAAGAACATTTATTTGGTATCTGTTTGGTATGACTACTTGTTTGATATATTATAGATGGTTGCATGAGTATTAAATGAGCGATAAGTGAAAATGAGTGGCTTGGCATCAAATGGGAAATGCTTTGATAATTACTAACATAGGAAAACTGTGTAGATCTTCACATTTATTCAACTTTTCTATGTTAGTAATACAGTTAAAATTGGGACTTTTCATCTTGACTGGTTAAAAGTTCTTTGTTATTTGAAATTTTGCATAGTTCACAGTACGACCGCAATCACTATAAGACCATTGTTGCCTCAAAATAAAAATGGACCACCTTTTTGTGTCCACAGATGGAATGATGCCAAAGATAAGATTTGAATGACTTAGAGAAAGATATTTTTTTTTGGACTACTGATTTTGCCCAGAAGGATTATGAGATTCTAAACAGAGCAAACGAAACTATCTCAAAACAAATAGCATTTAGCTGCTTTCCTGGAGGCCGTATCTAAAGTTCCTGCTAGGGGACAAATAAGGCCAACATATATTCTGCTGTGGATAAATTGTTTTTTAAAAATATTTGATTAAATATTCATGCCAAGTGTAAATAAAAGAGGCAACAAAGAAGGACATGTGTTATGAGTCAATATCCTTCCATGAAATGGGCCTAAAAATTGTGTGAGGATATGAATTTCTCTTCCAAAAGAACTAAAAGTAAGACTTCACATAAGTTTGATGCTGCTCTTCAAGAATGCCCTGTTTTGTCTCTTGCCATGTCCATCTATCCCCACCTAATGTATACTTGCCTCAGCTTTATTCAGTTTCTATCAACAATTTGATGAAATTCTTTATTAACAAAGGAATGCCATCTATATCAGAGCCCATTCACTAGTCCCAGTCCTCTTTGTAGAGGAATCCTGTCATCGTTCTACTTTCCAAGTGAGTATCATACAGTGATGTTTTGCATTATTTATTTACAGAATTTATTTGCTGTCTTATCAGAGGGGCTACTAGTGCAGGGAAGATAAACTTACCTGTTAGTAGTTGTTTGGAAGCTTTGTGAATTAATTCAACTAAATTTAATTAATTAATTACAATGTTTTTAAACCTAAAACCATATTTTATGTGTTACTACTACTGAAAAATTAACAACATTGGCATCAAATCATGCTATTCAAATCATAATATCTAGGAAGTCTCTTATGCCTCAACATCCCAGCTTCAACAAATGATATCCATATCTCTACAGACTCAATGTGTGACAAGTACTATCCTTCAATATGCTATGCATAATATAATGATCATGTCATGAGCACATATAAAATCTTCAGAACTAAGGTAAATTATCTGTTATATAGTACAAGGACCTACAGTTTCATAAATTGTACCTGTTTTAATTGTGAGATAGTTTATTCGTTCATCAAAAAAAAAAGTTGGTAAATTCTACTTTAGACTATATAAATTTTTTTCCAAGAACTGAATATTGTCTTTAAGTTACACTATTTTTGCTATCTTTGAGAAAATATAATTATTTTTCTTCTTTTTGATAAGTTTTCTAATATTTTACTTATTCCCTAATTTATTATCTGCAGTATGGGAGAGCTATCACATCTTTTCATGATGTTTAATTTGAATCAAAAGAGATTGACTATTCATTGATTCTTGACCTGCCAGGTCCAAAGAAAATAATTTAGTTAATAAGAATTTTCATGAGGTTTGAATTTAAATGCATGAGAATTCCGCCTTTCCCATATAGTAATAGAAGCTAATTTAAAAATTCTATAGGAGCCTGAGGCTCAAAACCCTTATGGCATCAAAATTATAGAAAATAGAACCACTTAGTGATGATTGCACCATCTACTGCATTAAATATTTTCTAAGGTAATTTTTTTACAAGATGTACAAGCATATATACTTCTGGTATAGTATGACAAACATAGCTTTATTAGCATCTGAAACAGAATTTATGTAACCTCAAAGCTGATACTGTGAAAACATATGCAATGAATTAATTTAAAAGTGGAAATACTTTTGTTATAGGAGGAAAGAGGTTTAGAATAGGATAAAATCACAAAGTTTGTAAAAGCTTAAATAACTTGTTAAAAATGAAAGATCCTAATATTAAAGTAGAAAAAAACCATGTGAACATATTTTTGTACCCTTCCTGTCAACATTTCTAATCAAATCTTCTAGACATTTTGCTTCTTAAATGATACAAGCAATATTTCCTGTAATAAATACCTCTAAGTCTAATGAGAGGCCCTAAGGCAACTTCAAATGTATGAATTCATTATAATTGAACAACATAATCTTTAGGGCAAGGAAGTCTGTTATCCAGCCTCTTAACTCCATACAGCCTTGGTGTTCTATGAAAAATGTTATACAGTCTGTTTACAATGTATTGCTGCTGTTTGAAGTATTGTATGTTCCTGTAGTACATAAAATTGGGACACATAATAGAGGAAAAATCAAGGAGGCATTCTTTCATTTTGTTCTTGTATGAAAAATTCAAAAGAGTGAAAACTCAGCCAGAGAAATTTTGCAAGGATATTATTTTCCAATGTTTCGATCAATTTGTCTGTCAACCATGCTGAGAGGTGGAAGGGGCCAGCAAAAGCAATTTAGCTTGTGAGGTCCAAAATAGAAATGTTTTAGGAAACCCTGTCACATGTCATTTCTATGTATTAAGCTGCAATATGTTTTTGTGTAGTAGCAATGGTAGGAAGAAAACTTGATATCAATCATCTAAGTCAGCTGTAAATATCTGATAAATAGATTTTGTACATAGAAATAGAAAATATGTAAGTGGTAATATGCATTTGGATTTCATTCTGATATCTGGCTGCTTTTCTGCACTGTGTACTTTTAAAACTGTTTTATAATGCAATTTGAATAACTAATCATGCTCTGGTAATTGTTTTTGTATCAACTCACTTTAAAACAAAATTGGACCTTGTTTGATTTTATATATATATATATACATATACATATATATATATATATATTTAAGCAAAATGTCACCAAGGCACATCAGGTGAAACAGATCCAAAGCTTTGATATATGTGTGTGTGTGTGTGTGTGTGTGTAATAAGAACAATATAGCAAACCCAGAGACACATATTGAAACAAATATGAGCAAATGAAAATCCTAGAAAATACTACTGGTTTCTGTACTGGTTTCAGTACAAAATTCTTTAGGACTGGAGTTTGAAAAAGAAGTACCTACATTCAATATTTTTCATTCCCCATACAGTGTAAGTATAAGAGCTAGAATCCTATGCAATTTACATACCAAATCTCAAAGTTTAAGCAAAATGTCACCAAGGCACATCAGGTGAAACAGATCCAAAGCTTTGATAGTTAAAACAAAATTCCAAATATTGGCATTTTTTGTAGATAGATCTACAAATGAAAGTTCCTTTCGAGAAGACAAAAACTGATAACAGAAGGCTAATTCAAACAATGAACCACAGGTGAAACTTGAAAAATTAGAATATCGTGCAAAAGTTCATTTCAGTAATACAACTTAAAAGGTGAATCTAATATGTGAGATAGACTCATTACATGCAAAGCAAGATAGTTCAATCCGTGATGTGTTATAATTGAGATGATTATGGCTTACAGTTGAAAACCCCAAATCCACAATCTCAGAAAATTAGAATATTGTGAAAAGGTTCAATATTCTAGGCTCAAAGTGCCCTACTCTAATCAGCTAATTAAGCCATAACACCTGCAAAGGGTTCCTGACCCTTTAAATGGTCTCTCAGTCTGGTTCAGTAGGAATCACAATCATGGGAAAGACTGCTGAGCTGACAGTTGTGCAGAAAACCATCATTGACACCCTCCACAAGGAGGGAAAGCCTCAAAAGGTAATTGCAAAAGAAGTTGAATGCTCCCAAAGTGCTGTATCAAAGCACATTAATATAAAGTTATGTGGAAGGGAAAAGTGTGGAAGAAAAAAGTGCACAAGCAGCAGGGATGACTGTAGCCTGGGGAGGATTGTCAGGAAAAGGCCATTCAAAAGTGTTGGGGACTTTCACAAGGAGTGGATTGAGGCTGGAGTCAGTGCATCAAGAGCCACCACACACAGACAGATCCTGGATATGGGCTTCAAATGTCATATTTCTCTTGTCAAGCCACTCCTGAACAACAAACAACATCGTGTCTTACCTGGGCTAAAGAAAAACAGAATTGGTCTATTACTCACTGGTTCAAAGTCCTCTTTTCTAATGAGAGCAACTTTTGCATCTCATTTGGAAACCAAGGACCAGAGTCTGGAGGAAGAATGGAGAGGAACACACTGCAAGATGCTTGAAGGACTGTGAAGTTTCCACAATCTGTGTTGATTTGGGGAGCCATGTCATCTGCTGGTGTTGGTCCACTGTGCTTCATTAAGTCTAGGATCAACGCAACCGTCTACCAGGTTTTGGAGCACTTAATGCTTTCTTCTGCAGACGAGCTTTAGGGGGATGCTGACTTCATTTTCCAGCAGGACTTGGCGCCTGCCCACACTGCCAAAAGCACCAAAATCGGGTTCAATGACCATGGGATTACTGTGCTTGATTGGCCAGCAAACTCTCCTGACCTGAACCCCTTAGAGAATCTATGGGGCATTGCCAAGAGAAAGATGAGAAACATGAGACCGAACAATGCAGAAGAGCTGAAGGCTGCTATTGAAGCATCCTGGTCTTCCATAACACCTCAGCAGTGCCACAGGCTGATAGCTTCCATGCCATGCCACATTGAGGCAGTAATTGCTGCAAAAGGGGCCCAAGCCAAGTACTGAGGTACATATGCATGCTTATACTTTTCAGAGGTCCGAAATTGTTCTATGTACAAGCCTTGTTTTATTGATTCCATGTAATATTCTAATTTTCTGAGATTGTGGATTTGGGGTTTTCATGAGCTGTAAGCCATAATCATCCCAATTATGACAAATCACGGCTTGACCTATCTTGCTTTGCATGTAATGAGTCTATCTCATATATTAGTTTCACCTTTTAAGTTGCATAACTGAAATAAATGAACTTTTGCACAATATTCTAATTTTTTGAGTTTCACCTGTATATGATAATTTAAGTGTTAATTCAAGTTCAATACCATGATAACATTAAGCTGAATTTGGTCACTGGATGTATGGAAGTTATTAAGTTATTAACCATGTTTCTCTGAGAATTTTTTCTCCAAATATATGAGGATTGTAATAGATTGACCTTGTGGTAATAACAGATGGGAATACTTTAGACAATTCTACAAGTTTATAATTCATTTATTGAATTTATATGCTAGCCATCTCACTATTGAAGTGACTTGGGCAACTTATTTTAGTTCCTATAAATTGGAAGATACTCCAGAAAACCGACTGCGGGCACTTATCAGTCTTGGAAATACTGTTATTGTGTAAGCATATGAAGAAAGACCACCTTAAATTGTTGAAAGTTCAAATGGAAATAGGATATAAATCTAACAAATAAACACAAAATTACTACAATTAAAGGACCACTGAGCATATATAAAGATTACTGAATGAAATTTCTAGCTGTTCTTCATTTTATAAAATGTATTTTAAACTGTTCCTTCATGTGCCTTTATTCATATATCCAGTAAAAAGTATCTTCTTAACTCCTCTTTTCCTCAGGACAAAGACCTTAGTAGAAAATGATGGACTTTTAAAAACAATTTTCCCTCTTTGAGGACTGATAAGAGGAAGATAGCTTAGGCATTATCATTCCCAAGATAAAAAAGAACTGAGATTAAATGATCTCACTTCCCACAGTTCTTTTATTCTTTCTGTCTCTCTGTCATATAACATATGTTCATATCCGATTAAAAAGTATGTTGTATAATGCTTAATCTGAAAAAAATAACAGTGGTAATCTCTGTAGAGGAAAATAGATTTGAAATCTAATGTCTAAATATAAGTATTCTTAGGACTGCTAGAATGTTTGAAGCATGTTTGTATATAACTAAGGTATCTGGTCCAGTGAAAAGTCCTGACCAAATAATATTGGTCATGCTTTTGGATGATCTCTGACAGAGGTGGAATGGTAATGAATCCACTTTGCCTTTCTTGACCTCTCAACAGCTTTCAATACTATCATGATATCCCTTGGATTAACCCAGAGGTTTGGGGATGGACAACACACAGCGTTGTGCTAGATCACAGGTGTCAAACCTGCAGCATCATGTTGCTGTCACATGACGTTTTGCTATGTTTTTCCTTCGTGGAGTTGGGATGGGCGTGGCCAGAGAGTGACGCATCTGGCCTGCGGGATGCCAGTTTGACACCCTGTAGATCATCTCCTTTTTCCAAAGTTGATTCTAGTCAGTGGAAATTGGGGAGGAGAGATCCTACTCTTGGGATCCCTATTCAAGAGAGAGTGCTGTCTCCTTTCCTATTTAACATCCACATGACACTGCTGGTTGAGCTCATTCATTGCCATAGGTGATGTATCATCAGTATGTTACTGACACTCAATTGTACATCCTTATCCGTAGCAATACTATGGATATCCTATCCCATTGTGGTGGGCGGGGGGGGGAGTGTTGACTGTGAGATAGGGAGCAACAAGCTTCACCTTAAGCATCTTCTGGTTGGATTACTGCAACATGATCTACATGAGGCTTCCCTTGAAGAGTATCCAGAATCTTCAGCTGGTGCAAAATGCAGCATGAGCAGTTATGTATGTTTCTGTAGAACAGAAATTACACTTATGCTGCAGAAATTGCACTGGTTACCAGTTTGTTTCTGGGTCCAACTGAAGGTGCTGTTGTTGATCCTACATGGATTGGATTATTTGAGGGACTATGTCTCCCCAATTTTATTTGTACATCCAGATTTAATAGAGTGGCATGTTTTGTTGTCTAGGAAATTGCATCTGGCAGGCCCTAGGTGCAGGCCTTCTCTGCTATGGTGCCATGTGGTGGAATCTTCTCCCCTGAGTTGAGGAGGGTATTATTGCTTCTAAATGTTCCTTAAGAGCTGGTTATGCCAGCAGACCTGGGGAGCTATTAAGATAGTGCCATTAGGTTTAACATGCCTTTGTCTATTTTTCTTTTTTTAAAGAATAGTTTTAGTTTTGTTTACATTTCCCAGAGCCACTCAGCTGTGAGATAGCAGCTACGATAGATAGATAGATAGATAGATAGATAGATAGATAGATAGATAGATAGATAGATAGATAGTCTTTTTTCCTTGCAAAGCAACTCTTGTCACATTCAAAAACAGTGCAGGGGTAGTGAAACTGAGTGAAAATGTCACTTTCTAAAATTCATAGCTTATCCAGGTAAGTTAAACCCAACTGATACTGTAAAATGTGTGCTTTTAGTGAACATAGTAATGAAATAAGATTTAATCTTTTTATGCAAAATTAATTTTGTGGAATAAAATTTCTGTTTTGGTGTGCATGATTTTTTTTTTTTTGTTTAGTTTTTGTCTTCACGAAATATTGGCTTATTGAGAGATATGTTAGCCTCAATTGACATATTGACATTTCCAGGAAGGGTGGTTATTGTCTTGAGAAATACAATTGTACACTGACAGATTCCTATCATTATTCCGAACTGTTGCTATGGGGTAGTGAGACAAGTCTAATAAATAATGAAAGTGAATCATATTGGGAAGAACAGCAGTTGAATAACAGTGGAATACGCAGCACTGACACGAGCCCACTTCTGCTTAGCCATGACATCATGCAGTGCTAATGTCATGTGCTACAGTGAGGAAATTGACTTACCATATTATAACTTCTGCTACAGGATGGTAATTAACTCATGTCACCACAGTAACTGCATATCTGAATAATTAGCAGCTAGAGGGGGAGCTGGACTAACAATGAAGTCTTCACTTTGTGTCCTGTTAAATCTCATGAGGTTTATTCAGGCAACTCAGCTAGGTAGTAGTGCCATGCAGGAAGGGAAGTTGCATGTAGGATCATTCTTTTTATTGTTCCTGGTAGTTTAAATTCTCTTTCCAGAGCTTTATTATTTGACAGCTGTGGGCATGTTTCTCGCTGGACTACATCTGATTTGCAGGTTCATTGTTAGCCGCTGACAGCAAGGGTGGAAAGGCAGGAGTAAGCCTGTTTCTGGGTGAATTACATAACAGAGCGAGACTCTTCCTTTTCATAGTGGCCTGACCTGTTTGGTTACATATGTACTAATTCAACAGAAAGCTCCAATTAACCTCCCTCCCCCACATGCTTCTACAACTAAGGGCTTGTTCCTATTGTTTCTGCAAGCCAGTAAGATTAACCTGCACTTTAAATAATCCTCCCTCTCTCTCTGTCTCTCCCCCATCTTCCCTCCTCTCTCTCTCTTTGTGTCTGTGTGTGTGTGTGTGTGCGTGTGTGTACACGCTGTTTATCTCTCTCAGTAATTTATATACACAAAGTTAACACAAGGTAAAGTGACTAATAATACTTGAATATAAGCTTACTATTTGGAGAGTGGGGGTTTCTTCTATCCAGTCTTGGCTCCTAGTGACTGCAGTTTTCTTTGCACATTTTTTCCCCATAAATGGTTCTCCATTGCCTTCCAAGACCTGAAAGAAGATGACTAGCTCAAGGTCATTCAGCTACCTCTATGCTAAAGTGGAACTAGAGCTCCCAGTCTCCCAGTTTCTAACCTGCTCTCTTAACCACTGCATCAAACTAGCTGGGGCAGACAAATTCCATTTCCCCTTGAACAGAATCTACAATTCTGCAGTCTTTTAGAGAAAATTAAAAGCTGGTTCAGGGAATGTGGACGCAGGATAATTGGTTTATTTGTTTGTGATGCAGAGGCTGAGTGGAATGTACGCATTTGAATAAAACTACTCCTAGGATTTCAGGATTGACGAAGCAGATTGTGCGGTTATTTTCAGGTTTGGGAGCAGGGCTGCTATCTGCCTATTCCATGTACTTTTATACATTTCCTGAGTTCAGTTGTGCTGAAACTAAATTCCAGAAGACACAGTTGACTTACAATCCTGGGACTTTTAGCTGTTTGGAAGGTGTAACACTGGGAAGATTTATGTGGAAGATCAATGTACCCCATATTACTTTGTGTCAGAGACTAGCGGTAAACCATTGCCAGGATTCTTTTCTCTCTGAAATGCTAGTTTGGATATTCTGGTCTATATTTTTGCATTAGCATTTGAACAATAGATAGATAAATCAGCAGCCTTTGGTATTTTGTTTTCTTGATTAACCTCTCTCCTTATCTTTGTATATATGAAGAAAAGGAGATGAAGACTTTCATTTTCTCTAGTCATATTATTTTGTTGAAATTGACAGTGGATGTGTCAAAAGAACCAAAAGTGCAGGGGCAGTTGTCATTGTTTTGATTTTATTTATTAAATTTATATGTGTCCAATCTCATGGAATAAAGCGACTCTGAGCAACTTACAAAATGATAAAAAAGATAAAAATAAAAACAGTTAAATTTAGTAAGACTTAAAGACAATTATATAAAGTTTGCATGGATAGCAAAAGCTGAAAATAATGGCCTTAATTAACATTGTAAAACAAAAATTTTAGCCCTTAAAAATAATGCTTACACTGCCATATTTCTCTTTCTGGTCTTCTGAATTTACAAATTATTTTGGAAATAATGCTTCCTTTAAAAGCATTTATGTAATATATAAATGAATGAAGAATAAATAAACAGGATAAAGCATACTGTTTATCATCATCATCATTATTACAATAAGGTGCAATTAGATTTGCCAGTTCTTTTGTTCGTATTGGTCTTCATCTTCATTGAGTTTCCCAATCTTTTCTATTGTTCTAGAGATCCCAAATTTTTAGATAATGTTGTGGACCTTCTCATAATATGGCTATCCAAGATTGGACAATTATATAATGACATATTTTATTTTTTTAAAAGATATTTTATCACATAGCTGAATGCCTTGCACAACCTGCTTTTCACCCCCAAACTCAATGTATCTCTTTTTTTCTAGAGTGTGGGCACACTTCCAGACAAAGCAGCTGCTTTCTTGTATCAGCCAGATTTACTTTTTCAGAAAGACTGAGTGGCCTCTGTGAGCCCTAAAGCTCAGAAAACATCGAGAACCCCCAACAGAGAAAGTCCATAAAGAATTTAGTACTCAGAACATAGGAGTCAAGTCTTGCATTGGTTTGTTTGTTTGATTTTTCCTCTTGGCAAGACCAATAACTGTATGTATGTATATGTGTGTGCATGTATGTGTGTGTGTGTGTGTGTGTGTGTGTGTGTATATATGTATGTATGTATGTATGTATGTATGTATGTATGTATGTATGTATATGTATGGTATTCAGCTTTGTTCAGGTATTTTCCCACGCCATTATAGTTGTGCTTTTAAAGTTGTAGCAACATTTCAGCAGAATCTCATCTGCCATCATCAGGCTTCTGTGCAGCCAACCAGCCCAGCACACCAGCCTCCACCACCAGTATTTATAGAGAGACAGCAGGTCCGATCACACTGCACTGGCATGAAGCCGAAAGCACCAGCCTGAGGATGATGAGTGGGACCTCGCCGAAATATCCCCAAGATAGTCTTAATCTTACACAGGAAAAGACCTGAACACACCTAGACCCACACACACACACATACACACACAACACACACATTCTGAAGCCTGATGATGGCAGATGAGATTCTGCTGAAACGTTGCTACAACTTTAAAAGCACAACTATAATGACGTGGGAAAAAAGCTGAACAAAGCATATACATATACATATGTATATAAATATACATATATACATACATATATTACACATACATACATTTATATAAACACCCTTCAATATATAGCCTGAATTTCCTTTTGTTTTATTTCTAAAATTACTCAATTGTGGTGCGTAGAATATGGTCTAAAGCAGTTTTTCACCTGGAACATTCCACCTTTTTTATGTATTAAAAATTAAATATTTTTTTTTATCACAATGCTGCCTTTTTCTTCAAGCAAGATTCCTCTTCATTTCGTCCATCTCTATTTATTCTTAACATTCTTATAAGTACTTCTTAAATTGTAGGACCTAAATCCTATCTTTGCAGAAGGACTGCTGATGTAGCCTTCAAAATCAGCTGCATTCTGGGCATCAAACCCTCTCTGTTTATTACATTTTCTTTCTCCCCTCCCTTTCCCAGCATTTTAGTTCTAAATCCCAGGGTTTCAAAAGGCAAACACAATCTGCCTTTAGCAAGGTAACCCTTCAGTTTGTGTCATGAAAACTAGACACTGCTACTAAAGCTGAATATGTTGGCAGTATTTGGTGCTATGAATAAAATCCTATCCCTCTTCCCACATCTCAGCAGGCCCTTTAGCAACATACTTGAGAGATGATTTTGTAAGATGATCCTCCCAGCGTGGGGCATATTACTTTTTGGTTTGTGGATGACAGTCTGTCGTCCTTTGTAGGACTGGTAATCTGTGTTGTGCATATCTGCTAAATTATATAAGAAAAGTTGGATAATTTTTAAAAGCAGATGTCCTATTTCTGTTTAACTGAGGAAAAATCCACATGTCTATTTAATGTTTAGTTTTCTTTTTTCAGACTTGTACTGTGTTCTTGCAGAGATTTTACAGTAAGAAATCAGTACATGTGTCCATATTATACTATGAATAGTAAAATCACAAGAAAGGTAAAAATCAAAGCAATGCAACCTTCAAATTTCTTAGTCATCTTGAACATGAAAAGTGATATAAACACATGTCAAGGACTCTTTCCTTATCTTTCATACCATTCTATTATTTATAAATAAACATTCCTATTTTTGTAAAATTGAAGTCAGTGGATATTTTTTTACTCTTTCAGATTCAGCTGTATGGAATTAATAGAAGACTTTGTGTTAACAATATATAAGATTTCCTATTCATTTTGGTCAAGTACAAAAACGATCCAGTCTTACAGAAATAACAATTGTTTGACACACACACACACACACACACACGCACATATACATACATGAGTGTGTGTGTGTGTGTTTATATATTATCATTTTTATCTCCATCCCAGATGTATATAGACATCTTATCTGTCCCATGTTTATATCTTTGTGTTGCGAATAAACTTAGGTAATGCAATATATTTCAGATACAATCCTATGCATGTTAAAGTATAGTACCAATACTATATTACTCCCTGCTTCTAAAAACTGGGCAGTGTATGTGATCTTCTTTGCTAGGTTTAAATCATGTTAAGAAAATATTAAAATGCCTTCAAGTTGGGGTTTCTAGGTAACTGCATCCATGTAGTTTTCCTGATACCATGTATTCATGGCCAACTGTAGGGCCAGAGGTTGGATGTGGATCTTCTCCCGCTCATGCAGCCCTGAAGGACAAGGACAGTATTACACAACTCTTACGCCAAAGGCAGAGTTGCATTTACATCAACTCCATATAAAGGTCTTTGGTCTGAAGCTTGTGAAAGATATATATGTCTCTAGAATATTGTTATTAATTATTCCACATTGTTTCTGTCCAAGTGTGCACTGAATTGTAAATGGTTTGCATACAATGCATTCAGAACAGAAAAATAGGCACAAGGTTGCTTTTGTGAAGGGTGGGAATGGCTGTCCTATTCAAATGACAAGTCTGCAAAGATTTTGCTGCCAAATTTTTTCCAAAGTGGTTTTCCATTGCTTTCTTTCTAAGGCTGAGAGAGAGTGACTGGCTGAAAGTCACCCAACTGTATTCAGGCCTAGGGCAGGACTAAAATTCACCATGTAGTCCAATTCCTTTAACCACTACACCAAATTAGTTGCCATGCATTGCATGTGATATGATATAAATACAACTGATATAAGACCAACACATATAACTAACCTAATAACATAATACCTCCTCCATGAATAATATAACATAAGCTCCATTAATCAAAAGAATAACCTGGTATAAATTAAGCCAGCAGTCATAGTGGTAATACTGATTTTACAGTAGCAGTCACTCTCCCAAGCCTTCTAACACATCCAGGACAAACCATTCTGGAAGGCTGTGGGGGAAGGAACCATTTTGACCTTGAGGGCAAGCTATTCCATCGATGTAGATGACCCCCCTCCCCGCATTTTCTGTTCATTGTGGATTCTACTTGGAATAGAGGGTCTTGAAGGCCTGTAGGGCATTGCATTATACATAATTGCCAGAACCATGAATTGTACTTGGAAACAAAGCAGAAACCAATGCAGCTCTTATAGGAACAGAAGAATGTAATAATAATCGACTCAACCATAAACAAAGGCACAGATGCAGACTACATTATACGATTCTGAATAAGAAGAGACAAGGAATAATGGACTGGTTGCACCATATCCAAATCTAGAAAGGACGGAGGCATCAGTCAAAACTCAGAAAAGTCGTCTTGGAGATGCTCTTCAGTACCAAAGCACAGCTGCTCTCAAGTTAAACAAAAACAAAAACCGGATCGAAGTGTGGCCTGTTACATAGATTATAGGGACCTGAAACAAACTATGAAATACTAAGCTATCACCAACTCCAGAAAGAAAGATTGAAATCATCCACTAGAATGGGTGATATCCTAATCACCCCAACAATGAAATGAAGCAGTTCAGGAAAGGTACCGTTATCATCATATCTAACTTAACCCTTTGGTTTAAATGGAAGATATCACAAGTGATGAATATACATCTGGGAATTCAGTCACAATACCTACATATCTAAATATGCCTTAACTCATCATGGATTAAGCCTGTTTGATGATGATGATGATGATGATGATGATGATGATGATAATAATAATAATAATAATAATAATAATAATAATAATAATAAAAATAAAAATAAAAATAATAATTTATTTGCAGTCACAGACCAAAACACAAGTACAACAAAAGAAGAAGATGGGAAAATTAGTCATGAACAATTGTTCATCAAAAACTTGGCTCAGGGGAATTACAGTGTTCTCCTCTGATGGTTGCAGCTCTTAAAATTTTTTTGGAAACCTGAGAAGTGATGTATGAGGAGCCATCCCCTAGACAATGTAAGAACAAATTACTAACATTGGGTCTAGAAAGGTCTGTTTCAAGGAGAGACAGTAACTTAGATCTGCCTGCATTATACATAGGGCAATATAAAAGGACATGCTCCACTTTTTCAACCTCAGATCTGTCACAGGAGCATAGCCACTCGTTAATTGGGAGCCTCTTAAATCGCCCATCCAGTAGTGCAGAGGGCAAGACATTAAAGCGAGCTAGGGAGAAAGCTCTTCTATACTTGGGAATGGTTAGAGTGTAAAAATAGGAAGCCATCCTCAATCCATAATTATTAAATTGGCTGAAGATCAGAGGGGAGCAAGTTTTGTTAGCTCTGGCTCATAGATATTGCAAGTCAATGTCCATAAGCTGTTGGACTCCCCTAAATTGGGCATCCTTAAAGCCATGATCTCCCAGGGCATCCCCCGTAAAACCTAGCAGGTGTAATTTCTTCATCAGCTCCCACTCCCAACAAGAAATATGAGAGTCAGCAAATGCCAGGAGAAGTAGCTACCAAGAACTGCCAGAAAGAGCACCCAAAACCACCATTTAAAGGTGTTAATCCATGCCATACATTCAACTGATCGAGTGCCCAGTTCCAGGTACATCAGAGCAAAACCAACACAAGGAGGAAGACCCAGAAGTTTTCTAAGAAAGACAGCCTGGGTTCTTTCAATACAATCCTTGAAGCCCAGTATCCATATGGGAATTCTGTAAAGAGTTTGAGCCAAAGTTTTGGCTTTGTAAATATGCAGAGCAGAAGGAATAAACTGGCCTCCTTGGGTATAAAAAAATCTTAAAATCTTCTGGTGACTACAGGAGGCCGAATTCAGCACCTGGGTTCGATGTCTAGTCCAAGCATCGGTCTTTTGAAATTGAATACCTAAATACTTAAAATGGAAAACCTGCTTAACAGCATTACCATTGATAGCCCAGTTATACAATTTCCAAGCTCTAGAGAACACCAATACTTTGTATTTGTCATAATTAATGGACAAGTGGTTCTCAGCACAGTAAGACCCAAATGCAGAAAGTAATTTTTTCAGACCTGGCCTTGACAATGAAAGGAGGGCCTCATCATCAGCATAAAGGAGAAGCGGGATCTTCGTAGTTTGGGGTGTGGGACTCAATGCATCCAATGTGAAAGGACAAGTCAGATAAGAATAAATTAAACAAAAGAGGAGCCAGAACACAACCCTGCCTTACTCCATTCTTAATCAGGATAGGATTTGAAATTTCTCCCTGTAAACCACACCTGACCTGACTAGAGGTCTGGTTGTACAAGGATCTAATTAGGAACAGTTTGGTTTTAATAAGTTAAAGCTACTGGCACAGGACGCATCAAGATTCTCTCTAGAAAACACTTCATTTTACTTTGGGCCCTTGGTGTATTTAAGAAACATATATTTTATTCACATTGTCCATAAAATGCACTTTTCAATTTGCAAATAAATGTATCAATGTTTAACT
>CM066331.1:77573904-77616404 GCA_033807585.1 Hydrophis major
ATTATGGAGACCTTATTGAATTAGCCTTATGAGATGAACTAAAAAGGGAAGTTTGTGCAATCCTGACACAGCATCATACGTTATCTCTAATCCTAATGAATACACATGTTGTGCAAGATGGAGTTTTTAATTAGGATCCCATATTAAGATATGAAAATGGCTATAAACACCATGACTAATTTTTGCATATACATGTAAAGAAAATCTGTACAGTTTTTAGCTCCACTGTAAACCAGTGGGGTTAAAAGAGTCTTAGTATTTATGGGGCCTCAACTTTCATTTCTTCGAATGTCAAAATTATTTATTTGGCCTATTCTAGTCCAGATGTGACTGTTGAGAACATGTTAATTTATATTCAGTTTCCATGGGCCCCTGTCCCCATCTGTACATCATTTCTGATTTCCGTTTGGTCTCTGAGGACTTTACCTATTCATCCTGGAGCTTCATTTCCTCTGTAAACAAAATAAACATGCAATGCAAAAGTCCCTATGATACTGTAAAATAATTATTTCCAATGGCACAATGGATCATATTTGGAAGGGAAAAAATAAAAAGGATGGATCTTTTTCCATTTATTATCATGCAAAGGAAGAAATTACCTTGATATTGTTTTTGATATTGGGTTTTTTTAAGGTTTGAGATGTTCACTTTTAAATTAAAAATTGATCCAAAATGCCATTGCATTCATCCAAAATGTGCAAAAGTACACAAAAATATATGTATATATTCTTATATGTGCTTATAAAATACATTTTTCATTTGCAATTCTTTGTGTGAAGAGAAACATCATG
Source organism: Hydrophis major (assembly GCA_033807585.1). NCBI lineage: Eukaryota > Metazoa > Chordata > Lepidosauria > Squamata > Elapidae > Hydrophis > Hydrophis major. The sequence goes on from CM066331.1 coordinate 77,574,696, forward strand.
AATGTTTGGTTTCTTTTTGACATTTACAAATAAAGAGGCTAGGAGTTATTTATTCTAGAATGTTGTTGCAAAGTGCTTATCTACATGTGGCACTAAACAAGGATTTGTTGTGGGATTTGAGAAGGCTGCGTAGTGCTTCAGTGTTAAGCACCCAAAACTCTAGGGGACTGGCACTAATTTCCTCTCTCGTAAAACAACACAGTATTCATAACAACTCAAGAGGCTTGACATAAGTAATGATGGCATATGCAGGCGAAGATTACCACCCCAGCAGTGTAATCAAGGTGCTAGGTACTAACGCAAGTTAAATTGAGACAATAATGCTGAAACTTGCATTGTGGGATTAGGAGAGTACTTGAAATGCTGACATCGGCATCTCCTGAAAGAGCGCCTGTCTTGCTTTCAATTCCTGTTTATACTTAATGACCTCAAAATTTGTATGTCGTTAACACCATGTACTGAAGTGGGAGAGAACAAGGTTTGGGAGGGAGAAGATTCCCTGTCTTAGTTGACTTTTGTCTCTTCTGGTAATTGGTGGCTTTTCCTGCCATATTAGAGAGCAGCGCATGAAACAGGAAGGCCCCTGAGGTCTACGTAAACATGCTGTGAGCATGGAAAGCCTCATGCTTCCAAGCACTAGGCAATAATTTACATACTTTGAAAAGTCATTTATGCCTGCAAAAATCACTATGGCTAGAACAAATTTAAATACTAGTTCTATGGAAATTTTTGAAATTAAGCCATATTAAAACTTGATGCTCAGATCAATATAGTGAAACCCAAGTAATTAAAGTTGGCTTGTTTGTTTGACTTCTTATAAATAAAAAGGGCTTAATACAGACTAATTACACAGAATCCTTCCTATACTTTAGGATAATAATGGCAGCAATTTAAAGCAGCATTAAATGGGAATTAATAAGAGGGTATTGAGTCACTTCTACTGTATTAAGCTCCGTGAAATGATATCTCATCTCAATTTAACTTTCAGCCCTCGGTTATATGATTGATAAGCCTTGAAGTTTATATGGATAATTTAAAATATTTGGTTCTTCTAATTAACAAATTCTATTCATAATTGACAAATGGCAAAAACTTGTTGACTGTACTATCTTTATAAGATAAAACTTTCTAATATTTTTCATTAAATGAATGTTATGGATTTCTTAATTTGTCTAGGCTATTCTGGTGAGATATATTTTAAAATACAATTTCAGTTTGTTTAGGATACATATTTTTAAGAAAATTTAAAAGGAAACGGGAATCAAATTTTAAAGTTTAAAAATGTGATGAAAAGTTATTTCAAGTATTATTTTACTAGAGAAGTTCAGTGGGTTTCTTTTATAAAATTCAGGATGCATGCTCCTTGGATTTAATTGAATTTAGATTTACAAATTATTAAAACTAAGAGCATCAGCTAAATTATACTTATTTTTAGATGCAGGATGACATCTTCCCTACTTCTACCGAAGTTCTGAATAATCGTTTATGATAATAACAAAACCATTACTATTATTATTCTGTGTATGTGATTGGAACATACTATAAAAGCTTTTAGAACATCATAATTTGGAAAACTAATCTGTATTTGTTGGGTTCCATGACACATACATTTGTGTGACATTTCTACCTTTTTGATTAGACAGAATTTTTTTTTTTTTACAATTAAGAAATTGCTGGTATTGTTCTTTTATTTCTTTCAAATGCCATGTCAGCCTGCGGAGGAACTCACAGTGCTGGTGGACCTTAGACAGCTTTTTACCATGGTCCAGTGAAAGTTCCTGATGAAATTACAGGTGCAGGGAAATGCAGAATTAGAAATCAGATGTTGCAATTCTTGTGAAGCTACAGCTTTGTTGATGACAGGACAATTCCATTTTTGACAGTTTAATTTACTGTTGCCATTGGACAAAAGCAAAAAGAGAATGTGAGGTTAGCCACCTGCCCCTGTTGTACTGTGGCTCACATACTAGGCTGCAAAATCATGACTCTCAACCTGTCGTGCTCAAACGAGAAGGTTTTCAGTTGGGAAAAAAGAATATATCAGTGCATGTAATATTGCCTGACCTCATAAAATAAAAGGGAAAAATTGCAGGTTTTGACAGCCATTATGAATCTTGTATCAGCATTCAAACATCTCTGAACTGACTAGAATACGTTTATAATAATAATAAAAAGTATTACTACATTGACTTACAATATAGAGCAAAAAATGACTTGTCAGTAATTTATTAAAGAGGCTGTTAAATTTAGTAGTATATATATGTTACCAGCAATGTGTGAAAAGCTGGCATTTTATAGAATGCCTATAGTGTGAAAAGCTGGCATTTTATAGAATGCCTAGGAAATCTATAGAATGTGTGTGGTTTTTAGGAAAGAATGAAGTGTCTGTGTTATTTTAATATACTATGCATATTTAATAACCTAGGCATTATGTAGAATTACAGGTATTTATGCAAAGTATGAAAAGAGAGTCATGAAAAGAGTTACGGTTAGGGTTAGGGCTAGGGCTAGGGCTGTTTATTGAAATGATTTATATGAAAATGAACAAAGAAATGCAAAATGAAGTACATGACTGACTTACGGAAAAACAAGAGAAAAAGACCGGTATTGACTTACTTGTTGCAACAAGAAAGGCTAAAATAGCATTTTAGTAGGAGTACTTTATACTTTGCATGTTTGCCTTTTGGCATTGCATAGAATGCTTAGGAAATATGAGAAATATTAAGCATTTCATACTTCAACATCCAAGTTTTGGCATTCTATAGATTTCCTAGGCATTCTTTAAAATGTCTAACTTCGCACATTGATGGTAACATACACAGAAGAATATTTAGCATGGAGAAAAATGCAGAAATAGTCTTTTCGAAAGATGGTCTGTTTGGAGTTATTTTATGACAGCTATAATAGAAACCACAAAGGAGATTCCATGTTAACTTTGTCTCCGCAGGTTGCATGAAATCTGACTAATGATTCTATGAAATAAAATGGAGGCTTTTTTAAGAAACAAAGCATGACATTCCAAGAAAACTTTAGACTGCAAAGTATGCAGATTAAGATATAATTACCATAATTGTCTTCAATTCATGTGTTCATTTACTTGAATGGTGAATTTGAGAAAAAAAGAGAATACTTATAAATACAAGTATAAGGCTCACTTTTTTTTTCCTGGCCCACAATATATTTACCATTCTTAATGCAATGTCTGAATTAAAAAAAAAAACTGCTGATAAATCATTTTATCTACCCAATTAATCATCTGGAAGTTGTTCCTTTATAGAACAGTTCTAAATCTCTAAATTAGATTTTTCTAACTTGCATGTGTGAATAATTTTTTTTAAAAAATGAAAGTTTCATGGAGTGATCTTTACCTGAGATAAGGATATGAGATTGAGAACATTTTAGCCGTGCATGCAAGAGCAATGCAGAGAAACTGCTAACTTTGTCTCATCTATATTGTTCTTATTTTACATGAATTTGGAGATATGTCAAGTAATCCTGACTTCGGATTATAACGAAGTCTACCTATTGCAGGTTATAAAGCAGCTCATCATTAACCAATCCAATAAACAAATTTTACACAGTTTTTTTCTGTGGTGATCAATACGTGAATCACCGTGTATGTTAAGTCAATCCACAGTTGTTAAGCAAATGCCATGGTCGTTAAGCAAACCCATTATTTCCTATGGAGTGTTTTTGAGTTTTATGGAGTGAAAACTGGAAGCAAATGTGACCAGGGGATGCTACAAAGGAGTGTGAATGTGGGCCGGTTGCCGAGTGCTCGAAATGTCATGTGATTCAGAGGGGTAACATCAGAAGTTTGAAACCAGGATGTAAGTTGCCTTTGCGGACTCCTTCAGTACTTCAGATGGTGGCTATTGAAACAACCAATCATAAGTCAACAACTACATGCACACACGCGCTTTTAGTATAGAGGCTGAAAAATAGCCTGCTTGCAACTCCACTGAAAAAGTTATCTGTGACCCATTGTCATGCTTAAAATATCCTCATGGTCACACGAGCAAAATTTGGGTGCTTGGCAACTGGCCTGTATTTATGACAGTTGTACTGTACTGGGGTCATGCAATCTCCATGTTAACCTTCCCAACTGACTTCTAACAAGTAAAGTAAAGGAAGTCAGATTTATTTAACATGCAGCAAAAAAGGTTATAAAATGGAGCACAGCTCGCTCAATAACTGTCTTGCTCAGCAATTGAAATATTGGGCTCATTTGTGGTCATAGGCTGAGGATTATATGTTAGATGAATGTAATGCAACCAAGGTTGTTTAAAAATTTACCTCCTTCAACTTTGTTACTGTACAACCAGGGTCACCTGTCTCCCAGTCCAATACCTCATAGGACAGAGGTAGAATTTCTTATTTTACATTGGCAGTACTTGGAAACAGTTTGACATTGGATAATTTTGTATTGACATGATGCCTCATTATTTCCTTTTTTTATTCAGTGTTGTTTAATACACATGAAACTGCTAAGGAACTGTTTTATTTAGCAGACAAGTAGCACAGAAAAAAGGAGAATCCCAAAGAACTGCTTTTGAACTCTTTCATCGGATCCTATGAAGCCATGGGAAGGCATAGCTCTTGTGATAAAAGAGTATGTATAGGATTTTTTTTGTTACTTATGAAAAGGCATTGAGAGGGTGAAATATCCATCCGGGAAATCCATTGTACACTTCGTTTAGTAACCAATGTGAGAAATATAAACTTTTTCCTTATGCAGTAAATGTGATTGATGCATTCTTAGATTGATCTCAACTACTTTTAATTTATAAATAAAAAAAACTACACCTAGCATTAAGTGAGCAGGTATCCACTCAAAAGAAGACCCTTCCATTACCTCTCTGTTCATTTCAAATTAATTCTAAAATATTCCTTATCACTTCTAATTCTAGCACTTGAGCAGAGAATGGATCACATTTTAGACCACATTTATGCAGAAATATTTAAAATGCAAAAAGAGTCACAAACTTTTAAGCACCACTATGTTGTTCTTATAAAACACTCATTAAAGTTCTAACTTTGGTCATCTAAGTAGGACCTGGAGTAAAAATGGACACTTATTCTTTTCCATAATGCAATTAATAGCAATACAACTGAAAGCAACAACAGAATGACTGTCTTTCAATAAAATACAGTTGAACACTTATTCTGTTATTAATACGATTTAAATCCTAACAAGTATTATCTCTTGTGTAAAGTTTTGTTTTGTAACCTATGCAATAATACTTTTGAAAGATTATATAAATAACGATTCATGCTTCATTAATGAAGGAGTTAAACTTTTTTAAAGCTTTATGCATAATAATATTTATTTATAAAACATAAATAGTACTTTTACTTTGCAGTTGCAGTTAAAACATGCATATCTGCAGTTGCAGTTAAAACATGCATATCTGCTTTTAGAGAATAAGATTTTTGACCAAAAAGAAAACAACCATTTTAGATGATGAAATTATTTTTATTTCACTTAGATTTATGGCAATTCATGATTAATAATGACTGATAATCTTGATTATCAGTCTTTGCTTTATTTCAAATTGTTAATGCTGGTGCTGCATTATGAGCTGCAATTTAATTGAAGTGCACTTAAGTTCCATCAAATGCAAAGCACTCAAGAAACACTGTGTTATACATTGGGTTCCATCTGAGAAAGAAGAAATAAGTGAATGTCACTGCCATAGAAAGTATGAAAGGATTGCCTGCTAAAACATTAGCTATCCCAATCAGCTGAAAGAAAAAATAGTTTTCTTCCCTAAAAATTTGAAGAATCAAATCTGCTATAAGTCAGTCTGATATATAAAAATGTTGATCATGAGAAAAATACATATGGTATAGTTTTCTTAAAGTATAACTATTCAAAATTTCAGTAAATGGGCAAATGTTACCATCTGTTCCTAGACAGAAATGTGTACCAATTACCTTACAGTATGTGATAGTTCATCAGCATATTCATTTTCATTTGCCTATAAACTTCAGGCACAATTACAGACAAATAAGACAATCCAATAGAAATCCACTGCATTCTTTTTTGCAATGGAATTCCAGGGAACTTGTTTGTCCTTTGAGCATCCTAGTAAAATAGGAAAAAAGATCTGTCCATCTATTCCTTGCCTTTAAGATTTTCAAAGGTTCTTTTCATTTTCTGGGCCACAAGATTTTCCTTACAGTGGCTGCGGAAGGTGGACCTTGAGAAAAAGGATTAGAAACCTTCTAATTAGGGATTCTGATACAGTTACTAAAAGTACTATGATTGGAAGATTTCCAAATCAAAGAAAAAAGAGGAAACTCTGTCAGAAAGAAAGCATCACCCCCAAAGTTGGTATGACAAACTTTTAGAACGACTTGAAGAACTTCCTCCAGACACTCGGTCAGGATAACATATGAGTCCTCTGTAATTATATGACTTGTGTTTTGTTTCCATTTTAATGCATATTTTATTTTTTATTGTTGCTTTTATAATGCAACACTTTTCGAGTGAGCAGCCATAGACATTGTATTAATTAATACATGAATTAATGAATAAACTTGCATACTTGTGTATGACTGATGAATTCTAAAAATACATTGTCTGGGCTTGACAAAATTGAGAGAAGCAGAAGATGGATGGATATAATCCAAATAAAATGGATGGATATTGTCGTGTCCGCAAAAAGACGCCAGGAGTCGGTGACTACGTTTCAAGCTCTTTATTTAACAGTTGTGAACCGAACCGGCGAAAAGGAAAAAGCCCGCGGCTTTTATCCTTTTCGCTGCGGCGGCCGCGGCCAATGGCAGCGATTCAAGTCTCCCGCTCTTGGAGTGAGCCAATCGCGGGAGACCTAAAACGGGCCAATCGGCGTGGCTCGCCTGGCCAATCAGAAATCCCCGCGCTTTAGCCAATCAAAGCGCGGGGATTTCGAGTATGTAAATTAAGGACAGAACACCCCTCCCCTCTTGGTATAGTCCTTACGTTGCATAGTCACGTAGGTAGGCGGGGCTCCGTCTAGTCCTACTTGACCTGCGCAACTCAGTTGCAAGCTGGATTTCGGCCGGAGCGGTCATGTTTTTGGCTGTTCCCTCTTCTGTGCGAACCGGTTGGATGATCGGGCCGGTTCCTTCTCCGTGGCTCCCACCTGGGCCTTCCGGGTTGGTTGAGCTACGGGTTTCGCCGCTCCCGCTTGGTTTCTCCGAGTTGGTTGAGCTGGCTAGGTCGTTCTTTTCCGGTGGGGGATCGCGATGGCTGCGTTCCGGTAAGTACCGCTGGTTTATTTTTTCTTGCGTTTGTTTATTCGGGTATTCCCTCCCCCCTTGGTTCGTGTTTTGGGGGTTGAGGTCTGTTGCTGTTCGTGACCTGAGCTGGTCAATGTGCCGTTTCCAGGCTCGCCCATCTGTGGTTTGGAGCCGGTAGGATCGTGGGCCTGTGATTTGGGTGATGACGGCTGGGATCCATAGGGGGTCCCCCGTCAAGTTTTTCGCGTACACTAAGTCGCCGGGTGCGAATGTTCGGTATTTTGTACTCGAGTCTGGGGGCCGCTCCGGGTTATATGTTGGGTGTAACCTGTCGAGCGGGGACCTGAGCTTCCTACCCATTAGTAACTCGGCTGGGCTTTTGTTGGTAGTGGTGTTCGGGGTGATGTGTTGTATAAAAAGAAGTTTATTAATTTTTAAAAATAATAATAATGATAGACCAATAAAACATAACATTTCAAGATTATAATATTAATATTTCATATAATATTAACTTCATATCTTGTCCCTACTTCTCTTTTCCATCCAAATTATTTATCAATTAAAATTTTATTGCCTTTTATCAATATACAAAATCAAAAGAAAAGCATATATATCCTTCCATTATTACCATTTTCAACAACATTCTTTGTCTGTTCTATTTCCAAACATCCATTCATCTTTTTTCTTTTACTATACTTCTCCTGTACAACAATTGGAGTTACATCTATAACTCATTACCTAACTTAAAAATACTACATATAAATCTTTCTTGGGATTCTGTTTAAAAGATTCTAAAATTACATAATAAATTTTTTATTCTAAATATACATATAAAAACACACTCTTATATACCCTCCAGAATCCCTCTTTTAATCTAAATTAAATTCACCCATTGTCTCTAAATAAACTTTTTTTTTTTAAATCTTGCTTCCCCCCATTAAGGCTTCTCCTCCCCCCTTTTCTCTCTTGCTTATTCTTCTCCTTGCCCTTTCTACCCCTTTGCTTTTTCTCTTCGCTTTTCTTGCTCCTTTTCCTTTGCTTTCTAACCTTGCCTCCATCTTTTCGCTCATTTTTCTCTCTTTTGGTTGTTTTTATAATTCTTAAAAACCCCTTTTTCTTATCCTTTTTCTCCTCCTCTCCGGAAGGAACCCATTGTTCATCAAAGATGGCTTCTTCTTCCTCTTCTTCCTTGTCCCAGTCCTTCTGCTGCATAATCAACTTTTCAACAGAACATAACGCCATTTCTAAGAATTGGAACAAAGCGCCCAAAGTATCTTCTTTTTTATATTTTTGATAGTCAATCTCTAGTTCATCCACAGACAATGCCATTATGAAAAGGGAAAACTTTTTCCAAAACAACCACAAGTATTTTTAATCCAGGGCAATCAAAAGCAATTAAAAAAAAGAAAAAAGTTCCAAAAGTTAATACTTTTCTTCCTTCTTCTCTTTCTCTTTCTAAATTAATTTTTAATCAAAGAGGTCCAATTACCATATATCTTCTTTTGGGATCCACCAAGACATTCTAGACAGTCTCCTCCTTTTTCAGTTTCTGCTCCAATTTTTTTTTTCTCCCTTCCCACTTGCAATAACAATTTTAAATAATCAAAAATCCATACCTCCAACAAAAATTTTCCAATTTCTTAAATTTTTCAATGTCCAAAAATCCCTTTGTCTCTTAGCTTAGCTTTCAAAGCAATCCACTTTCAATGTCTAATATATCCAAATATTTCTGCTTTTTCCGTGGGATGGGAGAGTAAACAAAAATAAAAAAAAGAAAGTTCCCTTTGACAGCTTCTCCGCCGCTTTCGATCTTCTTAGGGAAACAATGTATCCTCCAGCAACAAGCAGCTCAATTCCAGGCAATTTAAAAGTTGTTACTTGACCCGGCTCAGACAGAACTTTCACTTTTCACACTTCCTCCAGCACAGTTCTTACCCGGTTGCTGGCATCTTCGTGGCGGCCATTGCTGACCGCCGCTCCACCGCCTTGGGAAAAAGGGGTTTTTCCGGAGAAGGGGGGGTCTGCGATGCCCCCACCTCCCTAGCCGGCTCCCCTCTATCTTCAGCTGTCCCTACAGGGCAGCCTTAACCCCCTGACCCATCTGGATCGGGGGTACCTCGACAGCTAGCCAGCAGGAATCGCGAGCTGTCGCGAATTCCTGCTGCCCCGAAGCCACGCAAACCGGGTTATAAGCTGTTATGCCTTGATTTTGTGTGCATTGTTTTTAGAAAACTGATAAAAATGGTTTTTATATACATATATATATAAAAAAATGATAATAAGATATGGAAGGAGATTTAGGTTGAATATGATGTTTGAATTTGTGTCTGTGTAAAGAGTTTTAACCCGGGAACAGACAACCTTCAGAAAAGATCTTTTAGTTTTGTCTATGTTTTATGTTTTGTGTTTGTATGTTTGTGTATTATGCTTATGATAAAACTAACAAAATTTGTTTTTTATTAAAAAAAAAAAGGAAAAAAGAATCAATAAAACCTTGGAGGAATGTTAGATGAGAATAATTTAAACAAGCCAGAAAGAAAAGAATATGATGACTATAAAATGGATAAATATGGAAGAGAAATGAAATTGAATAGGAGTAAAGAGAAATAATGAGAAATTTGATGAAAGATATTTGTGTGTCCATATGGGGATGGGATAAATTGGAATTATGCTGTATAAAAATATTGTTTTGTTTGACTTGTAAGGACTTACAATATTAAGAGGTTTTATGTGTTTATGTATTTACTGGTTAATGATGTGTTTTATCTTTAAAATTAATAAAAATTTGTTTCAAAAAAAAAAAAAGAAGTTTATTAATTTTGTCGTTGATCTCCCCGTGGTCCATTTTCCGGATGGTTTTTTTGGTAAATTGTACCATCCGTTCCGCCCTACCGTTCTCCGCCGGATGCGCCGGTGCTGTTAATGCGTGGCGGATACCCCTCTCCGCCAGAAATCTCTCGAAGTCGAGGGAAGTAAACTGGGGCCCGTTGTCGGAGACGACGACGTCTGGGAGGCCGTGTGTGGAAAAGAGTTTGCAAAGTTCTTTGATAACGGCCTCCGTGGTAGTAGATTTCATGTCGCTTACCTCCAACCAGTTGGAGTAAGCGTCAACTGTTATTAGAAAGGTATGCCCATTTGTGGGACCGGCAAAGTCTAAATGGATTCTGGACCAGGGCCCCCTTGGTGTTTCCCACTCCAGGATGGGTGCTGCTGGTGGGCTGGGTCTGGTCTCCTGGCATCGTTGGCACTTAGCTACCCATGCCTCTATCTGCTTGTCCATCCCTGGCCACCAAGCATAACTCCTGGCCAGGGCTTTAGTTCTGACGATGCCAGGATGCCCCTCATGCAACATCTCTAAGACCTTCCTTTGCAACCTGTCCGGGATGACCACCCTGTCACCCCATAAAATACACCCCTTAAGCAGCGAGAGTTCAGTCTGGCGGTTTCTGAATGTCTTAACGGATTTGTCATTGTCCCTTTCAGGCCAACCTTTTTCCACCCAATGTAAAATTCGCGCCAGACGCCTGTCCTTAATAGTTTCCCGGGCGATGTCTGACGCGGTAATGGGTAGGTTGGGCAGGTTCTCGATGTTAAGGGTGTTTGTCGTTGGTGCTGGGTCAGGATCAGAGTCTGGTAAAGGCGAGCGGCTTAAAGCGTCCGCGTGCGAAATTTTCTTACCCAGCTTGTGTAACAGTTCGTAGCTGTAGGCTGCCAGGAACTCGGACCACCTTGTCATCCGGGGCGATAAAATGTTCGGGGTGGCTCGATTTCCTGCAAGGATGCCCAGCAACGGCTTATGATCTGTCACAATGGTAAAAGGGCGGCCGTAAGGGTATTCGTGGAAACGCTTAACGGCGGCAACTATAGCCAATGCTTCTTTGTCCAGCTGGCTATAGTTCCGCTCCGGTTTAGTTAGAGTCCTGGAAAAGAAAGCGATGGGTGCTTCTCTTTTGTCAGGGAGGGTATGGCTGAGGACAGCGCCGACGCCGAAAGGTGATGCGTCGCAAGTGACGGCCAAGGGCAAGGTTTCGCTGAATTGGATCAGGACGGCGTCGGAGGTGAGGAGGTCTTTGGTTTTTTGGAAGGCGGCTTGCTCCCGTCTCCCCCAAGTCCAGGTTGCTGCCTTATCCAGGAGCCTATGCAAAGGCTCCGCCGCCGTAGCCTTTTGGGGTAGGAAAACATTATAAAAATTCAGCAACCCCAAGAAAGCCTGTAGTTCCGTCTTAGACCTAGGAGTGGGGGCCTCTTTGATAGCTTTCACTTTTTTAATTGTAGGGTGAATGCCATGCCGGTCTAGAAGGTAGCCCAAGAATTCCACTCGCTCTGTGCATAGTTGGCATTTTTCCCGTTTTACTTTAAGTCCCGTTACTTTAAATTTTGTTAAGACCTCTCTGAGTCGGTTTTCTAATTCGGCTTCGTTTGGCGCCGCCACTAATACGTCATCAAAATAGGGCACCACCCCCTTGATGCCCTGCAGTAAACGTTCCATCAGGCTCTGAAAGATGCCTGGTGCCACGCTGACTCCGAACTGGAGTCGGTTGCACTTGAAGGCCCCCCGATGGGTAACGATGGTCTGGGCTTCCGCTGTTTTTTCGTCGACCGGCAACTGTTGATATGCTTGGGCGAGATCGAGCTTGGCAAAGACCCTGCCCCCTCCCAGTGAGTGCAGTAGGTGTTGCACGATTGGGACAGGGTAGGCGCTTTGTTGCAACGCGCCATTTAGGGTGGCCTTATAGTCCCCACAAATTCTCACGGACCCGTCTGGTTTGACAGGGGTCTCCCATCGGGCATGGTCTATCGGCTGCAGCACCCCCTGTTTGACGAGCTTGTCAATCTGCTCGTCAATCTTAGGTTTTAGGGCGAATGGTACCCGCCTAGGTTTTAGTCGCTTGGGGGGAACCCTAGGGTCTAAGTCAAATGAGATAAGGGGCCCCTGGTACTTGCCCAGGCTTCCGTCGAAGACCTCCCGGAACTCCTGGGCTAGCCGCTGTTCCCAGCCGTCGGCGACGTGGTTGACTCCTGTTAGCGCGATGTCGAGCGGGGCGAACCATTGTAAGCCCAGCAGGCTTGGGCGGTCGCGATCAACGATTGTGAGTGGGAGTTGTTCGGTGCGGCCCTTATAAGTTACATTAAAGTTCTTGGTGCCCACTACCGGGACGCGGTTTCCCTGGTAGTCTTTTATAATAAGTCTTTGGGCGTTTATGTTCCTCTTATGGAGGGTGGGCACTAACTGTTTTATCTCGTGCCATGCAATCATGGAGAGGTAGGACCCGGAGTCCACCTCCATCTTGCATGGTTGGCCTTCAATGTGGACTTCTACGTGTACCTTTCTGGCGCCGTCGGAGACGGCGTGGCCAATGGTTACCGTCTGGTGGGTTTCTTCCTTGCGCCGACTGTCGCCGCCTCTTGAGGGTCGCTGGATTCGGTCCCATCTGGGTGGGCTGCGAGTCTTCTTTTGGCGGCAAACCCGAGCGATGTGTCCCCTTTTTTCACAATGCCTACAGATAGAATCAAAAAATCGGCATTCTGATCTGGGGTGGTTGCCGCCGCATCCGGCACAGTTGGTCCTCGGCCTACGACCTCTTCGGTTCCGTTGGTCGCCGCGCCCCGTCTGCACGCGATGTATGTCCTCCTCGTCTTCTGACGTGCTGGATGCAGACTGGAATTCTCCGTAGTGTGCGGTTGATTCGTTTTTTGGGTCGGCCGACCTTGCCGGGTTGTTGTTTCCGCCCTTCGCGTCTGATTTTCGCATGCTGTCAGCGGAAGTGCGGGTTGCTTCTGCGGCTGCGGCTGCGGTAAGGGCGTCTGCTAGGCTGATGTCGCCCTTAGCCATAAGCCGGCTCTGGAGTGCAGGGTCCCATAGGCCGAGTACGAATCGGTCTCTTAGGAGGCTGTTCAGACCTTCAAATTCGCAGAGTCCTCCTAGGCGCCTCAGCTCGGCGACGAAATCGCTCAGTTTTTCGCCCGGTTTCTGGTCGCGCCGGTAAAATTCGTTGCGCCGGATCAGGATGGGGACCTCGGGGGCGTAATGGCGCCGCAGGATATGTTCGAGGACGTCCCAGTCCATGGCGGTTGCGTCGGCTGGCTTGGCCAATGCTTTGGCCATCTGAAAAACCTCGGTTCTGCAATGGGTGAGGAAAACGGCGCGTTTTAGCGGGCCCGGGGCGTCCTTCATTCCGGTGCACTCGAGGTACATGCGGAAACGGTCTGAGAACGATTCCCAGTCCTCGGTGGCGGGGTTGAAGGGGGCGGGCGGTGCTATTTTCGCCATTTCGGTGCTGAAACTGGCTCTTGTTGGACACGGGGTTCGGTTCAGGGTCGGGATCCCACCTTCGTCGCCAGTGTCGTGTCCGCAAAAAGACGCCAGGAGTTGGTGACTACGTTTCAAGCTCTTTATTTAACAGTTGTGAACCGAACCGGCGAAAAGGAAAATGCCCGCGGCTTTTATCCTTTTCGCTGCGGCGGCCGCGGCCAATGGCAGCGATTCAAGTCTCCCGCTCTTGGAGTGAGCCAATTGCGGGAGACCTAAAACGGGCCAATCGGCGTGGCTCGCCTGGCCAATCAGAAATCCCCGCGCTTTAGCCAATCAAAGCGCGGGGATTTCGAGTATGTAAATTAAGGACAGAACAGATATAATCCAAATAATCCCAAGGCCTGTGTTTGGACAACTGTAAAAGGTCACTGAACAACAGATCAAAAATGCAAATGTTTTTGATCCGTGCAGTTAGTAATAACCAAGCTGAACTGATGGCATGTAACTTAAAATTTTGATTTATACTATTTCTCTTTAAACTTTTAATATAAATACATATGAACAGAGAGGAGCAGGGATATATTCATATTTTCACACTTGCAAATTCTGTTAATGTAGTCTTACAATAAAAATGATACCTAATATCCCCCTTCCCTTTCTATTATTTGTAATGGTATGTGAGAAAGACCTTGAGAGTTGGGGTGAAGAGATCCAGCATAGGAAACAATCAGATAAGAGAGGGCATAGTCCCCAGCTGCATAATGGACAAAGAAAGAGGATCAGAAGGGAATTTCCCTAGCTTCTCAAGCTACGAAGAAGATGGCAGCAGATTCATATTTTCACACTTGCAAATTCTGTTAATGTAGTCTTACAATAAAATAGAATTAGCTCAACTGGATGTGTTTCCTGTCTGGTCTGGTCTACCTAGAGGCTGACATTATTCTTCACATTGCAGGGAAGAGTCTCAACAGACCCACACTCTCCTTGTGACAGTAGTCTAGCTTTCTATCTTTTCAGTATAATAAGGTTTGTACCATCTGACTGGCCTTCAAAATTAGCTATTTTTCCTTCTTTCTTGGTGTGGCTTTGAGAAAGAGTACTAGCGCCAATATTGTTCAGGTTTGAGCAGTTTAAGAGCCTGCACTGAGAGGAAAATATAATTATTGTAATAATATATCTTGTACAGATTGATCTTGATCAGAAGCTGACAATTTTCTGTCTTTGTAATAGCAGTGAAGAAAATTATTTTATAATAGAGCAGTATACATCATAGACCAGATTCAGTTCTGATAGGCTGCAGTCAACTACAAAACATAACTGTAACAGATTATGTTATTTGGGTTTTTCAGGGGAAGTAGTTATTTGACATAGGGGAGGGAAGAGTGGATTTTTTCCTAACAGCTAAATAGTTTTGTTCAGTCATAAGTCATCCTACCTCATTTTTAAAACCACTGCAATTGGTGGTTTACAAACACTGTAAAGTGTTTGTAAATATTTCAGTCTAAATTATGTGAACAAGCAAGAAGTTTTGGTTTGAAAAAAACCAGCTTAGGCTATAAGGTAGTTCTTCTTTTACCCTTTTTAACTTGTATTACTTTGTAATAGGAGACATAACCACTAAAAGGAGAGGGGGAGTGCTTCTTCGACAATCTTGCCATTTTGTGGTTCCCTCCTCCCTTTCTTCCTGATATGACTGTCAGGATGTGATCTGCAGCCCTGACATGCACATACAGACTAGTTTTTCTCCTTCAGATCAGCAGCTTTGGACAGCTTCTGTTTTTGGCACCCTTTTCAACCTGCTTCTGTCTTGTCATTTTAGAGTTCAATATCTGCTGCTCCAAAGGAAAAAAAATGGGATGGGTTGGACCATTGTATTTGGTCTTTTGACCCTCCATGTTGCCCATGAGCAGTTTTGACGAGCCATGTCAGATGTGACAGGCAATCTAGTTGGGTTGAGTGGAAATGTGCTTTACAAGTTTGAAGCCTTAGTTGAGGGCATTTTTCTGGTGTTCGGTGCATTCAAATTGACACGGAATTTCTGTATGTTGTTCATTTGGAAATCAGAATGTATGCTTGCATTTCTTAAATCAATATTGTTTTTCTTCCTTTTTATGTGGCAGGCTAGTAAACTAACTATAAAGGCAATTGGTATCACTCAAGTATATATAGCTGACATTTCGGAATTATATCTTCTTTTCTCCTGTCTTTTCCCACTGTCTTTATGTATTTCCTAATACATGTATTATTGTGTATTTTAAGGCTACAAGTCAGCAACCATTCATGATAATGCAGTCAATAAACTACTAATGTACTTTTTCAAAATATATATGGTTAAATATTGTAAAATAATGATTGCATTGAATTTTTGAATTTTATTTTTAATATAGCTTGAATTTATCTATTTACACAAATACTTCCATCATTTTAATAGGTGATTTTGATAGGGCCGGGCCTGGAGAAAAACTGCTATTAGTGTATATGGTAAAGTATGGTGGAAGACAATCAGAATGTGGTAGCTACAAATCTTAAAAAAGCAAGGACGTACAAGGTATTTAGGATGGTTTATAAAACTATGCTTTATTTATTTATCTAGAAAAAACAATCCTTTTGTAGCACATACACAGGGTGTCATCTTATTCAACATTATTTGCCCTGGATTTACTATCTTGACTTCTCAAAAATCCCTAAGCAATCTTGTAGAGACCTATAACACACTGGATTTAAGTGTGGGGTGAGAGGGCAATGGTTGCAGGAATCTTATATTCTCTTTATTTATATGTGTAAATCTTAAGTTAGGAAATACAGGACAAATTCCTGAACTACCTGTTTCCCTGATATCATATCCAATTCTTTTTTCACCAGAAAAATGTTAGTTCTAGCTTAAATGCAATGCAAAATTCTTCCTGTACATTTGTATGGTTCATAAATTACTTGAAATATAAGTATAAGGAAACTGTGGAGAGAGATAAGATCTGAATCCACACTAACTGAGAAACAGCTAGTAACTCAATGTTTCAAAATAATGAAGGCGAAGCTGCACTTACAGTTTGATATAGACTAACATTAAATCCCATACTCAAGAACACTCAGAAAAACAATTAGATATTTAACTAATACCTGACATTGGAAAATGCAGTAAAAGACTAAGATCAAGGAAACTCAGAGAATGTTAGTCATCTGGTGGAATATAGAAGAATATAGATATACATGAAGATTAAGGGTTAGATTTAGCTTCTGAAAAAATACACTGCTCAAAAAAAATAAATAAAGGGAAACAACACAATGTAACTCCAAGTCAATCACACTTCTGTGAAATCAAACTGTCCATTTAGGTAGCAACACTGATTGACAATCAATTTCACATGCTGTTGTGCAAATGGAATAGAACAGGTGGAAAGCATAGACAGTTAGCAAGACATCCCCAATAAAGGACTGGTTCTGCAGGTGGTGACCACAGATCACTTCTTAGTTCCTATGCTTTCTGGCTGATGGTTTGGTCACTTTTGAATGCTGGCGGTGCTTTTACTCTAGTGGTAGCATAAGACGGAGTCTACAACCCACACAAGTGGCTAAGGTAGTGCAGCTCATCCAGGATGTCATATCAATATGAGCTGTGGCAAGGTTTGCTGTGTCTGTAAGCGTAGTGTCCAGAGCATGGAGGCGCTGCCAGGAGACAGGCCAGTACATCAGGAGATATGGAGGAAGCCGTAGGAGGGCAACAACCCAGCATCAGGACCGCTACCTCCACCTTTGTGCAAGGAGGGACAGGAAGAGCACTGCCAGAGCCATACAAAATGACCTCCAGAAGGCCACAAATGTGCATGTGGCTGCTCAGAAGCAGACTCCTTGAGGGTGCTATGAGGGTCCGACGTCCACAGGTGGGGGTTGTGCTTAAAGCCCAACACCGTGCAGGATGTTTGGCATTTGCCAGAGAACACCAACATTGGCACATTCACCACTGGCTCCCTGTGCTCTTCACAGATGAAAGCAGGTTCACACTGAGCACATGTGACAGACATGACAGGATCTGGAGACGCCGTGGAGAACATTCTGCTGCCTGCAACATCCTCCAGCATGACCAGTTTGGCAGTGGGTCAGTAATGGTGTGGGGTGGCATTTATTTAGGGGGCCGCACAGCCCTCCATGTTTTTGCCAGAGGTAGCCTTACTGCCATTAGATGAGATCCCAGATGAGATCCTCAGACCCCTTGTGAGACGATATGCTGGTACAGTTGGCTCTGGGTTCCTCCTAATGCAAGACAATGCTAGACCTCGTGTGGCTGGAATGTGTCAGCAGTTCCTGCAAGACAGGCATTGATGCTATGGACTGGCCCGCCCATTCCCCAGACCTGAATCCAATTGAGCACATCTGGGACATCATGTCTCGCTCCATCCACCAACGCTACACTGCACCACAGACTGTCCAGGAATTGGGGGATGCTTTAATCCAGGTGTGGGAGGAGATCCCTCAGGAGACCATCTGCCACCTCATCAGGAGCATGCCCAGGCATTGTAGGGAGGTCATATAGGCACGTGGAGGCCACACACACTACTGAGCCTCATTTTGACTTGTTTTAAGGACATTACATCAAAGTTGGATGAGCCTGTAGTGTTTTTTTCCCACTTTAATTTTGAGTGTAACTCCAAATTCAGACCTTCATGGGTTGCTAAATTTGATTTCCATTGATAATTTTTGTGTCATTTTGTTGTCAGCACATTCAACTATGTAATGAACAAAGTATTTAATAAGAATATTTCATTCATTCAGATCTAGGATGTCTTATTTTTGTGTTCCCTTTATTTTTTGAGCAGTGTACAAGGGCCTGACTCCATATGAAGCTAAATAAAGGCTCACAGCACTGACTATCAGGCTAAGGAGATAAACTAGAGAAGCAGAGGCTAAGAAGTTAAGCCCAAAGAACCATCCAAGCTGTAGTCTCAGCAACAATGTAAGACCGTAGTAACACCAGAGTTACCAACAGCAGAAATTGAACAGTATTTGCAGAAAGAGGTGACATATAATACCAATGCAATGTGGCTGCATGACCAAAGAGCAGACCATAGCAATCTCCCAGAAAAGGAACTAGTCACCATTGAAGTAGCAAATATCTAACAGTGGGTCAAGAACATGAAGATGAGATGAAATCCATACCTGCTGACTAAAAAATTAGCAGGATTCTATGAACATAGTTCAGAAGTGCATTAGTAACAACAGCAGAGGCTCAAAACACAAGTTGCTTATAGATAGACCAATCACACAAGAATTAAGATTTAGGTGGACCAACTTGAGAATGGCCTGGATTGTATACAGGAAAATCTATATGCATGCCCTCAACACATATTCTGCCAGTTGTCAGTTACCTACCTGTATAGCGAGTTGGCCAAAGCAGGACATGGAATCTGCTGATGTGAAGATCCAGACATTCCTCAAAATATACAGAGGTCCCATCTCAAGTATAACAGAATCAAAGATAGAACATCAGCTGGAAAGAGGGCAGATAGACCCTGGCAGGTCTCAAAGCCACTTTTCTTTGAGAAAATTCAGAGCATCCAGGAGTTCATCAGTAGGATGAAAACCAAAAATGGGGTGATCAAAGAATGCCTGATGCAGTAGCAGAGAAAATACCATGACAAGACAAGAGCCTGCAGGAATTGACATATAGCTTAGTTGCTAACAGTGAGAAATGCTACCAGTTTCTGGAAAGATATCAGCTAAAAGACAACACTGAGGCAATGATCGTGATAGTAAAGAACAAACACTAAGCACTAGATTTCTAGAAGCCAGGGCCTACAGCAATAGACAGGACCCAAGATGTAAAGAGGCCTCAGAAACAATCCAATCCATAGCATCAGGGTCTAAGATGCAGGCAACAACAGCATATACTCAACAACTAAACAGGTCAACCAAATAGATAGCATTGTGTGCAGTATAGCATATGGGCTAGACCCTCCCAAGGCAGATGGGGCATTACACAGAAGGTTGTGAAGAATAACAAGGCTAAGATACTGTAGGACTTTTGGATCCAGGCAGGTACTAACTAATTAACCAGACATGGTGATAGTAGATGAGAATCAGAAGACAGAGCTGGTGATAGACATAGCAGTGCCAAGTGACAGCAACATCAGGAAGGACTATGAGAAGCTGGAAAAGAGCCAACGCATAAAGAATGAACTAGAGAAGTTGCAGAAAGTAAAAGCCAAAGTGATCGCAATGGTAGTAGGAGCACTTGGGATTATGATCCCTAACCTGGGAGAGTGGCTCCAACAGATCCCAGCAACATCAGAGCTCTTCATCCAGAAGAGTGCAATGCTAGGAACAAATAAGATACTATAGAAAGCCTTCAAGCTCCAAGGCTTCTGGTAGAGGACCTAAAATTCAGAAAGTCATAGACTACCCATATGAGTGAGATGGGATTTTTTTAATATATATTTATTCTATATGTGTATGTATGTATGTTCCAGGCTTTTAGGCATATCACCAAAATTTCTTACCTCACATTAAAAAAGTTCCAATCTTTTCATCCTTTTAAATAAATGGGTTTTTAATTATTATTTGTTTAAATTTGGCACAATTATACAATAGAATTTATTGTATACAAATTTATATTATTAAAAAACTTTTAAAACAATACAAATTTAAGCCCTTTTTTACATTACATATAGACTGAAAATGGAATGAGTTTATGAAAGATATCAACAGGGAATCTTTATGATGGAATCATGTTGAACAATAAAGAAAAATAGGTTATATAAAAACAAATAGCCATTCTATTTGGTTCTAGGAGAACATTGTCTCTGTTCCAAAATGTGTTTTATATATTAACAAGAATTAGGAAAATCATAGATGTATGAATGTATATAGGTAAGTGTACATACAATATATACTACAATAGTTTCTGTCAAATTCCAGTAACATTCTTGGCCATTCTCATTCAGAATAAACTAATCACTAGGAGTTACTTTATTATGATGAATTGAGTCTGGAAACAATAATCACAGCTTTTTAAACACAGTAATTTAACACTTGGTCATAATGTGACCATGCTGGGAATGTTTACATAGTGAATAATCATAATGGTTCTTAGTATTAGATTAGGTCTGTGATATAGATATTTTTGAACATACGAATAGTTTAACTCTTAAGTTAAACCCTAGGAAATCCGTACATACATTTACCCCGTTTTTATTTATATATTATTTCAGCTTTTTAAAAAATTTCGTTAAATAAGAACATGTTTGCTTTCAGGACAGCTGCATCTTTAGAGTACAGATAATATCTTCGCTGTTCTGTCATTTTTCACTTCAATGTCACATTGTAAGAGTACTTTTTCATAGGGCTATATAAATCCTTATAAAGATTTGCATGGCAGCATACAGGAGTGCAGACAAAACATCTATGAGTCATTAAAAAATTGATGAGAAGTACTTCATCAACTGTTCCCTATTGTCTCCATTGGGACAAAATGCAAAGTGAAATGACTACAGTATACCAGCAGAGGCATGCAAAACATAGCACAAGTAGTTTATAAAGGAGTTTTACAAGACTAAAACCAAGATGCATTTGTTTCAGCAATAAAGAAAGTTTCATTTGTGTTCATACACGTTGAAAAGCCAACTAGGGGTTGGATTTGCCAGTTCACTGAACTGGCCATGACATTGGCTATGGGTTCATCCAAACCTGGTGAACCCATATCAGCCCACCCCTGCTTTTTTTTAATTCTACCACTACCGAGCTTTTTCATAACTCCACACTGAAGGCCTTTGCACATAACACTGGAAGTATATAAAAAAAGTGTCCAACACAAAAGTAATAAATGAAGTTGTTACAAATTGTGTCTAAGTATGAAATTTGGTTGCCTTTTGTGGGTGTGCATGTTTTGGGTGCAGAGTTGGATTTTATAACAGGATTGCAGCATAGTATTGTTGAGGCTAATTCAAGAATGGCCTTGTTAGTTGAAACTGGACCTGTAAACTGAGGTTTAATAATTTAATTACTTGATATTTCACTGTGTACTTTTTCTTTAAATGTTGGCAATTGCTAGAAAGATTTGATAGTTGTTTATATATGAGGCAATGCAAGTTGTGGTTGATATAATGGATAAAACTGGCTTAAGATTTTGTTCTTGGCAATGAAGTAAGCAGAATTAACGAAGAGAATATACAAATCTAACTCGAACTAAAAAATTTGAGGTCACAAGTATGTAGTTTCATAAACACTTTGAAGGGTACTGCCAGTTTGTTTGACTTGAGTTCATATAGAAATTCATACAACCTAAAGATAATTTTTTGAGCGACAACATCCTTCTAGAAAAAGTAAAAATAAATTTAAAGCAATTCATTAGAACAGAAATATCTTTTTTTTAATAAAATCACTAAATATAAAATTAATATTAACTATGCACATAAAAAGTACATTAGACACATAAAGAATATTGCACTCTCAGAACAAGTTGATTTTAAGTATCATTTTATTTGGATCACTGAGAGATCAGATGATTTTCATATACACATGTTGTGTTCTATGTCCACATAATTTCTGATATTGTCGTGTTTTCCTGCAATCATCACACTGCATTGAATTCTTATAACAGCTGATTAAATCGGTTGTGATTGCAAGAGGAAGAAAGATCAACATGGAACTAATGTATATAGCAGTAGGTTCCATGATTCCTACAATGCACATTTGCACTCTAATATACCAATTAACTACCTACAGAGTAAGATATATTTTTATATGAATTAGTTCTTGCACACTGTGAAGAGGGAACTGGGATCATGGCTAATGGCCTGATCTAATACGACTAGCTACATAGCAACAACCTTGTGGAAACTTGGATTGAACTTGTAGCTAAGACAGAAGCTGTAAAGACTGGTGAGAAGTAATTTTCATAAAAACTTGTGGAGGAACAGCCTGCAAATGTTACATTCTCTGAGACCTAGGTTGTTCCTGGGCTTCTTGATTAAACTATTCAGTGTATGTTTTAAGATCAGGATGCACAACATTTTTCTAGCCAATAATTTAATTGATAGGGACTACATTTAAATGAAATAATTAATATGTAGTTAATAAGAAGTTCTGTGTAATTAATGTTCTCCTTTCTGACACATTAAAAAATTGGGTGGCAATTTTAAAACACCTTTGTTAATGTTGTACATCCTTGTTTTAACATAATTATTTAATGCTTGCCCTAAGTTAACTGCAATTTGTCTAACTGGTACAAATATATTTCCTTTCCCAGATTCTGCTTTTCCTTTTTTAAAAGTCTCACTATGATATTAATGTCTAAGATTGCATTATTGTTTTAGTTTATTAAAAATGAAAAAAATATAGTTACAAAATATTGTGGAATAAATCACAAAAGGATAACTCAATGGAACAGAAACATATTTTACTCTTAAGTTTTTGTTTATTTATGCTTTAGTCAACCATGGTTAATATAAGTTGATTAGTTCCCCTTTAGATGCCCTTTTGTCTTTGTTAAAGATAATAAGTTTTCCTTCTTAGTTAAGTGTTGGGTTGTTTAATTAACTGGGGTTCCCTGGGTGACTGTTAATATAGCAGCAAAACATGAAAGTCCAAACATTTTAATGTACAGATACTTAATATTTTGTTTATATTGGCCTATGCTAAAGTTAATGAAGTTGCCCATACTTGTTTATTAGTATGCTCTCAATATAACATTACCTAGTAGATTGCCATTGGAATGTATCAATTGGTCATCAGGCACAACCGGCATCACCTAAAAATTTACCACATTGTTTCAGTTTCTTTTGATTTTGATATGTTTTAAGTAATGCTGTCTATCAAACCAGAATTCTCAAGATGGAAAGGGTTCAAATCTGAATAAAGAAAAAGCAATAGTTCATGGTTGGACAGAACGTTTTTGGCAGTGATATAGCAGGCTTGCAATCAAGATGTGTCACACTTCAATACACACACCATTGACCATATCCATTTAAATTAAAATTAACTTTTCTAAAAGTATAGAATATTGCTATTGATTTCAGTATCATTATTAAACTACATCCAGAAAAGTGTTTTGTAATATCTTCTGCACAAAATGGATCTAGTTACAGTTATGAAGGCAAGAATATAAGAATGAAGCTTATTTTTAAAATATCATTTTAGGATTGTGTGCCAAGAATTTATGTCCAAAAAGAATTTGAGAGCTGAAGATGCAGACTATTTGCACAAAAGACTTCATGCTGCTTTCAGAAATAGTGGAGTTTCCCAATATGCAGTATGTGAAGAAAGGCCATAAATTATCAAACTGAATTATGAATTGGGAGAAAATGTCCTTTCTGGAATATAAGGCAAAGATGTAACCTTCTACAAAGAGGATGACAGGAAAAACAGGAACCTTACATATGCTTACAAATATTTCTGTACATGCGTTTTCATTATCCCTATCTATTCATTTAATTATTTGCATTCACATTCATGAGCATTTAATGGCCCCGGTTTAAAGAAAGCTAGTGAAACTTAAGGACTGTTAATATAAGTAAAGCTTTAGGAAATTTAAGCCAAGTTGTAGAATTGGTTGCAATAAATAGCAGAATTAATAATTAATAATTAGCACAACGATTAGCACAGTATAGCCACACTTGGGCTCAGTTCTTAACAACTTAGAGGACTTGCTGTATAAAAGCTATGTGTGAATAATATTGAAATAAATGATTGATGCATACATGTGTTCATATATTATTCTCATACAATTACACAGATTACCGCATATCCTACTTATTTGTTTCTCTGTGAATTTTGCACATACCATATATTATTTAAAATGTAGGACTGGGGCTAGTTTCAGATTTTACTTTGACTATGTTATTAACTAATAATTTTGGCCAGTCGCATGCTTATTTAGTCTAATTTGAACCATATAGTTATTAGGAAGACAAAATAAATATTTGTATCCTTGTATGCTTTCAGGAACCCCAGAAGAAAAGTTAAACTAAAAATGAATTAGTCTGATAACTACCTATGAACTTAAATATGGTTCTACTCTAATAATGTACAATTAAATATAGATGTCTTCAGGTCCAGCATCTGCTCAGACAAGAAACCTACACCATTTCATACAAATGGTTGTCCAATATCTTCTTAAAAACTTCCAGTGTTGGAGACCTGTAAGAAACAAAAACTGTAGTTTTTGTTTTTCCTTTTCTTTCTTTTGTTAGAGTGACAATGAAATCAAACATAGATGCAGATTTTCTGTGAATACACGGATGGGCTGTATGGTTGCCTATGCTTGCCTTATAATGCATCTCATCTTAACTGAACTTCTCAACTGAATAATTAAAGGGACATCAAATAATTTGCAAATAGTTTTTATTTTAACTAGAAGAGGTTATGGTATAAAGATCTCCATTGATGAGATCAGAGTATTAGTGCTCTTAATTATTGCCCATGCTAGCTGTATATTGTAGTCTGGGCACATCTGGAAGACATCAGCTTGGGGAGTTCTGGCTTACAAAAGCATTTCTTACAAAATGGTTATCTAAATTAAATTCTCATATGTTCTCATTAGAAGTGCAATGTATATTTGTTCAAAATACCACATTTAGCATTGAACATACTATAGAGTTATATAAGAGTTCTCACAAAAGACTTGCTTTCAACTGAATGACTTCAGCCAGAAGAGGCCTCTAAAAATAAACATCTTCATGTTAGCCTTTTTTTACAGTGCTTCATACTTTAGCTCTTGTATAAATATCTGCCACATTTCCACCAGGAGTTATTGCTGTTATATATTTTACAGACACTTTACTGTCATCTAAGTGGTTTATTTTATTCCCACAGCTAGAGGAAAACTACAAAAAGAATTTTGTAATCTGAATGTGATTGTGAGCTGAGAGTAATGTTTTGAAAAGGAGCTAAAAGTAAATTATATTACTCCTTTATTGTGTTTATGAAGACTTTCCTATTGTGCTAGAAGTTAGTATTAGTTTCAGAGTTATTAACCAGTTGTTGTTTTATTACAACTCTGCGATTTTAGCATCAGCTACTGTACCCCCCCCTGCATCCTTCCTCATCATCAAGAAGGCTATCAAAAGTTTATTTAAGATGACCTTAATGGTAAAATTTATTATAAGAAAAACAAATCCATGATTTTAACTTTCGTTCATAAACCATCTTCAAGTTGGTTTTCTTAAAATAAAAGGGAAATTTCTCTGTATGGGTTTCCTGATGGGAAGTGTAGTTTAGTTAACATGAGTGTATCATCTGTGTGCTCTATCAGCTTTCACTTATTAGCAATTGTATTAAATTATTAATTCTTGAAATTATTGTATTTATAAGAAATTTATTTTACAAGAAATTTATTTCTTCATAAATATTAATTAGCAGCAAGATATTTCTGCTAAATGCAGTAAGCTACTGCTTAAAGAGAAATCTGTTTATCTTTAAACATTTTATTAAAAATGTGTTTAACAGTTCTATAAAGTCTTGAAGTATTTAATAAACAATTTTATAGTCCAATATGAATATGCTCAGTATGAAGATATTATGTATCATATCTATAATCATTCAGTTCCACTGAACTCATTAAACCTAGCTGCCAAGTCATGTTACACATGCCAAATTTGAAAAAGATTCTTTTAAGTGTAAATAACACACATGAAGCACCTTATATTTCAAAGAAATATTAAAGCAGTCATGTCCTTTTCCAGTCTCTTGCAGCAGCTTTGAAAGTGACTGTTCATATTCATGGGCATTCACTTTCCAACCCTTTTTTTCCCAGCAAAACAAAATAGGTATTCATGTTGAAGTGTTTCTGTATCACCTGAATCACATATCATTCCTCAAAATAGTAGTGACAGAACAACATATTTTTGGAATATTTATTCAGACTAATACTTTTTCTTAATTTTTTAACATCTTTTAAAATTATTTTTGAAGTTCTTGTCCTTTCCATTTTTTGCATCGTATGTGAGGAATGGACACAGATAGGCAGGCAAGCACTCACAGATATCTTATTCCTCTGATATGGAAGAGGGAGAGAGATACAGCTCTTTGTCTTTCATTTTTTGAAGATAAGTATGAAAAGGAGAAGTTGATATTCCCATCAAACAAATGGAAGAGATTGTGGTGGAGAAAAATAAGATACATAAATTTGAACAGAAAGAATGTATATATTGTCAGCAATTGTTTAATTGTTTGAATCCATTTTTACATTGCTTACAACAACTCTGGATAGTTTCTAATTACAACTCTGGATAGTTTCTAATTGTTTTTTTTTTAATTCAAATTGTTTTGAAGAAATAAAGTGTAATTGCAGAACTCCATCCAATTCTTTTGCAATGCCACTAGGATGTAAGGTTTCAAGTTTTAGTTACTGAATTTCATTTCATTTCATAAATAATAACTAGCAAAACAAAATATTATTTAAAGAATTCCAGTTATATTATTTACAATACGTTCATTTGAACATGAAGATGTTTTCTGCATACTTTCACTTTGTAAATGTTGCTGATCTCCCTGAACTATCTTTCCTAATTATCCCTGATAACTATCTTTTCTTCAGATATAGCACTATTGTGTTAGTTAATGCATAATTCTTTTAACGTCTTACCCCCTTAGGAGCAACAGGTATACTGGCACCTGTTTTGTTAGTCCAGATGAAAGGACCTGACCAATATGACTCCATATCACTTTGATCTCCCTGCAGAAGGTCAGCATATCTACCTAGAGATTCCTCTGAAGAAGAATTTAAAAGTTGCATTTGAGCAACATCAAGTGAAATATCTTCACATCTCATGCAGTGAGCAACTCTTTGGTGTGCTTCCCTGCTAGATATAAGGAAAAATATTAACCCTTCATCTAAAATGAACATTGTTGACTTGCATGTTTCCACTTAGGGTTGTATCTCAGATCTGTCCATAATGTAATATATCCATTTTATCCTGTTATGGTAGAAAGGTTCATAATACTAACAAGTAATTTATTTATATTTTAACTGACCTAGCTGTACACATTTTAAAAAGTTTCTCACATCTGAAACAGAAATTCATAAGGATGCACAATGACAAATATGTGGTTATTTTTCTGTACTATATCACGTACATAATTGTCTCCATCACATTTTCTATGTTAGCCAGGTGTAGGAGCTTCTGAATTTGCAGGGTGAGATCTAAAAGTTTAATTTTACTGGTTGAGGTCAAATGCCAAAACACTAAAACACACAGTAATAGTTCTATACACAACAAGAACACATTAAAATACCAATTTGTTAGTAGAATTAATAAGATTCATGATATTGTTAAGAGTCGAACTTCAATGGTAATTGAACACAATTTGGCAAACACTGGAGAATGTTTAATTGACCTGAGTGATATTATTAAGTCAGTTCAGCAAACAGTATCTATCTATCTATCTATCTATCTATCTATCTATCTATCTATCTATCTATCTATCTATCTATCTATCTATCTAAGCACAGTGCAAAAACATACGCATATCAGTATATTTCTCCGGCAGAAATTGGCAAATTTATTCTTGCATGGGAGAGTACTGTCAAATCTTTCCAGTACTATGGATTGTAAAAATTAAATTGAGATAATGTAAGGGCTGTCTTGTGAGTTGGAGAAAGAACATAAGCTAAATGCTTGGCATATGTCAACCCTTTCAGATAAACCAGACAAGAAACACGCCTAGATGAGCTTATTTTATTATATTGTAAGGTTGCATTAACAGAATGCTACAAGTGTGAAAGTACAAAACTCCTCTTGTCACTTTTAACATTCTGAGCAATTAGGACTGGTCTTTCCTAAATTTCTTTCTCTGACCATTAAACAATTGTAGAATCCTCCTTCTCTTGCCAAGGCAGCCTTTTTCCATCAAGGTCATTCCCATGCACCTTTACATCATGTAAGAAGGACCTTCCAAACAGTTCTGCCCTGTAAGGGTAAGAGGGTTGTTCTTAGGCCATATGATTATTATTCTCAAGGGTCCATTGCTTCAGTTCCAACCATGTTCTCTTAGGGCCAAGTAAGACAAGAATGGAACTGATAAGCCATAGAGTTTTAAATCTCAATCAATACTTACCTTCCATGATAACATAAAATTGTTCTCCAAGGTCAGGGAATCAGGGGGCTGTAGTGAAAACTAAATTGAATCAAAATTTCAGGTAGGAAGGCTATATTTGAGCCTTTTAAGAAACTAATCCAGATTTCAGGCTTAGAAGAAAATAAAATATACTTTGGGGAATTTGCAGCAGGACTTAATAGAAAACTTGAAGCATAATAGTAGCAACTTTATACCAGTAGCAACTTTATACCAGATGTCTAGTAACCTTATTCTAAATACTTTGGTTGCTGCTGGAACATAATTGCTGCTAATGCATTTGGGGCATGTCAGGATAGTATTCAACCTGCAGTAATTTATCACTTGTAGAAAAGGAATACTAACATATTTTAATACCTTGATTTGGCCAATATTAAAACAATTACATTTCAACTAGAGTCAGGTCTTTTGATGAAACTGGTGATTTTAGTTTTAGCATAATTGACAAACTGTTTTTCTTATCTGCAGAAGAAAACCCAGAGCTCAAACATTGTCTCAGGCCATTTTGCACGATTCAGGATTTCCTTATTGTCCATTATAAAAAAAGCACTGAAAAGAATACATTAATGTTTGGGGCAAGGGGAGGAGGGAGGGAGGTGGGGGTCTGAAATGTTGGTTGTGTCAAAGCTTGCCCCCCCAAATATTAATCTAAGAGTTAAAAGAAGAGAGGGCAAGATATCCTTGCTTCATCCCTTTTTGGATGGGGCTAAAGAGATAAAATGCTCTGCTGTGTCACAACAGACTTAACATATATTGCATTATTTTTGTGCAATCGGCAGCAAAAGACATCAGTCAATTAAAAAAAGCAGCTTGCTTCTATTTTTTTTTTCTTTCTTTCTTGGTGTATTGAATCAAAAACTATTTTAAGTAAATAAAAAGCTGGGGACTGGGCGGCAATTTTTAATTTTATTTTGGTATTCTTTTAATACATCACTGATCAATATGTCATTGCCCTTCCCTGAATCTAGCTTGTTTTTCTTCCAGGATACTGCTGTGCACTATTTGTCTGTTAGTTTTCAATATAAGTGTCTAATACATAGGTTGCTTATTGTTCTCAGAAAGCTGATAAAGCAAAGATTAACCAGATCTGCACTATCTCATCTTTTTTTAATTGCTATTATGATTGATCTATTCCAAACCTTAGGAATCTGGAAGCCATAATCTATATGTGTAAACAGGATTGCCAATACTGAGGCTCACCAGCCTATATTTTACTTTAGCAGTTCTACTAACATCTGATTACTATGCTATTTTTTTTTTCTATTGTAAAATCAGTTGGGCAGCCTTGGAAAGCAGCATGGGAACTAGGCACCAATGGTTGTAGCTTTGGGAAAAAGTTCCATATAAGACAGGTGTTTTAGAGCATTGCTGAATAACACAGTGCTTCACCTACTGTATTATCTAGGCTCAGACTGAAAATAGAGCAATATTGAGGGGTTAAATGCTACAAAATGGAAACGATATCCTGCCTACACATCAGAATAGCTTCTGATGTGTAGGCAGTGTGCAGAACATAACCTAAGCTAACTATCCAAAGAGACCACTTTTTAACTGACAGCATGTAAAGCAGATTCATAACACATGGGAGGACAGTGTAGCTGAAATTTATAACAGAAACTGGCTTCCTCTGTGCAACCCCAGGACCACCAAGCAACAGAGAACTAAACCTAATGACATCTTTGAATATGTTTCAAGTGCAGCCCTACACAGAGCCCAGTCCACAGGACTGAAATTGACTCAGTGTGGGGTGTGCAAATCTTCAATTTACCTACCAGAATTATGCAGAAGCATCCCTGACCATATCTAGGCACATAATGTTTTATCTGCAAGAATCTTAGTATTTCCGCTAATGGAGATTTGCATTGATTTTATACATACTTCCTACCAAATGCATTTGTAGCTTATTTGGATTCCAGGTGAATTTATTTGAATTTGGGGAGTTATTTATTACATATTTCGGAGGGGCGGGGGTGGAATTCCTATGAGTTTGTGTCTTCTGGTCAAGATCGCATGCCTGCATTACTGTTTGTCACTTCTTCCTTTGTTGGCAGCAGGAGTCCAGAAGGTAGTCCGCAGCTCTCAGGATTTCACACTTCAGAAGTAGAAAGTTGTTTTTCTTGAGGGAGAGATCTGAATATTTATAACCTTGGGAAGACATGATTTATTTAAGAAATTTCAAGACACCCCCTCCCCCTTCATTAACATTTTAGCATCACTGTTTGATAGGAAAGGACATTTTCCTCTTCAGGATTTCTGCACACCTACCATTCAGCAAGTGAAATTAAGAGTGTATTAGGTTTGTGCCTTTGCCAGGCTATAAGGAAGGATCAGAACCCATGTAGAGAGGTGCAGCCCAAGTCAATTGCCATCCTAGTATATGCCTTCTACCAGATAGAACAACCAAGGGAACATATAATTACATGATTTGGTCTGCAGGTAGAACTGGAAATCAATGTACATTTGATTTTTGAAAATGATAAAAGTAGGATGTTCATGTTGGAGGAATTCCAATAATAGTAATAACTATTTGCCTATAGTTAAGTTGATAAGAGCTGTTATGAACTAATAAATGCGCTTAAATAAAGTTTTATTAAAGCTTAAAGAAAAAGCAGGGTTCTAATCCTGCACTTCTGATTGGCCGATAATAGTGATATCGGATTGGTCCGTTCTGGAGAATCTGATTGGCTGTTAATGAGCCACTCTCATTGGTTCAGGGGTTTAATACTTCCATGTTCTCATTGGTTAATAGGTAAGCAGCCTGCCCTATAAAAGGGCTGCTGCTGCCCCCGGTTTTGGCTCTGTTCACGATGGTTAATAAAGAGTTGAAGTTCACTGTTCAGTGCCTCGTCTCCGTTCCTTGCACCCATGCGCAGAACTTAACACTGGCGACGAGGGTGGGAGGCGGAGACATCAGAGCTGACTGAATACTACAGAGCACCAAACAGAGCACGTGGCTGAAGGCACATCGACAACGGAACCATGTCCGGAGGTGCCATACCACCCGCTCCATTTGACCCGGCACAAGAAGACTGGGACGCGTACATAGACCGGTTCCAGATGTTTCTGGAGACCAACAACTTGAAGGATGCCACTACGGGAAAAAAGCGAGCAGTGTTCCTGACCCATTGCGGGCCTGCCGTCTTTAAGATGGCCAAGACACTAGCGAAACCGGCTGAGGTGAAAATTATGGACTGGGACATCCTCAAGCCCCTTCTATGGGCCCACGATGCACCCACCGTACCAACACTTGTCCAAAGACATGAATTTTACCAGAGGGACCAGCGGAAAGGAGAGAGTGTTGCAGTTTTTATTGCGGATCTCCGGAACCTGGGAGGCCTCTGTGGGTTCACAGACCTCAAAGAAGCTCTGAGAGACCGAATAATTCTGGGATTAGATGACCAGACGGTACAGAGCAAGATCATGGCAAAAGGGGACATCAACCTTGCTGATGTCATCAAGGATGCTACTGCAGCAGAAGCAACCAGGAAGTCGGCCCCCGAATGCGCCGCACCAACGCACCGCTCCGTCAACTCGCCAGCGATACCTCACCTCGCCTAGAGAGGCACACAACAGTGACCCACCATGAGAACCTCAAATCGCCATCAGAAAGTGATGAGGAGGAGGTCAACCGGCTCCGGTCTGAACGTGACCAATGCTATCAGCGGAATCAAAGACTACCGCACCAATGCGCGGGTAGTGGGGCAAACCACCCGCAATCAGACTGCAAATTCCTCGACGCGCTCTGCCATTTCTGTGGGAAAAGAGGCCACATCAGGAAGGTCTGTAGAAGCAAGCAAGGATCCAGCCCATTTCAGAGGGGAAACAACTACCGTCAGACCACAGAGAATCGCCCTGTGAATCGGGAACAATTGAACCGCCAATGGAACAACCACTCCTGCAGAAATAAAACACCGGGCATTTTATCGAGAAGAGAAGAGGCACACCAAACCATTACAATCGGTCACGCCTCATCGCTAGATGCAAAGAAGATCCAAGTGAAGGTCGCCATTGAAAACCAGCCTTGTGTGATGGAAGTCAATTCAGGATCGTCCCTCTCGATGGTTTCCTGGAAGACTCTTAAACAATTAATCCCTGCCATCCGGCGACAAAACTTCAGAGCCCAAAGAATCATACTCAAAAATTATCAGGGGAACCGAATTCCGGTCGTTCGATCCAGCCAAGTCCAAGTATCATTCAAAAATCGTACTGCGTCATTACCACTGACCGTCATCGACCGTGACCGACCTAGCTTGTTAGGCCTTCAATGGTTCGCCCCACTCGGGATCGAGGTAGTCGGCATTCACCAAACCAGAAGCGACAACTGGGAGGAGGCCATCGTCCAGGAATTACAGGAAGTTTTTGCAGACAAACTAGGCGAGTACAAGGGGACCCCGATATCATTTAACCTTAACCCTGAAGTAGCCCCCATCCGCCTTAAGCCTCGTCGGGTACCTTTTGCCCTTAAACCAAAAATTGACGAGCAGCTCAATAAATTAATAGCCCAGGGTGTTTTACAACCAATGGACCACGCTCGTTGGGAAACCCCAATTGTAACACCCATCAAACCGGATGGATAGTTAAGGATTTGTGGGGACTACCAGCCTACCCTTAATCACGCTCTTCAACAGAACGCTTACCCGGTACCGGTGGTACAACACCTTCTCCATTCCCTGGGGGGTGGAAAAGTCTTTGCTAAATTGGATTTAGCACAGGCCTACCAACAACTGCCTGTAGATAAAAAAAAATCGCAGAGGCACAGATGATCGTTACGCACCGAGGTGCCTTTAAGTGCAACCGACTCCAATTCGGAGTGAGCGTAGCCCCAGGGATTTTTCAAAGTCTGATGGAGAGACTCTTGCAAGGGATCAAAACGGTCGTGCCATACTTTGATGACATTTTAATTGCTGCCCCGAATAGAGAAATACTAGAAAAGCGGCTTAAATTGGTTCTCCAGAAATTTAAAGACTCTGGCCTTAAGGTTAAAAAAAATAAATGTCAACTGTGTACAGACACAGTAGAGTTCCTGGGGTACCTAATCGATAAACAGGGCACCCACCCCACTAACAGTAAGCTGAGAGCAATCAAAAATGCCCCAAGACCCATGATCTCCAAGCTTTCCTGGGGCTCATTAACTTTTACAACATCTTGTTGCCCAGAAAGCGACCGTAGCTGAGCCCTTACATAGACTCCTCGACAAACAAGCAACAGGGGTCTGGGGACACTGCGAGGAGCACGCATTCCGACAAGTGAAAAACTTACTAACCTCAGATGCTGTTTTAATGCAGTATAACGGGACTCTGCCTTTAACAATTACATGTGATGCGTTACCGTTTGGAGTAGGAGCCATTTTGAGTCATGTGTTACCAAATGGTAGTGAGGCCCCTATTGCCTATTTTTCAAGGACCTTATCAAAGGCTGAACGTAATTAAAGCCAGATTGACAAAGAGGCTCTTGCTGTTGTATCTGCTGTGAAAAGGTTTCATGAATATGTGTATGGATGAGTTTTTAATATTGTTACCGACCACAAACCTTTGTTAGGGATTATAGTGGGAGACAAGCCAACCCCCTATATATTGTCACCTAGAATGACTCGCTGGTCAGAGTTTTTAGCTGTGTACAACTATAAATTACAACAGCACCCGGGGAAAGCCATTCCCCACGCTGATGCATTGAGCCGTGCCCCACTTCCGGAAACCGTCGACGACCCAACTCCAACTCTTATGACACTCCAGATTGAAACGCTACAGGCACCACCGCTAACAGCCAGAGACATTGCAATTGAAACAAAACAAGATCCTGTCTTAGTGCAAGTTCTTAGCTGGGTCGAAAGAGGATGGCCAATAGAACAAACCTCTGATGATTTCATCCCTTTCAGAAACCAGCAAACAGAACTGTTTTCATAAAAAGGCTGCATCCTATGGGGAGATAGAGTCGTCATCCCAGAGCGGTTACAGCGAGCAGTATTGAAAACATTGCATGACGGTCACCCCGGCATCGTGCATATGAAAGCGCTCGCACAACGCTACGCGTGGTGGCCAGGCATCAACAAATAAATCGAAGCCTGGGTAAAGACTTGCTTAAAGTGCCAAGAAGTCAGCAGTGCCTCACCTAGAGCAACTCCAACAGAATGGAAACCCCCCCCGGGGGCGTGGTCCCGCATCCACATTGATTTTGCGGGACCTGCTAAAGGACATATGTTCCTCCTAACAGTGGATGCCTATTCCAACTGGCTCGAGATCCATGAAATGAAGAATACTACAACGGAGTCCGTCATCCGAAAATTGAACAGGCTATTCGCGATGCAAGGGCTGCCAGACATTCTCGTCTCCGACAACGGACCCCAGTTTACCGCTCTACCCTTTGAACAATACTTAGCGGACCAGGGTATTCGCCATGTGCTAACTTCGCCAGCGCATCCTGCGGCTAACGGAAGAGCCGAGCGCATGGTACAATTTGTTAAAAAAACTCTCCATAAAATGGACTATGGGGACATTGATGAAAAAATAAACAGAATACTCCTATTCCAATACATCACTCCGCACAGCGTCACCAACAAGACACCAGCTGAACTATTGATGGGATGCAAGCTCCGTTCTTACCTCGACCAGCTTCACTCTTCCTACGAGCCAAAGAAACCCTGTGGATCTAGCGGAAAATGCCATGAGTTCAAGGTAGGCGACTTAGTTTTCGCTAAAAACTTCTCCGGCAAACCATTATGGATTGAAGCAACCGTAATTCAAACCACCAGGCCCAGATCATACCGTGTGCAAACCTGCGACGGAAAAATATGGAAACGCCATATAGATCAGCTTCGCTCTAGGGTACAACCCAGTTCCCACGACTCCTGGGACTCCCAAACTGAGGGGGGAGGGGATGTTGAAGAAACTGAATTCGAGATGGTGGAGAGCAGAAGTGAAGGGAGTCAGCGATCGGGCGCTAGTAATGAAGAAGAATCAGAGAGTGGTGTGTCCTCACCACAGAGGAATACCTCAACGGAGGCTAGCCCGCTAAGATCGGAGGACAACAACAATGACAGAATTAGCGGCACCGAGTCGTCCAGTGAGAATGCGGAACCGCCTGTACCAGATAGATTCAAAAATGTCCCACCGAAGTTGGACTGCAGACAGGAACCAGTGGGACAGCGCAAATCTAATAGACAGTTAAAACAACCCACATATCTTAGAGACTATGTCACCGCACCCCTCAAACGGAACCCGGGGGTAAGGAGTGTTATGAACTAATAAATGTGCTTAAATAAAGTTTTATCAAAGCTTAAAGAAAAGCAAGGTTCTAATCCTGCACTTCTGATTGGCCGATAATAGCGATATCAGATTGGTCCGTTCTGGAGAATCTGATTGGCTGTTAACGAGCCACTCTCATTGGTTCAGGGGTTTAATACTTCCATGTTCTCATTGGTTAATAGGTAAGCAGCCTGCCCTGTAAAAGGGCTGCTGCTTCCCCCAGTTTTGGCTCTGTTCACGATGGTTTATAAAGAGCTGAAGTTCACTGTTCACTGCCTCGTCTCTGTTCCTTGCACCCATGCGCAGAACTTAACAAGAGCACTGTTAGTTATTGCTCAGGAAGCAGTGTTTTGTGGATAGAAACTGCAAAATTCAGGAAGTATATTTATGACCACTGAGCCTGTGTTACTTCTTGTCTGTGATTTCCTGGATCCCTTTTTAGGATATAACAACTTTTAGTTGTTCATTTTTTTTACAATTTACACTCCTGCCTTCTTTTTATTTCATTAATTTTAAATCTAATTTCATTTTATAAAGAAATCTCTCTCTCGATATATGTCATGAAACAAATTGGATAAGCCCAATTTCTTGAATGAATCAGATTTTGTACAATTGAAAAAAATATTCTACATTGACTTATTCTGATTGACTTATTATTCTGATTGACTTATCATCTAGTCATTTAATGAACATTGAATGTTATGCTTTCCAATTAATGAATCTTCTTTAGAAAGACAGAGCAATTTATTTATTTTCTGTTACCCAATAATGAAAATTTATAGAACTTTGTAAAGATTTCTGATTCAAAAATAAAAGGTCTTCTGAAGAATATATTGAATATATTGATTGAGCTACACACCAAGAAAGAGAGCTACACATATTCCGTATTACCAATTACATTGAAATGGAACAAAATGCCATTCAAAATTCATAATTAGGACCATTTAAAGCGCATTTTTTGTTATAGAGAAGAAAAAGTTGCTCATGACTGAAAACATGGTTTCAGCTGAAAGGACAATACATCGTACAAAAGTTTGCTTCAGTTAGCATTTTTCTTTCTTCTATTGTGATTTTGATTTATTCAGTAGATATATGTATTAAAATGGAAAAAGGGAAAATTATAATTCATTAATTTTTGAAAAATAAAGAGCACATGTTTATTTAGGAATTTAGGTTCTGGGTACAGTAAATAGGTAATAAAAAGTAGGCATTAAAGACCAACATTTTTATTGGGGCTTGGCAGCCTCAAATTGTAGCACAGTACATCTTCTTGTTTTAAAATGTGTATGAGTGTGTAAATGGGCATGTATTCAAAGATTACAATTCAATATATTTCTTCAAGTTTGTGTTTGAGTGAATAGCAGAGCGATGCTGATCGTGTGCAATATCTAAATCACTTCTTTCAAATCATTTTTGAAGCATGCAAAAAGGAAAAAGTAAAGGGTTTCCTTTGTCCAATTGTTTCTGATTCTAGGACACGGTGCTCACCTACTTTCCTTCCTTCCTCTCTCTCTCTCTTTCTTTCTCCCACTCCTTTTTCCACTAATTGCTATTTCAGTATTTCTATACTATACTTTAAAACTATTGCTCAATTGTATTTTGATCAGTTTGATTATTTTTTTCAATACAATTTTTTTTAAACCATTCATGTTCTAAATAGTTTAGTTTGCCTTGTTGTGTAACATGTTGTATGTAAGGTAACCATTCCTGCGTGAATATAGTTTGGCGTCTGCTGTGAATATATGGTCTTTTTTTTCCATTGAAATGTATTCTTTAATTTTTGTCTCCTAAACCTTTATTGATGACAACGTTTATTTTTTCCAGTTAGCGCCAGATTCATTCTTGGAGCTATCAGCTTTATTAATATTATCTGGAATATGTAATAAATATTCATTGTTTTAATTAAGATTTTATTTTCTAAATGTTCTGGTATTTTTTTTCCAGTGCTTTTGAATTTTTTCGCATAACCACCACATATGGTAGAACATTCCTTCTTTGAGGTAGCATTTCCAGCATTTACTGTTATGTGAGTTATCCATCTGTATATAAGTTATTCCCATTTTCTCTCAAATTCTAGCTTGGTGACTCTGCTCTCTCAAGAATAGTCACCCTAATCCCAGGCAAGATTTTCTTATGACCAAAATATTATCCTTATCTGCTATCTTAGTATCCTAATAAACCCAAAACTCAACTGTCTAGATTTCTGAGAAGGCATTTGCCCCATCATTTGGTAATTTGGCATATGAGACAGACTCCTTATCCAATATCAGATTGTGGATGAAAGTGATCATGTTGTAGACAGACCTGGCATTGACAATCAGCATCTAAAGCCCGAGAACATCAGCAAACTGGACACCTGAGCCCAGGATAAAGCAATCAGGTTGGAAATCAATGTTGCCATTAAATTGGAGATCTCCCTTCCCCAGAAACCATGTATTTGATATTCCCTATCATATTTTGCATCACTCATATCATGAGGATATAGTTATTCTACCATCCTCGCCAAATCCATCTCTTTCTTTTATTGGCATGTCACTCAATTGAATTTCTTCTCAAATATTCTTCCCCACCCCAACATACCTACACTTAAAAAGAAACTAATTAACTGTCTTCACTATAGTCTAGTTAGGCCAATAGTTTGCATTGAAATTATTACAGTTTTACAGTCCAAATTAAAACAAAAATCTGAATTACAGCCCAAAGATACTGGCACTCTTTCCTTCATTGTGATCCTGGCTGAATAGGGCTATAATATGATTTTTATTAAGAGGAAAAAGTTAAAGACTATCACTTTTCTGGGTCCAGGGACCGATTTCGGAAGAAAACTTGTCTTCCGTGTACTGGAGAAGGGATGATGGATGATTTTGTGTAGGCAACCTAGATGCCAACCTAGATGGCAGGCTCAGGTAAAGCTTCGCTCACTTATCTGCTACTTGCATGGACGGCTCCCAATAGGTCGGGGGATTGGGAACCCCTGGACTAGTTTACCAACCTTAGTCATGTGCAAAATGTCTTCTTTTGGTATCTTGGTACCTTGTGTCTAGGTTCACACTGTTGTTTGCAAGCATAAATCTCTAATATTGTCTTTAAAACCAACATACTGTTGTTCACATGACACTAAATAAGATGGTGTCTGCAGCATATCATAACACTCAGGATATGTATTGTTATTTTAAATAAAACCATGCAATGTGTCCTGAGAAGGAAGCTAAACTGAGATTCCCTGGCAAGTTTACAGACTTTTGTATTTAAAATGCTTCTTCTAATATTATATGATAGTTATAAAAACAAAAAGTAATTTATTTATCCCTTTAGCATAATTCCACATTTCAGTTTTCATTTTCATGCTCCTTTGAAATAATTTCTCATTTGGTTTTTTTTGTTTAAATTTAACACATGCAAGTTCATGGGTTGTTTTAGCTGCTACTTTTTCAAAGCAGGCTAGACAGTAGTTTGCCTTTGGATGATAATGAGATCTTGGACACTAGTTTTTGAGAGCAGGTTTCCTTTTCCAATTGACTTAGTTTTATTTCATGTAGGAAAAAGTGTAAATAGGAAGTTGGAATATTGCAGTGTGAAGTGCTAGCTTCCCATTCATCTTTATTTACATTAGCACCTCAAGATCCCCAAATCTGAAAAATAAGATAAATGTGGAGGAAGATTAAGTTCCATGATTTTGAAGTTTGCCCTTCTGCTCAAAAGAACAGAGAAGTTAAACTGTGTAGTAGATTTCCTACAAGAGGAATCTAACCAATTTTACTTGCAGTTAAATAAGGGTTTTGTGATTGTCTACATCAGTCAATGGAGACAAGTTATAGCTAAGAATTCTCTATCATCACTCCGGAAATTAGGCTACTTCCCACTCTTAACACTCTTTCAAAAAGCCCTGAAAATGTATTTTTGCCATTGGGCCTGGGGAATGGAGGCCATTAAATGGTTGGTATGATGTGTGTTGTCTCCGGAGTGGGGGTGGGGTTATTATTTTATTCTTATTTTATATTATTTTTATTTCTTTTATATTGTGCTTTTATGTCCTGTAAGCCGCCTTGAGTCAACATGTGTGAGAAGGCGGCAATATAAATTTTATAAATAAATAAATTTTCTTAAAATTCTAAATCTCTCTTTCACCAGAAAATATCATCTATCCCTTCATTAAAAGGGAACCTTATGAATATTTGGTATGTGGGTGTTTACTTGATAACTTGTTAAGTGGTAAATGTAATTATTTTGTGGAATATAAGAATAGAGACTTTTCTGTTTCAAAATGTAGGTGTGCATCCAAGATTTGTTTTTTGAGAATACCTTGACTTCAGCTGGTAATTGGTGACCCTTGTTTAGCAGCAAGTAAAATTGGTTAGGTTTCCTTTGTAGGAAATAATTATAAAACCATGGAATTTAATTTCTTTCCAAATTCATTTTCTAAGTTATCTTTTAGTGATCTCAAGATGCCAAAGAAAACCTGTTCCTTCTCTTCGAAAGTAATTGGAATAGTCACCTGATATTATAAAGGTAGTTATAAGCAAAATTGTTCTTTTACAAGATGCAACTGTTTTAAAATACAACTACAGGTGTTATGCAGACATCTCCCATATGAAGTAGAGAAAGTGTTGGTTAGTATCTTTGGATATGCTCTTTCTGGATTCCTAAGTAGCTAAAATATGTAAGATGTCCTGATTCAGCCTTCATGATAGATCTATCTCTACCAAGACAAGGAAATACTGTTCAAGAAATTTATGTTTACAAGTTTCTTGGATGCACGGAAGTAGCGTTTTTAGTTCTTCTCTATTTTGAACAAAAATTTGATTATTACTTTACAAGTTGATATCCTATGCCCTAAGGGCAGCAAAGAGAAGCTACTCCAAAAAGCTGAGGAATCAGTTCTCAGCAAATGATCCAGAAAATATGAATAATATAATTGGCTACAGTCAACTTTTCTGCCTTCCTGAAGAGAATCAGCAAATAGCAGATGACCTGAATGTATTCTACTGTAGATTTGAGAGGATCTTCACCTGCCATCTTCACACACATCTTTAATAGATCACTGGAGATGTGTTGTGTTCCTTCTTGTTTCAAACACTCTACTATCATCCCAGTTCCCAATAAACTTTCCATCAAGGACCTGAATGACTACAGTCCAGTTGCTCTGAAATCTGTAGTTATGACATCCCTTGAAAGGTTAGTGCTGGCCCACCTGAAAATCATCATGGATCCATTGTTAACTCCTTTGCAGTTTGCCTACCAAATAGATCAGTAGATGATACTGTCAATATGGCACTGCATTATATTTTGCAACACCTTGAATGCACAGATCCTTTTTGTAGACTTCAGTTTGGCACTCACTATCTTCATTCCAGAAATTCTTCATTCTCATCTGATTCAACTAACTTCACCTGTCCATACTTGTAGGTGGGTTATACGCTTTCTGACAGATAGGAAGCAACAAATGAATGTAGGGAAAATCACGTTGAATACCTGAAGAATTAGCATAGACATCTTTCAGAACTGTGTGCTCTCTCCATTACTTGT
Source organism: Hydrophis major (assembly GCA_033807585.1). NCBI lineage: Eukaryota > Metazoa > Chordata > Lepidosauria > Squamata > Elapidae > Hydrophis > Hydrophis major. The sequence continues at coordinate 77,616,006 of CM066331.1, forward strand.
TTTTCTATATACCAATGATTGCATCTCTAAGAATCTCTCTGTTAAAATACTGAAGTTTGCAGATGGTACAATAGTCATTGGTCTCTTTTCAAGATGGTGATGAATCTGCATACAGATGAGGTTGAACACCTAACCCTGTGATGCAGCCAGAACAATCTAGAGCTGAACACACTTAAATAGCAATAGGACTTATATACAGCTTTATAGTGCTTTAAAGCCCTCTCTAAGTGGTTTACAGAGTTAGCATATTGCTCCCAATAATCTAGGTCCTCATTTTACCCACCTCAGAAGGATGGAAGGCTGAGTCAACTTTGAATCTTGTGGGATTTGAACTGTAGAGATGAAAGTGGATGTTAGGAGGAGCTCTTCTATTCTACTATTTCTTACTATATTAGACAG